>OY751320.1:19761010-19959155 GCA_963564615.1 Rhorus exstirpatorius
CGTGCCCCACGTGCCTCTCTGCCACTGCCATTGCCTACTCCCGCTTCTGCTGGTCACGGTGGCTTTAAAGGTGCGGGAGTGTGCTCTTTGGAATTCCCCCCCCCCCCTCTTCGATATCTACCACCTACCCATGTCTACCTACCTAAAATGGAAACAAACGATTTGATTTTACAATCGTTTGGCCACACGCACGTGATAATTTTACGTTGAAGAACAAATACGAGACGCTATGAGCTGGAAAATATATATATTTTTTTTTGCTTTTTTTCGTGTCATTCTTAGGATCCATCTTACATTTATTTTTATGATATACTTATATATATATTAGGATAGTCCTTATTTAGGCTTTATTCAAATTATAATGGTCTCTCCTCCCAAATCGGTTTCAAATGAATAAAAAGAAAGAATCCTGAATTTTTTCAGATTTTTATTTTGATGACTGACCCTGACCAGCGAGGTCAAAGTTTCCCATAAGGATAACATGGGATTTTTAGGGAGTACTGTATAAAATTCTGAAGCATCAATATTTTATGCACTAATCACTAAAAAGACGTGATGTTATCTTTAGAGGAAACTTTAACCTCGCTGACCAAGGTCAATTATCAAAATAAAAATCTGAAAAAATTCAGTAATTTTTTAAAAATATATTTGGTACCCATTTGAGGAGTGAGACCATTAAAATTTGAAAAAAGTCTAAACAAGGACCACTCTAATATATTTGTACACGATTTTTTTTTTAAATCGCAATCGCTTTTGTCCCAGGGATGGGCGAAAAACGATTTATCAATGAAATTGACAAATGGAAGCTTTCGCGTTTGGGTATTTCTTGCAATTCCAGGGTATGCTGCTTTGATAGGAGATTCGTGAAAAAAATTTATTTCTCCAGTTTGTCGAATGTGCAATACGGATATTCGATTCGGAACTCTGTGCTCTCTCATCTTTTTCGTATTCGTTGATCTTTCGTCAAAACGATCGAACGAGCTACGATAATGATGATTTTTGTTTTGACGATTAGAAAAAATATTGCGAGCAATATGACGGATTTGATTATTCCTATACCGAATGAGAAGTTTCGAGGCGATTGCTCTTCTTGTTTTTTTTATTGTTCTCGTTGTTGTTGTTGTTATTGCAATTTTCATTTTTCGTTTTATAGAGCAGACTTTGTGTAAAACTTATTGTCGTCTCCTTTAGACACAAAAAAAATTAGAGCAATGAAAAAACAAAGATTATTGTGCAGCAGATCGATGTCGTTAAGCATTTCACGAGTTATCGAAGCAACCGTACCCTCACTTTTTCGCGCACTTTTTTACGCATCGGCGAATCAATCTCTGTGGGTTTTTTTTTAAATTCTTTTTCCAGCAAACAAACTTTATCGACACGAATTTTGTTTTTTTTACGAGGGGTAGTTTTCGATGTTTTTTCGCGTCCCTTTCTCGCGATGAAAAAGAAAATAATAAAAGAAGACGTCATCGGACGAAACGTTGAACAACGAAAACTGAATTTTTCATGGCTTTTCATCTTATCGCGGGCTATAGTGATCGGTCGCTTCGAATGAAATTTAATTTCATCACGTCGAGAATTGCGATGTGATCCCTCTTTCAATTTTGTTTATCATTTCAACCATAAAAATCATTAAAAAAAAAACTTGTCTGCATCGAAAATATATTCAATCCTTGTCGAGCCCGAAGACGAATAGGAATAGAAAGATATATACGAAATTATTTCTCACAGCACTGAGCGAGTAATTTTTTTTCTCATCCTGCCAATCTTATACGAGATCAGTGTGGTCACTTCAACGGGTTGTCGAATCTTCGAAAATTAAATCTCGATTCATCGACTTCCTGTCGTCGCGTGAGCTTTTCACAATACCTGCTGTCTATAAATAATTCATGTACGAAATAGATAAATCATAGATAAATGAATCTTAATAATAATAATAATATTAATATATGCATAGACATATAAAAATGAAAATAAAATCGATCTTTTCCAAGTCAATTACATGGTCTTTTAATATTCGAGGGAGTAGCTGCAGGGAGAGGGGGGGGGAGTGAGTAGGGTAACATCGTGAGTTTTACTAGCAACAAAGAACGAGAGACGAGTCAGTATCAGCGGGGGTTTGAAAATCGCTGGGTACTCCATAAAGGTGGAGAGAGAGAGAGAGAGAGAGAGAGAGAGAGAGACAAAGAGAGAGGGAGCATTCGTAATAAAATAATATCGCGTGTCGCAGCGATATACTCTAATGGCGGCGAGCTTCGTTCTACAAGGGAGGGAGGTTGGTTTGTACTATCGGACGAATATGTATATGCATATAGTTTGAGAAAACGAGAGACAACACCGGTGAACGTACCGTAGAGAGTGAGAAAAATCAAGCGCGAGAGAGAGAGCGAGAGAGAAAGAGAGTGGAAAAAAGCTTTCCTCGTAGCGATCCTCTCTCTCTCTCTCTCTCGCCCCTTGTCAGAAAATTAAAAACCAGGGCCCAGCGTTAAATCCCATACGCTCCTGACGGATTTCCTCGCAAAGAGGGACACGCCGCGTTCTCGTAAGCGCAACGGATTCCATCTTTATTGCGCAAGCTCCGTAAAATACCCGCCGCTTCTCTCCGCAGTATTGGGGTTTTTTTTCACACATTATATATATATATATATATATATATATATATATATATATATATACAGTACACCGAGATCCCGCAAGCTCTCTCGTTCTTCCCGTCGTGCTCACGTGGCGAGCGGAACTCGTCCCGTATTCACCAATACGAAAATTCGTTGACTTCAACCACAGCTGACATCTCGCGAGTAACGCAACGAACCGAGCAAACGAACTCGGCGCGGATGATGCAAAAATGAGCGGGTAATTTTCGAACGAGGGAAAGCTCACGAACGGTCATCCTGACGTATTTTTCTTTTTTGTCGAAAGCTCGAGGAGACGAAAGTATAGTAGCTCGATGAACAAAAAGTCTAGGGATACGAAAAAGCTCTGATGAACCCCCTGGAAAGCTCTATTTTTAATTGAAAACGGTGTGATTAGTTGAGAAAAAGAAAAAAAAACAAAATTAGTTTTGATTATAAACGAGAGAACGATATTTGAAAATCGAAAGCTCAAGCAAAGGGTACTTTGTCGCGATATCATGAAAAAAAAATTTTTCTCGGAAATAAAAAAAACGCGGAGAAAACCTTTCCTCATCTCACGGAGCTTTTCCGAGAATTTTAATCTCCAAAAAATAAAAAATAAAAAACATTCACATGCTCCGTTGTCTCAATGAAAATCAAGCCACGATGAATATTGAGCATTCGACGCGAAATTATCGTGGGTCCATCGTGACTACCGATCAAGGACTCAAGGATCGTGTAATAATCGGGAAAAAAAAAACGTATTTCCTCGCGATTTCGGAATTTCCACCGGGATAGGGGGGTGTTGGATCGTGAGTTCGAGCTCAACGAAGCACACGGCCCTGAGCTTTCATGGTTTTCGCTCTCGTGTGCGAGTGAAGCATAGATGCGAGAAGGGGGGGAGGGGGGGTTGAGTTCACGAAGAGGGTTGATTCGCGAGCAAGCAAGCGAGCTGAGCCATTGGTAGGGGAAAACGCGAGGGATGGGGAGAGGATGGAGGTTGAGTCGTATATGCGAGGAAAACGTAGTCGAGGCGATCGTCCCGCTGTGGCCACGAGCTCGATGCTCGCGTAGGTAGTGAGTGACTTCTTGCGAGCGGACAGAAAAATAAAAACGGGACTTTGCTTTTTTTTTTCGTTTTCGTACACGACGACGAGGAACAAAAAAAAGTTCCGGCCGATTAGAGTTGTATCACTGTGCCAGAAAAACGAGCGAGAGAGGTCGAAAACTTCAAAGATTAAGAGAGAGAGAGAGAGAGAGAGAGAGAGAGATATAGAGTGAGAGAGAGAGAGGGAGCGAAATATCCGAGGGGTGAATCAGGTCGAAAAATCGTTTCGGTCAGACGCGAAAAGACGAAATTTTTTTTTCCCAGTCGGGAGGACGTACAAGAGTGAGAAGTGTGTGTGTGTGTGTCTGTGTGTGTGAGAGAGAGAGAGAGAGAGAGAGAGACTGCGTATTTGCTTGAGTGTGTGTGGGTGCGTGTGTGTATTATAATCCGAGGGTGAAAGAAGTCGTGATTTTTTAACGGGCTAAAGAAGCGGTAGGGTCGGTGTTATGCGCCGGTGGTACAGTGGTGGTTGACAGTGGCCGGTGAACGTGGGTGTTGACGACGACGAGAAACGAAGACGCGATAGGAAAACCCAGGAGGGCGAAAAGAACGAGCACGACTGTCACGACAACGACGACGACGACGACGACGACGACGACGACGACGACGATAACGACAACGAGGAATTCACGTTATTGACAAGCGAAAAGAAAAAGTGTACGAGGGAAAACGATGCGAAAGTGATCAAGTTCTGTATTATCGAAGAGAAGACAGAGAAGAAGGAGAAAATAATTGCAGGGATGATCTGGCCGTATTGACGAGCCAGAAAAGAAGCTGCAACGAGAAAGAGAAAGAGAGAGAGAGAGAGAGAGAGAGAGAGAGGTGGCCTAGCCAAGGGTGTAGTGAACAAAGTGATAGAGGCCACGGAATTGATAAAAAGGCCAATGAGTGTGTGTACATGGAGGAAAGAAGAAAAAAAAATGAGGAGAGTTGAGGCAGTGCAGCGGTAAAAGTGCGAGAAGCAAGACGTAACCAAAAGGCACTTATACACACACACACACACATATATATACAATATATATATATATATATATATATATATATATATATATATATATATATGCATATATACACGTATAACTGTATGTGTATGTATATATATACAGATAAGAGTGAGAGAGAAAGAGGAACGATACGACGAAGCCAGGAATAGTCGCGAGGGTGAACGAAGTGGAAGAGGCAGAGGACGAGGAAGAGACGCAGGATCCGCAGAATTGTGATTGCAAAGGAAGAATAAGAGGAGAGTTGAGTTGAAAAGAAAAAAAAAAAGGTGTACGCAAGGTGTCGAGGGGGAGAGGGGGAGGTTTGTGTGTTAAAAGTGGTGCCGTGTATACGGAGGGGGTGTTACGGGAATCGCCAGCAGGGCAGAGGCTCGAACGCATGTAGGAACATGGCCGCATCCAGCCCCTGCCTCCCTCTAGAGGTGAGTGAAAGCCACCTGAGAATATAAGCAGCCTACCATTCTATGCTCCGTCCAATATGTATATAGTAGGGGATGTTGTTTTTTCACATCGCAATCTCGGTGGACAATTTTTTTTTTTTAATGATCTTTAGAACAGATGGATAAACCGGTAGGTTGGAGGTGAACGATCAAAAGTGGCGAGGGCTCAGAACGAGAACAGAAAAAAATGAGAGGGTTAACTTTACGATTCAATGCGTATATATCGCAGCATTATATCGTAAGGGATGATTTAAGAAAAAAAAAAAAAATAGCAAGCCCGGTGGATGATCTTTTCTTTCTTTATTCAACGTTGGGGATTCAAGGTGTTGTTGAAAAGTGGAGTCCAGAGTCATGCCGGTGGGTGGAAAAATAATTTTGCGAAAACAATGATGGAGGAAAAATTGAGGGTTGAAAGTGATGGGATGAATGTTAAATCAGAGCGAAGAATGAGAAATGGCAAGGGATGAAGAGGAGGATGGAAAAAATGCGGATGTAACCTCGGGGCTTAACGGTGTTGAGGCTTGCGCGGGATTGAGGGTCATCGACCGATCATTCTTCGTTTAATCGAGGATTGAATTGGGCTTTAATTAGGAAAATTATCGTTGGATTAAAACTCGGGATCAAGCCGATGGTAAAAGCCGATATTTAAAAATTTTTGGTCAATGATTCTTGGGCAAAACAAATTAATATTTATTATTTTGAGTGGGATTTTTAAAAATGAAATCAAATGATGTTGCTTAAAAGTGAGGGGTAGGAATGTTGAAGAAAAGAATTCGTTGGACGAAAAACAATGATGTGTTAAACGTGACGGATCGAGGTACAGTTGAACAGTGGCTAGTTTGATGGCTGACTGAGAGTTGAATTGATCGCTAATCCGTGGGTTTAATTTACGACTGGCTGGGAGATTAGATTGAAGAGAAAATTCAGAGTTGAAGATCATGATGAAACTCAGGGTATAATGTCAAAGGTTAACGCAATGATTATGCAGACGAAAATGTCAAGCAGGCATGATCGTCGTTTGAATGAAAATCCATTTTGCTTCCTGATGGAGGAAACTTTGTGATGGTAAAAAAAAAGAGTTTCTTAGATTATCGTGCCAAACCGGCAAAATGGTATAAAAAGTTAAAAAATGACGTTCGAAAAAACGTCGTGAGTGTGCGTAGAGCTCTCCTTTTGCGGTCAACCAGTACTACCACGTCCCCAGTCTTTGATATAAATTTCGTGCATACTGGACCTCTTATTTGGATTTTCAAGGGGGTTTTAAGTTTTTCAAAAATATTCGTTAATACTCAAGCGCTCGCAATTGTTCATCGATCGTACTGAAACTTTTCACGTCAATAGATCATTCGTAGGCTCTATTTGCTATTGAATTCGGATGAAATCGTTTTCGATGAACCGTTTAAATTTTATAAATTTTCGAATTTTTTTAAAAATCACTGTAAGCATTTATTTTGGCTCTAAATTCTACAATTTTTGGGATTCGAGGCAAAAAAATTTCACATAAATGGGGTACTATCGAATGATGTTCATTACTGAAATGAAAGAAAATTAGTCGAGCCGTTTGGTATTTATGAATTTTCAAAGTCTTTTGAAAAATCAGTATAGGCTTTTGTCAGGGCACTTACAAGCTTCTACAACTTTCGAGCTTTCGACCCAACATTTTCTCCATAAATTTGGTACTATCGAATGATGTTCGTTATTGAAATGGAAGAAAATTAGTCGAGCCGTTTGGTATTTATGAATTTTCAAAGTCTTTTGAAAAATCAGTAAAGGCACTTGTCAGGGCACTTACAAGCTTCTAAAACTTTTGAGCTTTCGATTCAACATTTTCTCCATAAATTGTGTACCCCATTGAAGGAAAATCGGCAAATCGAATTCGGAAAAAAAAGCGTGCAAATTCGAAACTTGCACTGCTTTATCTTGACCACAAAGCCTTCCTCTTTGAGAAAGCTAAAATGGAAAAAAACGACTTCCTCATAATGAGATCCTTTTTATGCTTGAGATGAAATTATGAGAAAGCAATATGCAAGTTTTTACGTTGAAAGCTTCGTAATTATTCTGCGAAGAAAATTATATAAAATTTTCGTAAAAAACAATTTTTTTTTTCCCGAAAAGATTATTCGACAATGCTTCCTTAAAAAAAAAAGTATATTCGATGCTTTTTTCATTTGAATTATGTCTATTCGTGACGAATAAAATCTGTCCGTCGTAGCAATAATCGAGTTCATATAGGGGTATATTATTTTATGTATTTTTCCCCTTTTGGGCGATCTCCTGATCGGGTCAAGTCATACTCACTCGCGTTTCTCGACCGGGCCACCGATACATTGACGAGATGTCGAGCTGCAGTGCACGTTGAAATTTGATTACCATGCTGATGGGATGAAAATTAAAGAGATTCTTGCCCCCGAGGATAGCCCTGTAACCTGCTCAGCCATGTTTCCCTCGAGATAGCTGTCGCGGTCGTATCCACGGTGAAAATTTACTTATCGAATAGGGAAATTGCTCGCGTATATGTGTATAAGTTTTCATTTATAAAAACGTATGTTTTTTGAATTTTCATCGGTTCTCAATAGCTCGAGAATTTTGCTGGAATTCTCATTGTCCGAAAAACGATTATGGAATCTGTCATAAAATTTATGGTTGAATTATGAAAGAGAAATATGTATTACGTTACTTCCGGTAGGGTAAAAATAGTATATTGTGCACCTAGGGCGTAAAGTGGGCTTTTTTAGACCGAGTGTGGAATTTGCAGTACAAGTCGAAGGCGAGCTAGCACGAGTTGAAGGTGAGCTAGCACAAGTCGAGGGTGAGCTCGCACGAGCCGAAGGCGAGTGCAGGAGCGAGCCGAAGACGAGTGCGTCTGCGAGCCGAAGACGAGTGCGTGTGCGAGCCGAAGACGAGTACTGCAAACACACGAGGTAAAAAAGTCCACTGAGCCCTTGGTGCACACCATATTTTTTGTAATGCATGTATAGATTTCTGTGTTTTTGTGCCTATAAGTGGGCGAAATACAATATCATATATTGTATATGTACGCACACGGTCGTTTTTACGAATTTCAGAAAGCGGGCTATAATGAAAAAAGCGGGCTATAATGAAAATAAGCGGGCTATAATGAAAATAAGCGGGCTATAATGAATCCATTATAGCCCGCTTATTTATATAAAAGCGGGCTATAATGAAAATAAGCGGGCTATAATGAAAATAAGCGGGCTATAATGAAAATAAGCGGGCTATAATAAAAATAAGCGGGCTATAATGGATTCATTATAGCCCGCTTATTTTCATTATAGCCCGCTTATTTTCATTATAGCCCGCTTTTTTCATTATAGCCCGCTTATTTTCATTATAGCCCGCTTATTCAAAAACCGGGCAATAATGAATTCATTATTGCCCGCTTTTTCGAGCCGGTCAAAAAAGGGTCACTTTACGCCCGCTTAATAGGTACAAAAAACGCAGAAATCGTGCATGCGTTACAAAAAATTTTTTTCTCATATTTACTTCGAAACACGTATTCGTGAGATTCGAGATTAGCGAACTGAGATTTTTTTCTAGCTGAGAAAAAAAATTGGCTAATTTTTTTTAGTATTATGGTTTTTCCGAATTTCAATGATTTCTCTTTGCCAATTAGTGAAAAATCTTTATTTTTTCATCACCAATAATGATATCCAATGAGGCTAGCACGAAAGAATCATCCTTCACTGGTGCCTCAACCGCATAAACGTCAAAATTAATTTTCAACTGAATCAATACATTATTAATTTCCTCAAAATTCCGGTTATTCGTGAAGTTTCAAACTGAACTTTTAATTTGATTAATTAATTATTTAATTTTCTCATACATTACACACACACACACACACACACACACATCGATCCGGAAACTTTTCCTAAATGTAATTTTCATTGAAAACTTGATTTTAATTTTTTCTTTGAATGAAAACGAAGCTTTTCTCTACGAGCAAGTAAGAGAACTTCAATATTTTCGAGTGTCCCGACTAATGAAAAAAAAAAAAAATCATGGACTAATTTCGTTGGGACGAAACGTGAATGCGATTGACGGGGAATCCACGCGATGCAATGAAAGTATCGAGAAGTCGTGGTAAGCGTTACGCACGTGCGGTTGAAATATAATCCGGGCTGTGTATACGGGTCACCGCAGTCATCTCGCACCCCAGTAATAGTTAACTCGTTGATTAATAACCGTTTGAGTTAATTAGTGGTGTTTGGTAGGCCGGAAGTTTATTTTTGCGACAAAAGCGTTACGGGGGGCTGAGCTTTTTTTTCTTTTTATTTTTTTATTAAATACGTATACCCTGCGAATGATGGGACTGCGGAAGGGAGCATTCGTTATCGTAACTATCACTTTGGAGCGCGAACTTTTAATTTGAAACGCTACTGCGATTTATACGAAGCACACGTGCATGTATACAAAACACGAGATAACGATGCGAGTTGTTTTTTTTTGTGCAATTTATTTATCCACGAAAATTAGCCAACCTTAATTGTCATTTCTGATCGATGGATTTCATTTCAATCCTCGAAATGTCCCTCGCTGTTCTCGACTCACGGATGCACAAATTTGCCACGAGATGTTACGAAATATTTTATCAACAATGCTGGGAACAAACGAACAAACAAACAATATAGCGAAAATCTTCGCTATATTCGCCGTGCGAGAAAGAGAGAAAAAAAAATATAACGCGGTCTGACCATTTGCTGGCTTGTACTACTTAGACTAGCTGGACGTATATTTATATCTCCTCGTTGACCGGCTGACCTCATACCAATGCTCAATTGCGTGAGCCAGCTAATATACTTTACGCAGTTCTATGTCTATATATATGTGTGTGTGTATTTATACTCATGTATACATGTACATATAGACATATACAGGGTGACAGTTAACAGTTGTAAGGTAGCTTGTATTTTTTCACGGTTTTCCGCGCGGCGATATCGCAACGGTTGGGATATGGTTTTTGTTTAATGATTTTTTCGTGCTTTCTTTCGAAAAACAAAGATAAAAAAAAACAAGTACAGGGAAATTATAGTTGCGACCAAAAATTTTCATTTCCAAAAATTGTAATCATTTTTTAAATTTTAGATTACATTTTGTTGAATTCTAAACAAGATATGGTAATTTTGAAGTCTTTCGAAAGGTTTCACGATGGAAAAAACAAATGTCTAAAGTGCTTAAAAAAAATGTTTAAAGGAGAAAATTGTTTACAACGATCCATGCTGAAACCCTTGAAAACACTTCTGACACCAAAACTTTATAAATTTTAACAATTTTAGATTTAAAAAAAAAAAGTGACGTGCTCGATGCGTGCTTTTTTTCTTCAAATTTCGAATTAAATATTTTTCCGTGGCAAGTACGATAGCTTGGGAAAACATTGGAAAAAAAAAATCATGTCCTCTTTACGAAATGTCCCCCTGTATATATCGAGTCGCATGTACTCGCAGTATTGCGAATGAGCAAGCGCGCAATTCGCGAAGGAGAAATAATTCGACAAGGGCTTCCACGATGCCATACATAATTGGTTGTATCGCAAAAGCCGTCAGGTCAAAACGTTCCCGAGACTATAGACACCTCTTTATATGTGGCATTCAACGTCAATCCTAACATTCTCATCGAACTTGCCACGTTTTGATAAATTTTTGAAAAAAAAAATTGAGCAATTTTCTTAACACTTTTTTTTCAATTCTCATTAGCTTGAAAACGTTGAATCGAACGGAAATTTTTTTGCACACTCTTTTGTTAAATATATTTTGATTTTAATTTAGTTTGAAAAAGTGTGTGCAGTTGGGTTTGCCGGATCGTAGTAGCTTTCGCATATAATAACAAGACGCCTCAGCTCTGTTAATGTAGACGCGTATGTTCCAATCACCAAGACCATCTCTCCTCTCAACGATTCGAAAAATTGTTCAGCAGAGCGTTTGACATATTCGTTGTTTTGCAATTAAAAACTCTGGGTCACCGAAGATCGATCCAGAGTGACCGTCGGACCGGACGAATTATTTTGGTTATTTTCTTTTTTACGATCGTTCGACAGAGTTTTTTGCGCTGAGAAAAAAAATTATTTAACGCTATGTTGATGAATTTTTATTCACTGGTACTCCATTTCCGTTGAGCCATGCATACAATTGAATCAAGCAAAGCTCGATAAAATTTGATAATAATGACTAGTTATTTGTATAGTCTTACCGAGTTCTAGATTTCTTAAGATTGAATTATATGTTATATATATTCTCAGTGGATGAAATCTCCCGGAAGTAACGATGTTACGATATAATTATATGACACTAAGGAATTAAATTTTCGACACCCATGCTGCAAGAAAAATAGAATGAGAATTTGACAATTATTCAATTGTTATTGCTTGAATTTTCACAGTCTAATTGTTTTATGATATGAAATAAGACATTTGGGAAATCTTGCATTCAAAATTTTTGCCTCATTTAATTACACAAGCTTGGGGCCAATTATAACTCCTCAGTTTCGAGCATACAATTAATTTTGGATTTCAAGTGATACAAATTTAGGTTTGGGTTGGAGCTTCAATTTACGAAAAAAAAAAATTGATTCAACCAAATTTCTACAGTTAAATTGTTTTTACGAGATTTTGATTTTTTTTTTTAAATTCTCATTCACTGTTATGGCTGATATTTTAGCTAAAAATGTAACTGAATAATTAATTAATCAATCGAATTTTTACCCTCAAATTTTTGCACAACATCTAAATAATCATTTTAGTAAATTTCATCGCAGACGTTTTACAGACAATTAATTTAAATAATTTGGAGATCCACTGTGCAGTAAATTTGCATGGATCGTAATGGAAATTTTTTTTTTTCACCCAAACTGTAAAGCTTTATTTCTTGTTGGTCGTAATTTTTTTTCAAAATCTACAACCAGTAAAGTGGGCTCAAAGTGACCAAGTCAATGAACTTTTTTTGGCTTATCAGCATATGAAAATCAAATTTCAATTCATAAAAAAAAAACAAAAGTATAGTCACGCCTGTAAATTTTTGTGTGCATATTTGTGGTTTTTGCCCATCGTTAAATTACCCGAGAAATAGAACTCTATAAGTTGACCACGTGAAGAAAAAAAATGTAAAAATAAACTTTTAGTGAACCATATATTTTTGATTAACGTTAAAATACAACGGTCCAGCATTGGAATAATTTTCCAAGCTTTTTGTTGGATTAGCTGCTTACCAAATAGCTTTTCCCTATATCTTTCAACCCCTTTCTCCACCCTTTCTCTCTCTCTCTCTCTCTCTCTCTTTCTCTCTCCCTCTCTCTTGTTTTTCTTCTTTCATTTCAATCGTTTGCCGAGCTTTACGAAGAGTTGACACACAAGCTGATGCGAAGCAACGGCGACGACAAAGTGCCACGTGCGAGACGAGGGATGTGAGGAATTGGTTTTCAGTTGGCAGTCCTGAGGGATCTCATGGTCGCTCTTGGAATGGAGCTTTGTAGGGTTAGTTTCGATGTGCAGCGCCCAGAGGAAGAGAAAAAGAGAGAGAGAGAGAGAGAGAGATAGAGAAGAGGGTTGATCCAGGGTGGTTGGTTCCTTCGTTCGTCGTCGTGAGGTTCGCAGAGAGGGGCTGTGTGTTGCACGCGACGATGCGAAGAGGGACAGAAGTTTAGGATGAGAGGGGTTGCGCGTTGAAGGGGCGGAAAAGAGGGGTAGCAGGGGAAGAAGCAAGGGCGGCATGAATGAACGATCAATAGATATATAGTTACCTGACATGCCAGATAAATATATATATATATATATATATATATATATATATATATATATATATACCTGGAGGTTTTTCGACGAGTTTTAGGATCACAAATCAGGACACCAAGGCACTAACCCTCTTAACGTTTACTGCCTTGACGATTTCACTCGATGTTTCGCGGTTGTTTGCAATGAACGGAAAACTGCAATTTCAAACTTTCATTCCGCATAATTTTTGCTCGTTCATCACCTCGATCAATGAGATTTTCGCTCATTGAGAATAGGATTACTACCCTTAATGATGAAACTAATTTGCGATATCGTCAGAAAAATATTGACTTGTTAAATAAATAAATTCGTTCATCGAATTTTTCATTCCTGACTGACCGCAGAGCAACAACAAGAGAGTTCACTGTGATCAGCTGATCTGGGCTACATTTCGATGTCTCGCAAAATTTCATAAAATTACTTGACTGAACTTGACAAAATGATTATACGTGTCGGAATCGTTGTTCATAGCCATAAATTATTATAATCAGAGCTGGGCAAAGTACATGAAAGTACTTAAAGTACATTAAAGTACTTCAAGTACAAAATACTGTAAGTGCTTGAAGTTGTCGTGTATCTCAAGTACCAATTACTTCAAGTACTAAGTACTAAGTACTTGAAGTACTAAGTACTTGAAGTACTAAATATTTGAAGTACTTGAGGTATCAAGTACTTGTAATACGTCAAATATCCATTATCAAATACTTTTCAAGTTTTCAGGTATACATCTCGTAAGTTCTGGTATTTATATTGGATTTCTTGAGTACTCTTTAAACTCATTTGATTTTGATTCGAGTACTTTTTGTATCAAAACATATTTTCACATTGTGCAATTCACTCAGATCAGGCGGATTGGAACAGAAATATTTAAACGAAGGATTATAAATAATTTGAAAAATCAGCATTGACGATTGCAATTAAGATTTGTTTAGCTTCAGGTTTGAAAAAGAAAAAATTAAGAATACAATACACGGATAGTTAAAATCGGAGGCACGCATTGACAATGGCACCGCAAACTACCGTAGCTTTTGAGCCTTTGAACGGTCATTCCTTACAATTTTAACCAAAGATGAGGCGGAACGTTCCTCAATCATATATTCAAAAGCGTTATACATGCAGCCGCATTGGCAAGATGTATTCAAAAGTATTTCGTACTTGGTACTTAAAAAAGTGCTTGAAGTACAGGAAAGTACGTGAAAATTCAAGTACAAATACTTTAAATACTTTTAAGGTACTTTGTACTTTGAGTACTGTACTTCCAGTACATCGCAAGTACCGGGTACTCAAAGTACTGCCCAGCTCTGGTTATAATGGGGATTAAAACTCGTAGAGATAAAACGATTTTCATGAAAAACAGTTCGTTCGTAATTATCGAAACGATGCAGCTGATCGACCGCTGACTATTATACTTCACGCGGTTATCCGCAGCTAACTTTACACCTCGAGTCCGAGTCTTCGTATATTATATGCAAGGTCATATTCTTCGTCATACAAAATTTGAGGGTTGTGTTATCTTTATCATATGCTTTTGTGTTAAAATAAAATCGCCACTAATATTAATATTACTGGCTTATACTTAATTTTTTTTTAAACCTCCTGACCGAAAAGTAAATTTCAAAGAAGTGAAACAATTCATAAGTTCAACGTTTCTCTTCTATGAGGAACTATATACTTTTTTAAATGTTGGCTTCCTCATAGAGGAACGAAAATTTGATGGAAACAATTTTCAAGCTTCGACTTCATTCTGTCGAATGCACTTTCATTTTTTTTTTCTTTTTTTTTTTTGCGATTCAAGTTACCGATACTCTTCTAGATATTCAATATTTCACAAGGTATAAACGCATTCTCATGTATTGGTCAGATATGTCACAATTTGGGAAAATTAGAACTGTCACAAAACATTTCTTTGGAAAAACCGAAATTTCATATAATACGAAGTATCGAATCGATTTTTGCCAAATTCAATACCAACCGTCCTGCGATAAAACTCTATTCATGTAAAAAAAAAATATATATCTCTGTACCTCAAAATTTACGAAATACGTTACAGCGGTTGCAGACATTTTTCAAAAATTTTGAAATCTCGTAAAATCTAAACCCCTCAAGTAATTTCAATCAAAATTGGAAAAAAAGGAGGCTCGATGCTCGAAGCGTGTGCAAAATTTCTGCGAGACCGATCAAGTCGTTCTTGAGTTATGGCGGTTCGATTTTTTCAGAGTCAACATACACACACACATTTTTTTTTTTGCTAAATGTGATATTTCGACGTTTTGTCACATTTTGAACACATTGGAATTGAAAACTGAAAACAAAACTCGCAAAGCTTCCTCCGCGAGGAGGTAAAAATGATGAATGTTAAGCTAGCCTGTAGAATTTTTAGGCCATCAATATGACAAAAATTGAATCAAACAAATGCCATTTTCCCATTATGAAATTAGTTCATACTCATTTGGTATAGCTTCGCGTTAGTCTCGGTAAAAATTGACTTTTTTTTTTATCGAATCCGACATTGTACGTCGAACCAGTAGTGAGCTTAGTAAATCCGCACTAACGCACTGTATCCCGTATCAGAAGGTAGCCGAACTTCCCCCATATACCGAGAATCCTGTATAACGTCAGGAAAATCCCGCGAGGAGTATCGATTTGCGGTACAACGACGACGACGACGACGACGTGGTGGACAAGTGCGGTCAAACATGTGTCAAAGCTCCATTCGGCCCGGCTATATAATCGTGCGAGAGAGTGTTTCATTGAATTATGTGAGGTTTTTAGGCTTTGGTAGAGTCTCTGCGATACTTCTAAACATTATGAAATAAATAAATCAATAAGTCTAATGTCCCGTTCATTTATAGCCACGAGTTTGATGAATAAAAAATTCCCGATGGCATGAAAAAGAAAAAAAAATTGTATCAAAGCTGTGTCGGAAATAAGCATGTCTTTTATAAGTCAGAGATGAATATCGGGTGGGGAACAAATTGATCCCGGATAGCCCGATGTATGATATCGAAGCTCTGGTAAATTATCCAAAAGCAATTTCATAGCATAGTAACGAGAATCGAGTATTCTTCGACATATAAAAATTTATGTCTCACTATACTATCCTTAATGAAGAAAAAAAAAAATTACTTTCTCATTAAGAAACTATTGTCTTCGTAAACAATTTTTTTTTTTTCTAGAGATTCACCCAAATGCTCAAAAATTCATTATTTATAATTCGAAGGATTATAAATCATGAAACTTTTGAGTTGACTGACTTTAAAAGGTAACTGACTGATCACTTAATAATTGAACAATCGATTAGTTACTTCTTAATTACTATCTGGTTAGTCATTTAGTTAAGAACCACCAGTTAGTTACTAGTTAATAAGTTAGTTAGCTGGTTACTATCTGCAAGTTAGTTGGACACTAGTTAGAGATAAAAAGGGGAATTGAGTGTCTCATATGCGAATTTTTTTTATCTCGCAATAGTGTACAAATTTGTAATGAATGCTGCACATCCGGAGTATTCGCAATGAATAATATGGAATTTTATGAATATAAAAAAAAAAAATAAAGTCACAGCTTGTCGACTAATTTTCCTGCGTTCAAGATTTCGACACTCGATTGCATTAATTTTTTTTTTTCAACACATCCCTCAACTGATCATTGTGCACCTCGTTACTTAATTATTAATTTAACTAATCATATTCCTCCGTTGATCGCAGTTTTATCTTATTCAGGTACAACGCTCATTTTCGCGATAATTGCTCCCATTAGTTCTGTAAGAAAATTATTTTTAACTTTTTTTAAATTTCAACTCAAATGGTTCCCATCTCCACTCATATTTACGATCCTGTACTGCTCAACATCCAATGACGCATCAACATTCCACTTTAAGCTGCAGAGCTCTGGCACAATTCCAAAAGATAGAGCATGGTTTTTTTTTTTTTTTAACAAAAATTAGAGTAATGCGTGTATAGCGAGATATTTCAAGCTGTTCTAACTGCAAGAATGGCTTCATTCTGTGGGCAAAGTCTCCAAGGCCATAGAGAACGAGTTCTCGATAACCTTGAAAAGATTTTTGCGTTTCCTTAATGACGATGAGCTAGCACATGACTCATAACCAGCTTGAGTCACTATGAGAGTCAGGAATTTCTGGGATTATGCGGCTGAACGATTAAAACCTGTAGCAGTGTAATTCCAAGGACTGACACTCGAAAAATTCTTAAAAAAACGACACTCTTCATGAGCTTCATTACAACAATTTTTTTAATTCAATTTTTTATATATATTTTTGTTTTCACGAAAATTCATACGGATAAATGATTGTCTATCGTTTATGTATCTCATTGATTATATAATTGTCATTATTCGACTGAAATGACTATCACAAATTATTATTGAGCTAGCAACTATAAATTTAAAAAAAATAAACGAAAATATTTTCAATCAACGATAAATCTATTCAAAACAAGGAAAGTCAATCATGTCAGTATATTTTTCAACGTTTATTTGATCATACCTCGTAATATCGTAAATTTAGTCTCGACTGAAAGTTGCTCGTCGATTCGTCTGATTCATATCCATTTAATCAGTAAAAAAAGGCGTAAGAAGAATGTCCGGAAAAATAAGGAAAAAATAAAAATGAGAATTCGCGAAAAACTATCTGCCCTGGGTAATCGTGTATAAAGGCGTTTCGTCGATGGGTTTGAAGGAGGTCTCAAGTCCGTCTTGTAGAGTTAACGAGAGCGCGAAAGACGATGAAAACGCAGAAACGACGTCTGACACATACGGGACGTTACCACTTGCAGTCGACATTGCCTCTCGCAATCCATAGTGACGCTCGGTGTGCGAGCATGCTGCGCGTCATTTCTGTCGGAGACTTTTAGCAATTTATCGTGATGCAATATATTCCTCGACGTATTGCAATATTTTTGAAATATCAGAAAGCCAAAAATAATGAAATGTGTCAGGATGACTTCGAGAAAGCGCGTGGTACATTGAAAATTCATAAAATATTTATGAATTGGAAGTCTTTGGGAGAATTAATATTTCACAAAGAGAGCAAGATACTTTCTTAAAATAGAACAACAGGTCGGAGAAAAGGAAACCGAAAGATTTCAATGACATTATCAAATGACCAATGTCAAGATGATTGTCAATAAAAATTTTGTAAGATTATCGAAATTTTGCAAAATCGATTATTCATGTGGAACAAATTAAATTCAAAATTATTTTTTGCAATTATTTTTCATTAATTACCGTTCGCTGATCAAAGCTTGATAATCAGTAGAAGAGTCAATGATCCGTAGAGCTCAGACAACATTTCAACAGATCAACTGACAGCTCTCTACCACGAGTGTTGAAGGTTTCATGACAATTTTAAGAATTTTTCAACAGTTTATCTGTTCAACCCCTATTATTTCCATGAATTTAAAATAGCAGGATTAACGTAAACGTACTAAAGTACTGAATAATCATCAAAGAGGCTTCTTAAAGTTGTCAGGTCATTCGAGGCCGAGGAGGAAATGATTTTTTTTACATTCTACCCTCATCGAGCTTTTGCCAACAGCACATTTTATAATTCATTTAATGAGATATTCAAGCTTGAGGGCAAAAAAAAAGCATGAAATTTTAAAGAAATTCCTTGCACATTGAATGATGAACAATAATGATTTTGAGGCCAGAATAAAAGTGAGGCTTCTCAATGACTCAGTTTGAATCCTTATCTACGATTCTTATTATCATAAAAAGCAGTGAAATAAACTTTTTTTTCTTCAAAAATGTCGAATTAAATTGCCAAATTCCTTACCGAAGTGTCCTACCTTTGAAAAAATGAAAAAAAGCATTTTTGAAATATTTTCCAATATATAGTCTCAACATTTTTTTTTCAAATTATGTTCACCCCCGAGACAGATACGAATAATTCACTCGGCATTCCATCGAATAGTCATTTTTTCGGCTACAGGAGACGTGTTTGTGCGATCGAAGTAGCCGTAGTCAGCGTTGGGTCAGACACTTTTGAGTGTTCATTCGTTCGGACGTCACTCCTGTCCCAAGTGATTTCAAACAAATTTCTTTGACCTCGACTGACATCGTAACTTACCAGCTATTTTTCGTCATAGTCTTTTTCACGTCGGGAGATAAAATTCTCGCTTGAAGCAGTCCTCGTGGCAGACTAGCCATGCAATCGACTATTTTGGCAATGAAGGTATCGGAGAAAGATATGAAATCCGGTAGTACGTAAAAGTTATTTGTCAGAATTTATGACAACCTTGGAAATGTCGTTTGCCACTTGAATTAATTTTTTTTTTTTTTTTTTTTAAAACAAGTAATGTTGATTTTTCGTAATTTACTTGACTAGTCCATCGAATCATTTCACCTCGGCTAACCTCAAAACCGTTGGGAGTTTTTTTTTTTAACGAATGTATCGCATAACACTTAATTCATTTTCATAATTAATAAAATGTCATCACGTACGGAAATAATATAGGGGTGGACAGTTTGATTTTATCAACGAGATCGCGACATTTATTTTGAGAATTGGATTTTTTTTTTTTCATTAATTTTATTCACATCAGAGTGTTATCTCGCGTTGCTCCGCGACATGTTAAAAGGGGAAAAAAAAAATTTCTTCTTTTTTTAACGTTGAGGATCGGTGTCAGGTCGATTTGGAGCATTTTCAAATACATGAATACGTAAAATCGTGCGGTAAAAAGTATTGGGCAGGTCTGTTCGTATTCTCATCATCATCATCTTGGCTTTCGCGTCCTCCACCTTCGTTGTTTCGGGGCGAGGGATTATCGATCCGAATTCCAAAATTCCAACATTAGCGTCGAGTGGTATACTCCTCGCTCTTTCCATCGTTCCTCTCTCTTGCTGAGCTGAGCAAGCGTCAGTGAATGACGTCATCATGTTGTATCGTACGAGACTGCTCGTTTCACGAGCTCCTCCACGACAGTCTACTACATCAGAAAGCTCTCTAGTGTCGCGCACTGTCCCATCGCATATTCACCTATGTTTATCCTTGTTTCACGAGAAAATTCAATTCACATCATCGTCCCGAATAAAAATTTCGTGATTGTAGATATATTTTTTTTTTTTTAATTTTTCGTCAGAAAATTTTCAATACTATAACTTGTACATGAAAGGATTATTAACGTTGAACTGAAACAAAACCACTTCTGTGATCTTGAAACAGCTGTTTTTTTTTTGCTAATCAGTTGTATCGATGAGGATCCTGTTGAATCAGCCTGGGTAGGGGCAGTGATTAAATATCCAATTGGTTCGATTAAAGCTTCATTAAAACTGAAACAATTTCGTAAGGTCTTGAAAATCCGCTTCTCTCTTTCCTTTGGGAGCGATCATGCAAAATAATTTTTCATGCGATCTCAATAAAGCTTTTATGTTGGCATGGATCTTTCTCGTTGTCTCTTCATTCGTGTGTTCCACGCAGCATAGAACAGCACTAAAGGTAGCTAAATTTTCAGCCACCCCCAAAAAGTGTTTTCACTTATTATGTCTCACCCTGATCAGCTGTCTTGTTTCAGAATAGTTGCCATTCAAATATTAATTTGAAACGATTCAAAAAAAAAGAATTCATAACTTTTGTTCTGCGCATCGTTCAACACGATGGGACGGATATTGAATTGCCCATATTTAGCTTCGATTAGTGTTCATGGAAATATTGCGCTCCGGAAAACATTGTAAACATTTTAAAAACAAAAATTTTCATCGACATTCCGCTCGTTCGCAACCTCTCTCCCTGTATGCTAAAGTTAAAAACTTAAAAACTTAAAAACTTAAAAACTGGCAGCATACATAATAATGATAGACGACTGAGTAAAGTGAAATGGAATGAAATATTGGTTCCATAAATTTCTATGCCTTTAAGCGTGAGGATCGGTTACTCTAAAATTTCCTTAACACCAGGTGTTCTCCGTAGAAACCGTTTTAAAATCTTTTTGTTTCCAAATTTTCCCGATGTGCAGAGGGAGAGGGCGTTCAAGCAGCTATTCCCCACATATAATCGTATCATTCGGAAGTCATCATTCGGAATATTTTTGTTGTTTCGAATAATTAAAAATATTTTTTTCGATTAGTTTGTGATTTTTTCGGTATATTATAATAACAAAAGGTAAAAATTTAATTTTTGGACAATTGGAAATATTTAGCAAAATCGGAGCTAAAAAAATCGTTTTTTGCCGATCACTGCTACACTTTGGAGACTGATTTGATGCTTTGAGATTTTTTAAAAATTCTTTCATACTTTGCAGAATTTGATGACGTCAGTATTAATTTCATTTTTTTTTTACGAGCTTTCGTATATGGAGACGAAAAAACCTCTCCGAAATTTATATATTCGAGAATGTGAAAATGATGCGTCACCGCGTAATGTAGTCCGATACATCTTAGGTGTATGATGTCGACAAGGGCGGAGTCATCATTCTCGACGATTTTCCGTACTCACATACACACACATGCGCGCGCACACATACATGCATATATATATATATATATATATATATATATATATATATATATATATATATATATACGTAGCCTGTCGGTGCTTATGAAACATTGGTGTAGTTTACATAGACCGCCGGCCGGCGACGTCCTCGATTCTCGCGTATGCGTACACCCGCCGAGCTAAGGGGCAAGACGACGCTTTTGCAAGCTCATGCGGTAACCAGAAAATAGCGACAGGGCACCCAGAGTACATCGACTGGTGGCACGGGGTGAGGGAGTTTGAGGGGGGGGGGGGGAGGGGTGGTGGTTTAAGAATTCGAGAAAGGAAGTCACGGACTAGCTACACGTTGGCGTCGACGGCAACGTGTGCGACGTAACCCCACGCTTTCTCGACGCAAATATAACACCCAAAGGCAATTTTGCCGATACACGTAGGTGGATATTATGGCTTACTACCATGTACGCAAGGGAGAAGCGAGGCGAAATGCGGACATGGGGCAAAATGGGCTACCCTAAAATTCATTAAAAACAAATGATATCGTTGAACTAAGAAGCAGAAATAGAGACCGCGGGTCAAAGTATGGGGCAGTAAAAAAACGTTTTATTGATACGTTTTGAAAAATTATGAACCTTGCCACAGACACGCGTCTTTCGCTCATTGGAATATGAGCTTAAGGATTTTGTTTTGTTTTCGTGAGTACATCGTTAAATTGGCGGTGTTCCATTTACTTTGGGTGCTCCAGAGCGGGTCCATTATCGTCTATAGAATGAAAAATCTCGAATCCCGGAGAACAGTAGAAAGATTATATTAATTCGATGACCTCCTTTAAAGACTTTCTTCCTTTCAATTCGTTGTATGGTCGATCGTCAGGCTCGATCGTTACGTTTGAATGACCGGGCAAATTTCTTCACGCTAAACTGCAGGCATCGAATGGGTTGGTATAACAATGAAAATTCCGAGGGAACAATGCAAGCCAGGCTCGTCTTGCCCCGCAGATACTCTCGAAATATCCCTCTTCTCTCTCTCTCTCTCTCTCTCTCTATCTATCTATCTATCTATCTATCGAACGCACCGTATACCACCTCGCCTGGGCCGACCGATAATGGCCCGATCAATCGGCACACTCCACTGTCGGCTGAATCGGTGATGCCACATTCACGAAACTCAAGCTCGCAAAATCTCCACGAGCCTCGAGTGATGATAATTATTAATTATCCGATCTCTTACCGATAAACTCATCGACCTTGCGCAGATTTTCGGCTGGTTACTCAACGATAATGACGGATTATTCGAGGCCCGCGATCAACTTCGTCAAAATGTGTCATTTGATTTAATTCGATCGCGATAGAACGAGATGGAAATTTTTTTTTTTTTAATTGCTGTTGCCATAAGTTTCGAGTTATTCCGAGCCACTCGAGCCAAAGGTATAAAAGTATGACATTGAAAAAATCATGTATTACGTATTGCATCGTCAACTGCTGAGCTATGTGAGGCTCTTCGATACGACTTTGTTTGAATTTTTATCATAAAATTGCTTTTATCGGATTTTCGATCTTTCTATCAGAAATTTTTTTTTCTCACGTACCAATGGTAAAATGAAATTTTTTTCCCCTATTCTCTCAACTCTAACGACCGATAACATATTTTTACGAAGTTTCAATTGACAAATTGGGCAATGAGAATTGTGGATGATGAATTTTTTTGAGTATGCACCAAATTTCAGCCTGATCGGTAGGAGGATATTTTTTTGAATATTGCCAATGAAAGTTTTCAGGAACGAATATTTTCATTTCGGAACATTGAAAAAGTAAAATCACGGCAACGTAATTTGAGTAAAAGTTTTATTTTTCATGAAAGCAATGAAATGAAAATTTTTTAAAAATTATAACATTGCGTTGAAATTTTTTTATTATACATGGCAAATCTTCATAGGACATAACTATTAACACTCGTCTCATCATTTACTTTTCTCTTCTTCGCTGTCCTAATAATTTTTATTATTCGCAAAATTTTGAACATCATCGTACCATTTTTTTTTTTTTTCAATCGTCTACAATAATTATTTTGATATCAAATGCAATAATCGTCATGATATTAAAACGAATAATCATTCCATGCAATCGTATCATTCTTCAAAAAGTTTTTTTTTACGACCAAAAAAAAAAAACAAAACAAAACCTGGAATCCTGTCAGGTTCATTATGCTGTGATTAAAAAAAAAAAATCTCGCTCACAATTGAAAATATTCCGCCCTGAAATGGGCACATATAACGGTTGCTTCCGGTATCGTTCGTTTTTCAAGGGTAATTTCCCGTGTATCCTAGCCCTTTCATCTTCGATTCCGCGTGTTCCCGTCAAAAGGACAAACGAATCGACGTTTTCAATGCCGAGGTGACACGTCATCATTATACATGTCGTCAAACCTATACATATATATATATATATATATATATATATGCATGTATATTATTCGTACATGCATATAGACATATACACACGTGCACGTCGAGAGTGCAAGGTGAAAGCCGCGACAGCCTAGTCGTGTGGCGACTTGGAGCTTTACGCAGAGAGCCACGTCGTGTGTCGTGACGGTCGCGCATCGCCGGTGCTCGCTGACGTCACACGCCAAAATGGCGCTGGAGTGACGTCACACGGCATCCTCTTCCACCTCCTGCTTGCACCAACCTCGTTCTGCAGGTTCGAGCTTTGAGAGCGAAAGAGAAAGAGAGAGGGAGAGAGAGACAGAGAGAGAGAGAGAGAGAGAGAGAGAGAGAGAGAGAGACAGCAAGCAACACCGGTTTAAGCGGTACCGTTGAGATCATTACGATGGGCAAGCCGGTGCAATTTTTCTCTACGAGCTTGCAACCATATCACAGCAAGTACTACCCATGCCTTTCTCTCTCTCTCTCTCTCTCTCTCTTTCTCTCTCTCTCTCTCTCTCTCTCTCTCTCTCTCTCTCTCTCTCTCTCTCTCTCTCTCTCTCTCTCTCTCTCTTTTTTCTCTTTAACCAGCTCTCGAAATAGGTAAGGTCTAAAACAGCTCCGATTCGATAGATCGCTCAACTGTAGTTCATCTCTACAACCCCCATGTAAAATTTAAAAAAATGCGCTATAAGTATGTGCGAAGATATATGAATTTTAGACGAAATGTATTTGATATTAAAAAAAAATATTTCTATGATACATGTCCCACATATATTTTTAAATATCCAAAAAAAACAGATATATATGTTAAATATATACAATTAAATAACAATAATTATATATTGTCATTGATATATAGGTGGCTCCATTCCGTTGCTCATCCACTTGTTTTTATTTCACGAACGGTAATAAATAAATTGTAGTGAAAAAAAAAAAAATACTTTCGCGAAACTTTAACAATAAACGAACTTCAATGCATGAGTTTTTTTTTTTATGTCAGCAATCGTTGTGTCACGAAGATTGATAGATAAAAACATGGATTTTACTTCATCGTATAAAATGCTCTATCTCCGTGGGAGAAATATTTTTTTTTTTTCGAACTTTCAATGCCAATGTATACTTGACATTTTCTGATGACATCGAAAAAACACATTTGAAAGAAAAATTCGGATACCAATTTCATCGGATTCTGAATTTTTTTTTCGACAAATCTTTTTGCGATAGCAATTGCTTGCGTAAACTTTTATAACGCCGTTACTCGCCCGTGTTTTTCGTCGTGTATAACAAAATTGAACTTGAATAGTTCATCGATTGTAATTGCAAAAAAAAAAAATTATTGAATTCAAAAATTTATGGTGATTACATTAATTATATTGATTGATTTATGATGATTTATATTCGATGATTTATTGCAATAATTTTCAATTATTGTAGAATTATTTTTCTGTCGGGATATTTTTTTTTTAATTCTTAATTTTAACAACTACGGAGAACCTTAAAAAATATTTGAAGTAGAAATATCACGAGTCACGGAATCTCAGGCGAGTCATGTGACTTCAGTCTTCGACGATCCATCATCGTTTAATTCTGCAAATCATATTGTCGTCATTATTCTTTATCATTGAGCTGTACGACTTGCTCGTCATTTTATACGGTCCATAATTGCTACATTGTTTTTGACTCTCGTACAAGTTCTTATATTTTCTGTCGGCATCTCGTGAGCTTTTTTTTCATTATTATTTTAACTTTCATTGAATCGTAGCCCTCATCGATATCATTTCTTACGATACCGATGCTCGCGGAGTATTATAAAGCCCACGGGGCAAAGGAGAATAATCGACTCTTCAATGTTGGCTAATGAACCAGCCGTCCGGGTTCACTCGAAAGCCACCAACGTGTTTCAGGATCGATATTCTACCTAGCGAAGCTATAAGGCTTCTCTCGTACTCTCTTTCTCTCTCTCTCTCTCTCTCTCTCTCTCTATCGTTCACCCCTAGCCAGTCCGTAGAATTCACCCTCAACGGCGTTGTTGATTATGATACAGGCTCGATGAAGAATCCCATGCGGCCACAGAATCTCCGCAGGAAAACCACGCCCGTTTACCGATAGTTATAGTTTAGCAAACTGCCACCAATCATTCTGGCTCATGTCCTTAATTCGATTCGCTAAGCCCTAGACTCGTCCGATGAAGTCGCACCGATCGTTCAATCTGTATACCCATTGCAACGAGACCCCAACTTTGTTGCATCCGGCAGATACGATATTCTGTATCCAACCAAGGACCAACTTTCCTCTCCAAGTCCATAAAATACTTTTCACTCCATATTCGACTGACCCTTCGGTTTTTTCAAGCCCAAAAGGATCGTAGGATTGAAAATAAAAAATAAAAAAAAATTAACAATCGTCAAAACGTCAGTTCAGCCAGATGACGATCATTCGTACGACGACACGGACATTTGGCAACCACCACCGTTAGCATACTCGAGATCATATCCATATTCAACGGCACTGAATCAACAAAAAGCATCTTTGGCTCTTGATGCAAGCCCCTCTGTCACATAAATCCCAGTAGACCTATCCGCGCACTCGAAGCATCCAGAGGCTGTTGGATGTTTTTTTGTTGGCACAGTGTGCGCGTGTGTGTGTGTGTGTGTGCCGGGGAAAAAAAATCGCCACCTGATCCTTCTGACGCCTGTATCCTTCCGTCGATGGTAAAATATAGCCCACAACTATGAGCACTGAGTCGTCATTGATTCTCAGGGATAATAATCAACCTAAACGATTCTCCCCAAAGCCATGACACAGTGCCGGGAGGGAATTAGATTGTAGTAGGGTTATCCCGTACGTTGCGGTTTGTCATACGTTTCACATATATCTCGCTGGACCTTGACCGATGCGGGGTGGAGTGCGCGTCCGTTCTCCCGACGATGAATTAATTACAAGCAGAACGGAGCTGGCGGCAGCGTCGGCGAGCAGCGCGGTGATGGCAACGGGCCGGCCATTAATTACGCAAACGCGTATTCGAATATTCGTCGTTGCGTTACCATCGTTGGTTGGTGATTCCCTAACCCCGGCACAGTAACTATTGTACGGGAATGCCCGAATTTCTAGCTGACCTCTGGGCTGCTTACAATAAAAGACGCTGACAATCACTCTGTTCGTCCGATCGGCACTCGGTCTTTGTCATATGATTTTTATGGTACACGTCGAGTCACCGATCCTCCACAACTCGAGAACCATCAACATTGAACGGGGGCTTCCATGGAACGAGTGACGGTACTCGATGGAACACGCGAAGTGTCAAATGGCCCCATTCGGTTGATAGCGGCAGATCTAGATAAATTCGTCCACGAGATTTATCTATGACTTTCATATATTTGGAATTGCGAATTAAGACGGTGACATATGTGGCGAAGGAATGAGGTAGAAGAACAGAATTACTATCATAGGGGTCTCAAATTGGCAGTTTCGAAGCCCAGTCCAACGATACGAGGATGATAAAAATTACAGAGTGTGCAATCACTCGTTTCGTATATCTGCCTCGAAACGCAGTCATCATGTTCCGTTGATGCTCGTTATTAATCACACGATTTGTTCCCGTTCTCATCTTTCCGAATCGTAATGTTAGGTTTTTTTTTCTATACGTGAATACATGTATCAAAGGATGTAACGACATATTCGATGAAAAAAAAAACAAGAAAAATCTGAAAGATTCATTTAGTTGAATCGGGAAAGGGTCACTTGGTTCAGGGACGAGACTGGAGAAGCTTTTTTTTTTACTCGTATTTCCAGCTTCATTGAAATTCTACGTATTCCACAAAGCTTACTGAAAAAATTTCATTAATAATCATTCTCAAAGACTATTCGATTGTCGAGATACAAGTCAATATAAGATGCGCAAAATTCTTGCCCGCACGTCAGCGACAGAGGAGGTGCTACTTGATTTTAAACGAGATCGAGACCGAGATTCTACGATCCCGGGGATGAGATCCAGCGTAAAATAAGTTGACGAGTTTGGATTATAGCTTAGGATTTCGCCAGTTATCCATACGGATGGACGTCCCGCTTGACTCTCTCGAGAACGATCCCTCCGAACTGTCGGAATTGTTCTCCTCGTTAAACATCACGAACTTACCCAACCTTATATATATATATATATATATATATATATATATATATATATATATATATATAACACATATATATATATGTATATATATTTGTGTTAGTTACACCGGCTTTTCGTTGAACGGCGTAGTGGGCGGGAGGGCTGTGAAAGCTCGTAAGAACGTGTCTGCACTAGCGTCTCGACGACAGGAGTCGAGGAGCAAATTAGCTTCTCGTGTAACATGTAGTCTTGGCGTGTCGTCTTTATACTGGGAATGCGAGGAAATTCAGAGGTTCGCTGAAGGAAAAAAAAAAAAAAAAAAAGAAGAAAAATACACGAGAGGCTGCGAAGTAAGAAGAAAGAGAGGCAGTTGGGGGCCATAGACGGCTGGAAGACGTAGAAAGCGGATCTCGGTAGTCGCGAGATCACGGATTATAATTATATCCTTTGAGAATTGCAAGGATTTTAAGAAGCGCGTTCACGACGAGGTCGTCTTTCTCATACCATGCAGTCAGAGGAACACTGGCCAAGGGGATTAGTTTGAGAATCACCGATCCAATTCGCTTGAATATCTTTGCTGGCTAGACCCAGCGTCGTGCAATGAAAGTGATGGAAATATATATCTTGTCTCTTGGGACTTCCTGTAGCGAGGAAAAAAAAAAAAAAACGCTCGACGATAATTCTTGCTCGTTGGGTCTCCGGAATTTTTTGATCTTACGTTATGTATAGACGTCTTCGGACTAGAAAGACTGAGGATAAGATGAAGACGGCGCCGGACTGACGTGGGCATTCCGCCACGAAATTAGACTACAGAGAACGTTGAAGGACATATAAAGAGCTCTTCGTTCCAGCAAAGTAGAATTTGTCGAAGCAATACTCGTATAACTACGCGCATATATATATATATATATATATATATATATATATCCTTTGAAAATGACCAAGCCGAGGGTTTTGGCATCCGGGACGAGGTAAATGGGAAAACCACTGAAATATTTTATCTTCACATTCTGAAACTGGGTCTCTTACGAACGATTGCATACACATATATACACACACACACACACACACAAACACACAACACTACCGTGTTGTACACAGGCTCGGTTATACCAAGAGGATGAATAAGCTCGGTGAGCTTTGAAAAGTGAGAGCTTTGTGAGACTCTGCTGGAAGCTCCCGGTAGGCTGTAGAGAGGCCAAACCATCGCTACCGTGTACCCAGGGGTTTCAACATCGCTGCCATTTCATTCTTTCTTCTCTCTTCTTCGGATCGCTCTATATAGCGTTACAGGACACTTTTGTCTCTGATTTATCGTCATAATGTTCACATGTCATCGAGGCACTCGATTTTGGTAACTAATGAAGCTCCCGAAAAGTGATTGATCAGCCGGAAAACGAGCGGTGGGTCACGCGCGCGAAGAGCAAAAAGAAAGAAAGGGAAAAAAACGAGATTCGGCGACTAAATTTGCCAACTTTTGGCAATCAAAAGACCACATTTATGATGAACAATTTTGTTTTGTTACCGGAATCAGGTAAATTGGTTTTGATGATGGTTTTTATGTGTGGGCTATTGACAAACGCAAGTTCGTCCGCAAGTTGAAGCCATTCGTATCGAAAAGCTTGAATTGCCATTTCACGAGCGAACGATTCTTGCGAATTCATAGATTTCGCCTTCACGAACGGGGATCATTCTCACGCGTTTGCGTGTGAATACAATTTTTCAACTTGTCCTGAAATCACGATGATTCATCCGGCTGACATTCCTTCTTGCTCCTTTTTTTTCTCTTCGTCCTGCTGTGCCGATTTCCTTTCTTTTGCTTTTTTTTTTTGCTCTTCGTCCTATACCGATCGCAGACTTTGACCGGTACGCTTTGGAGTTATTTTCCATCGACCATCGAGGTCTTTATTCAAGCGACATGAGGTTAAGGGTGTTGGCGGAGTTTTGTTGATTAATTCGAGTCAAGCCGAGGTAAGAGTCCAGCGTAATTCTCAAATGTCCTTGAAAGAGAAGTTTTTTCGCGTGTTGGACGGAAAGTTTAATTGGATTTGGGCGATGCTGCGCGAGTGATGCGCCGGGGGTGACGGTTTAACGACGAGATGACCGTACGAATTCACGGGGGCCAGAAATCGGAAAATTAAGTGGGGAAACAAAAAGCATGACTGCTGGAAGGTTTAGGATAGATGTTTATATAGGCAATTTTACAGTCTCGAGTTTCCCGTCACTCTCGAAGTGCCAACGAATTTTCAATCCAACGAAACAGCTGATCTGGCGACCTACGTACAGGAGCATAATAGCACACACACACACACACACACACACACACACACTCACTAACGCAGGGGTATATGTGCAGATCTCAATTTGCAAATGCTGGGTGATATACGAATACGAACAAGGGCAACGTTGCCAATTACGCGATTCTATAATTGCAACGAGACCGTATCGGCTGTCGTGCATGAATTTTCCATGAATACACAGGAAAGTTTGTTCAAGCGCACGTGGTAGCATTTTTTTTTTTTTTTAACAAGAAAAATTACGAGAGTTGAACAGAATTTGCAGATTTTTTTTATTTATTTTCTCTCAGTCAACGATTTTGTACTGCAGTTACAAAACAGTTGCAGTTATTGATGATTCAGTGTTTATTTGGTGAGGCGATATTAGCCACTGAAATTCAAATGCCAATGGAAGGGAGTATGAAAATTGGAAGGCTGATGAGCGAGATTGGAAAAATCATTGAAATATACAATAATGCACTGGTCTGAAAAGGGAAAAAAAAAATTTTTTTTCCTTCAACCCTGTCTCGTCAAGCTTCCATTGGGAGGAATCTACGACCGGTCGGAAAGTTGCCAGTAGAATTATTCCGATTTCATCGGAAATCTGTTTAGGGTAGACGTACCGGTTGTGGCTACTGCTGTACCGTTTGTGGCCACTTCGCATTTCCCTCGAATTTCTTAAAGTTTCAAGGCTATGTTCACTTCATCGAGCGTAATATTTCGATATTCAAGATGTTTCTGCACCAATATCGATTGCTTTATTGAATAACTGTTAATTTACTTCGACGAAATATGACGAAATGTGTCAACGCTGAGCGGTTTGTGTAGTTTTCTTGTCAGAGGTGTTACGCGATCCCGAGGTGAGAAGACTACGATTTCTCATTATCCAAAGTCATTCGACCCCATAAACAATGTATATTTTATCAGTTAAAGCTCATTTTGCGGGTTGTAATCACGAAAAACTGACATATCAGCTAAAATACTTGAAAAATACGCGGTGGCCAAAAGTGGTACATTCAAAAATGCGATTATTCTATTTGTGGCCAGCTTATGGCCAATCCCAATTCAAAGCTTGGTGGCCACAACTGGTACTTCGGTTGACCAAAAGTAGTACAATTGTGGCTACAAATGGTGAAAATGACAGCTACAAGATAATGTCCTATTTTCTTATTTATCATGATCAGAAAAAGTTTTGAATGATAACAATTCGATTCTGTGTACCTTTTAGGTTACATCGATCACTTTTTCAATTATGAATTCGCAAATGAATGTTCGAAAATGCTTAAAGTCGCCACAACTGGTAACGTCTACCCTACCTAATTTCTGTTACATTCCCAATTTTCTCCTGTTTCGTTTTGTTTTTCTCATTTTGCTTTTTATTTTTTTTTTTTAATCTTTCTTCGCTTCTTCTGCAAACAATTCCATTTGAAATCGAGCATAATTGCCGTGAGATTTGATTTATCCAACCACTGCGATCCACCGGGGACGAGTATTTGTCCTAAATTTTCGAAGAATCGTTTCTCAAAAATTGTGGATAATTGACGGAAATCAATGATGAAAACTTAAATTCCGATCGAACGATCGTTCAACTACGATCTGTGATCAATGATCTACCAAGATAGTGCGATCCATCGTTTGTTACGGTCGATTGATGCACGGAAAAATTTTTTAAATCGATCTCAAAACTGTCCCGATACGTATATTTATCCCTGTCGCGTGTGTTACAAAATTCAACGCAAAGCGAAAGACAACGAATTTCACAAAATTATTATTTCTCTTTCGCTTGTAAAAGTTTCAACGAAAAGTTGGGCAAAGTCGTCGAGGTCCCCGTGCAATGGCCAACATTTTTCACGTATATATACGATCGGAAAATATTGCGTATATGCCTTAATTTTTATCCCCGCGAGCTTGAGACTTCAATGAAGCTGCCGAAATGATCCTCTGCGCGATTGAAACGCGTGCTCTGTAAGATATTTCATCGAGAGCCGAGGAATTTATTGCATGATCATTGACATGGAAAAGAAAAAGGTTGGACGCGAGGGGGAGGATTATTTCCATGGGCACGTGCTTCGTCTCGTCGATATAAAAAGGTTCGTCCCGTCTGTTGCACTCAATTAGGGTATCACCGATGCTTCTTGAGAACAAAGGGATAGAGAGCTCGTCGACGAGAATCCCAATTATCAACCGCTTCACTCGCTCGAATGAAAGGTTCACCCGGGTCAATAATAACGTGCAACCCCCGAGACTGCGTCATCGATCAAACGGCCTTTGGCGATATTTTTTATTCTTTTTTTTTTTCTATTTTTATTCCATTGGAATTGATTTAACAAATTAATTTCGATATGAGGAGTTCCTCGTTCGTATCGTAAATGGGCGAAGGGTCGTTGGATGAACGAGAAAAAAATTTAAAAAAAAAAAGAAGTTTTGATGAAAAGTGTTCTCGTGAACACACTCGAGAATCGACAAGGTTATCCCTGTTGCAAAAGGCCTATGAAGTATTTCGACCGAGATCCATCTGTTTAACCAAAAATCACGCGCGAAAGATCGCAATGCCTTCTCCGGGGGTTTTTTATCTTTTTTTTTTTTTTTATATGCCTCCATCAACGAGACGATCCAACCGTTTCTCAGGTAGCTACTCGAATATTTATATCCTCCCGACCCGGCAGCTTCGTCTGTCACGCGCCGTCCATTGCACCCCCCCACCCCAAAACCTCTATTTAATCGTCCACTCGACTCTCTCATCGAGCTGGCTGCATTACGACAAAATTTGTAATTCACAAAGGGGCCACCATCCCTGTGCAACTATAAAGCCCCGATGGATTGGCCTTTGAAAGAAAAAAAAAAGAAAAAAAATCAAGGCTGCAACGATTGCAGGAAAAATGATTATTAATATTCGCAGTGACGTGTACTCGAGAATAAAGGGATAAAATATATATCATTGGATTTGCACGTTTGGAATATAAAAAATAATTATTATTACTTTTATATACAAGCACCGAAGAATCACGAAAAAAAAAGACCACTTGTATCAGCGCGTGTCTTTCGCAGTTTACACCAGGTGTAACCTTATAGGTTAACCTATGGAAAAGAAGTATATTACAAGATATATACGAGATATATATAAGAGATATCGAACTTATTGCCGCAAAGTATATTTTTATAACTCCGTAATACATCTATTATATATCTGTTATATATCCTCCCGGATATATCGAGCAAATATATCCAAGATATATAAGAGATATAGAACTTATTGTCGCTATATATAGAGATATATTTTTTATATATCTGAAGTATACTTTTTTTTTCATGGGGGTATATGCTCCGACCACGAAAAATTCAAATCTGTCTATCTGAAGAACTCCTTGAGGAATCAAACTGAAACTCGTTACACAGGTAGACAACGTACTTACCCGGTTTTTTTTTTTTGCTGCAATTTATGTTCAGATTTTTATTTCGTGGAAATTGGAATTTTTCGAAAAATGTCTGTATAGGCGCTCTAACTTTCGTAACTTTGCAGCTATCCAGCTATTTTTTTTTTTTTTTTTTTACGTGAATAGACTCATTCACAAGCTTGGCTGGTATTTAATTTGAAAAGAATCGCTCGAGGGGTTTATAGGATTCCTAAAAAGTGTTGAATTTTTCAAAAAAATCTCTGATAGCTACAACTTCCGCGAATTTTTGGCTATCGAGCCCAAAGTTTGTACATGAACAGGTTAATGGGACAAGGATGCGTGGCACTGAGATCGACAAAAATTCTTCAAGGGGCTCAAATTTTTTTCAAATTTTGAATTTAGAAAATTCTCATCATAGCTCCAATTTCCGCAATTTTTTTTTTGCTAATGAGCCAAAAGTTTTTTTTTTTTAAATACAAATAGACTTTCAGTTATAATTACGTTTAGTAATGTATTTGGCGAGAAACGATTGAGGGATTAGGATTGTAGAAAATTTTGAAATTTTCCAAAAATTATCGTTATCGTTCGAAATGTCATTGAAAAGTTCTTTTTCGTTATTGTATTGTGTTTGAAATCGAATTCAGAAAAAAAAGTGCGGAAATTTTCACATTTCTTCCTCATTCTTTCAATCTTGCTCGCGAAGCTTCCTCTATGTGGGAGTCAAATTTGAAAAACCCACTTGCTCATAGATGGATCTTCGTGAGCAAGATAAAACAATGAGCAAGCATTGTGAACATTTCTAATTTGCACGCTGTTTTTTCTCAACGCGATTTCTCGACGTTGTGGCACACTTTGAGCGCATTAGCATTGAAAACTAAACAAACAAAAAAATTCATCGTCACGAAGCTTCCTCTATGCGGAGGCAATATTCTCTGAATCTTCGCGTTTATCATTGTTGCGCAACTTTCGCATACCTTCCTCGGCTCTTTCCCAAACGGAAGTACCATCGGTAGCCAATGGAGAAAGAGAGAGGATAACGTGAAACGAAAACAATGAATAAAAAAATTACGAAAAAAAAAAAATCGTTTGTTTGCGTTGCAGGTTGGCAGCAGCGCAAGAGGCGGCACAAAGGGATCCTGGATACGCGAGTCAGTACAGGAGAAGGCAGAGGTTGGCCGGACTGAGTGGTCTCGGTGACTGGGCTAGCTTTGGAGGGGAGGTAAGCTGGTCTAAATCTCTCTTTGAACTCATAAACAAATGCAAATTTCTTACGAACTTTCGGAAAATCGGAATTACCAACCCCTAAAGGGGCAACCCTATATCGAAAATAAAAACAAAATTCTTCAAGGTAAATGAAAAAAGGAAAAAAAAACGAATTGGTCCACGACATTGCTGATTATACGATCGTCGTCCAAAAACCACGCATTTTTTTAGAAAAACAAAAAAAAAACCAAAAAGCCATGACAGGCACTTGAGATAGGTACTGACTAATTATCGTAAGGGATGAAATTTTATCGGGAAAAAAAATTCTCAAAAATATGAGCCTACTTTTTATCCTCCCCGATGCATGGCAATCGTCTTGAGGATATTATTTATGATTTGAAAGCTCGTAATGTGAAAAATATCCTGTATGAAGAATATTAACATTGTACAGGAAATTTTGACAAAAAAAAACGTGTGAGTTGGCGTTGGAACTCACGAAATTTGATGTGTAAACATTTGAGCTCGCGTCAGTTTGGTGTGGGAAAATTGAGGTCGTGCATTGGTTAAGGAGGTACGACTAGTTCTTTGGAGTAAAAAAAAAGTCTAAATTCATTTTACCCACAGCTGTTCTGATTTATGTTTATTTGCATTGATTATTCATATTATCGATTATAATGTGAAAAATTTTGTGGTAAATGATTAATTTATTGCGCATGAACTAATAAAAACTGAAAAATTAGATTGTCAACGACTCGATAGTAGTCTCCATCACAATAATAATGACATGTCTACCACAAAAACGGACTAAAAAACATTTTAAAAAATCAGCCGAAAACCTATTAAAATAGACTTGAATTACCTCAGTGGAATTAATACGATCGGCAGAATGATAATTATACATATAATTGATACGTGATAAATAATAAAACTCCATAAATAACATGATGGAATTTGAAGTAAACACTTGGCAACGTCGCATTGGCGATGCTATAAGTTGGTATACGTGACCAACGAAGATGACTCTATCCTCGTTGCTAACATCAAAACAAAGCTAGGTTATGTTTGCCGAAACCCATCAGCTGTTACTCGCGACGTTGCTAAGTCTGTGGGTGCTATTTGATCGTTCTGACCATTTACAACCGGAAATTGAAACTTTTTTATGATGTAGTGCCAGAACTACACGGTGAAGAGTAATTTTTCAATTTTTTACAATATCTATTATATCTAATCTATCAAGTTTCAGTTTTTCAACGGGTGTAGTTGGATACGTGAGCAGCAAAACCGTGATCACAGCACTTCCGGTTAACCGTCTCCATAAGACGACGTGCTTTAGTAACTCAAACTGCTCGACTTTGCAATTTTATTACGAATAAACTAAACGGTCAATATAGTTCAAATTTTGGCAATAGGCGCATAAAGTATTCGGCAAAAACATATAAAAATTTCAAGTCCGTCAGTTGGATTCTTCATACTAGTCGTACCTCCTTAATCTTAGCCCGTACCATCAGCTATCAGCTGTCGAAACACACACATTCACGGGCTCTCACACGGACCACGGTGCGCGCTGTACGCTGCTCACGCCTGCGCGGCGCCGATGTCCTATACATAGAAGTGTTGGTTAGCCCCCACCGTGTGGCGCTCTCACACACACATTCACGCGCTCGCATAGACACGGATCTTACGCTGACGGTCGAAGTTTTACATCTGACGCTCGAAGTCCCAGCTAGCCCCTACCGTAGACCGAGCGCTAAGATGTTTACACATCAAAAAAAATTCGATTTTCCAACGGGCCACATCTGAAATAGTAAGTTTAGGTCGAAACAAAATTTATATCAAAAAATGAGAATTTTAGATCGAGTGGAAGATCCGGCGCTATTTTTTTTTTGATGTGTAAACATCTTAGCGCTCGGTCTACGGTAGGGGCTAGCTGGGACTTCGAGCGTCAGATGTAAAACTTCGACCGTCAGCGTAAGATCCGTGTCTATGTGAGCGCGTGAAGGTGTGTGTGAGAGCGCCACACGGTGGGGGCTAACCAACACTTCTATGTATAGGACATCGGCGCCGCGCAGGCGTGAGCAGCGTACAGCGCGCACCGTGGTCGTGTGAGAGCCCGTGAATGTGTGTGTTTCGACAGCTGATAGCTGATGGTACGGGCTAAGATTAAGGAGGTACGACTAGTATGAAGAATCCAACTGACGGACTTGAAATTTTTATATGTTTTTGCCGAATACTTTATGCGCCTATTGCCAAAATTTGAGCTATATTGACCGTTTAGTTTATTCGTAATAAAATTGCAAAGTCGAGCAGTTTGAGTTACTAAAGCACGTCGTCTTATGGAGACGGTTAACCGGAAGTGCTGTGATCACGGTTTTGCTGCTCACGTATCCAACTACACCCGTTGAAAAACTGAAACTTGATAGATTAGATATAATAGATATTGTAAAAAATTGAAAAATTACTCTTCACCGTGTAGTTCTGGCACTACATCATAAAAAAGTTTCAATTTCCGGTTGCAAGTGGTCAGAACGATCAAATAGCACCCACAGACTTAGCAACGTCGCGAGTAACAGCTGATGGGTTTCGGCAAACATAACCTAGCTTTGTTTTGATGTTAGCAACGAGGATAGAGTCATCTTCGTTGGTCACGTATACCAACTTATAGCATCGCCAATGCGACGTTGCCAAGTGTTTACTTCAAATTCCATCATGTTATTTATGGAGTTTTATTATTTATCACGTATCAATTATATGTATAATTATCATTCTGCCGATCGTATTAATTCCACTGAGGTAATTCAAGTCTATTTTAATAGGTTTTCGGCTGATTTTTTAAAATGTTTTTTAGTCCGTTTTTGTGGTAGACATGTCATTATTATTATGATGGAGACTACTATCGAGTCGTTGACAATCTAATTTTTCAGTTTTTATTAGTTCATGCGCAATAAATTAATCATTTACCACAAAATTTTTCACATTATAATCGATAATATGAATAATCAATGCAAATAAACATAAATCAGAACAGCTGTGGGTAAAATGAATTTAGACTTTTTTTTGACTCCAAAGAACTAGTCGTACCTCCTTAACCAATGCACGACCTCAATTTTCCCACACCAAACTGACGCGAGCTCAAATGTTTACACATCAAATTTCGTGAGTTCCAACGCCAACTCACCCGTTTTTTTTTTTATTTTTTCCGTTTTATCGAATTTATGATGAATAATTACTGGTAAAAATGTTTTTTTTTGCGCTCACAGCTGCAAGAGGATCAGTTTGTGCCTTAAATAAGATGCTCTTAGAATTTTAACGCTTCAGTAGATATTTAATAGGGACGTCCAACGAATTTTCTGATTATCATTCAATCAAACACACACAAAAACATGATATAACTCAAATTTTATTTTTAGCATTAAATTGATTTTTTTATTCAGTGACGTTTGTTGGCAATAATGGTGCTAGCTCTTTTTTTTGACAAGTGGGCTGCTGCTCGAGATGAAATTTGACAATTTGCAAACTGTATTGACTTTAATCTTCATCTTTTGTCAATAATAAATTTAAATCCTGGACCAAAGCAACGTCCAACGAATTTTCTGATTATCATTCAATCAAACACACACAAAAACATGATATAACTCAAAATTTTATTTTTAGCATTAAATTGATTTTTTTATTCAGTGGCGTTTGGTGGCAATAATGGTCCTAGCTCTTTTATTTTGACAAGTGGGCTGCTGCTCAGGATGAAATTTGACAACTTGCAAAATTATTTTCGTCTTTTGTCAATAATAAATTTAAATCCTGGACTAAAGCAACTGCTCTTTCAGCAGTATCGTTATCGGCTCTCAAACCCTGTAAAATTTCCATACATTTGACAGAAGATGCCTCTGTTTTTCATGATTTCGGACTTACGTCAAGAAAATCGTAAGGCAAATTATACTGATTGAAGAAAAAACATTAATTTTTTAATGACAAAATCACTCACATCTTTATCAAGCACTGTCTCTTACAATCAGCCTCTTCGATTATAACTCGTGTTTGGGCTATCCATGCACCCTCTCGTTCTTCGATGACACGAACCATTTTTTATTCAATTTCATTGTTGCAACGATTGACAAGTTGGCTACCGAACGGCAGTCAACTGGTATGATGGGACGGACACCCAGAATAAATCAAAGCGAAGTAACTTCAGCTACCAAGTTCATTTTTTAAGAATCAATTTTTTAAGTGATGCTCATTATGCGAACGGGTTTTTCACTCACTATGAACGATATTTTTGAAAAATAGTGAAATAATAAAGTAACAAATCCGTTCGGGACTCGATTTAAACATGAATTAGAATGATAAAATTCTCAGAGCATCTTATCTAAAAGACACAAACTGATCCTCTGGCATGCTGTGAGCGCAAATAAAAATTTTGTACCAGCAATTATTCATTATATGAATTCGATTAAAAAAAAAAAAGGGAAAAAATGAAAAATCGAATGCGGCGGATCTTCCACTCGACCTAAAATTCTCATCTTTGATATACATTTTTTTTCCCTGCCAAAACTAACTATTTTAGGTGTGGCCCGTTGGAAAATCGAATTTTTGTTTTGTGACGAAACACCCTAATATATCTACATCGAACAGTGTAGCGTCATTTGGTAATTAAAATTTTAGTTTTAGTGGGCTTGCAGCATTGATTTGTCGTGGGCGTGAAAAGCCCACGTAGTAAAAAAGAAAAAGTTTTCCAAAATATTCCTCGAGACGTACATAAATGTACGTTTTATGCGGATATAGCAGCGTTGATATACGCTCGTATATGCGTAGAATGTAATCCAAAGCACTGATTTATCCACTTCCGGTACCACAATAACGACTCGTGCTTCACAAAGTTTTAAAAACTACCCATTGAACTTTTCTCCCGCGAGACAGCCGCCAATCCTTTCGCCGCAGCGTCCCTTCGTGCAGCGAATAACGACCCCCCCCCCCCCCCCCATTTTCTCGTGAATAAACTTTTGGAAACCGCGCAAGCCAACGAAAAAAAAAAAAAAAAAAAAAAAAAATGATAAAACTTTTCGTTTCTCCCACTCTCTTCCTCGTCTTCACTTCTTTCCCGTGCAACAATCGTATACTTTCAGGAGCGATAAAGCTCAACGTTTTTTTACCCAACGTTTCGTGCATATAAATTTGATAAAGAAACTTGGTTGGGAAATAATTGTTTAATGGTTTTTTTCTTTTTTATTTTTCCCAACGAACGAAGCTGCTCGTTTGTGATCGAAATCGGTCCGTTTCATATTCGATGTGTCGAAATAATCATGCGCGGGCCAATTGAAATATTATTACGATGATATTTTTATATCGATCGGGGAAATCTGATTTTTCGGACGATAATAAATCACGGAAAGGTCATTATCGAGATTTTTTTTTTTTTTTTTATGAACGAAAAAATAAAGCCGTACTTTCGAAAATTTTGAGGCTAATTTATTTCGAGTTCGAGCGATGAAAAATATTTTTTTAACAAAACAATCATGCCCCAAAGATTCAATTATTCGGTAAAAAGATTTTTAAGTTCGGAAAAAAAAAAAAAATATTTTCTCGCTGGCTGATGGATTTTTCGATGAAGATTCGAATTTTCGATTTCAGGAGATTTCGAGTTTTTGAACTTTGCAGCCTATCGAGCTATTTTTTTTTTTTTTCTTTTGCACAAATCGACTCAGTTACGAGCATAGTTGGTGCATTGAATATATACGGCGAAGAATCGTTTACTGATACATTTACCTCCATTTCAAATTCATTCAATAGCTAATTGACATCTCGTTGATTAATTTTCAATTAAATCGAGTAATTCGATCATTTAATTATTTAAATTAATTTAAATTGACTAAATCGCAATTGTTGCTCGAATTTCTTAAAAATTTCAATCAGAATCCTCGATCGACCAAGACCCATCATCGATCTATCAATTTTTTTTTTTTTCTTCCAAGATCCCTTCGTCGCACATACGTGTATCATAGATTTTTTTTGTTTTTGTTTTTTTTTTTTTTAAATGCAAAAACAAAAAAGCAGGTACCTGGTCTGCTGGTAATGCCGCCAGGCCGGGATCAGGGTGGTGCGGGCGGGGGCGGGGGCAGCAAGGGCCCCTCGTCCCTGTTTATCCTAAGCCACGATAATTGCATACGCAAACACACCCGCTTCATAATCGAGTGGCCGCCCTTCGAGTACGCCGTACTGATAACCATCATCGCGAATTGCGTTGTACTCGCCCTCGAGGAGCATCTGCCGAAGCACGACAAGACCATACTAGCCCAAAAGCTCGAGGCCACCGAGATATACTTTCTCGGTATATTCTGCGTCGAGGCGAGCCTCAAGATCCTTGCCCTCGGCTTCGTTCTCCATCGTGGCTCTTACCTTCGCAACATCTGGAACATCATGGATTTCTTCGTCGTGGTGACCGGGTGAGTGATTCCAGAACGTTTCATTGTGACATTTTTTTTTTTTTTTTTTCTCGACAAGAATTCTTAAGTTAAAAAAAAAAAAAAGATGCACCAGTTTCGGCCATTGTCATGATCGATGATACCAATCGGAGGATGCGTGGTCGAGTAACGATTTAAAAACGTAGAACAATTGAGCTTTGAAAAATTCTCGATCGGCTCTATATTGGAATTTTTGAGAGTCCGGTAATTGGACGTTAAAAAGTAGTCGAGACTGGTTTCAACATATATAATTATATAATTATGTATAAATATATATAAATATATATAAATATATAATTATATATATATATATATATATATATATATATATATATATATATATATATATATATATATATATATATATATATATATATATTTATTATAATTATATTATTATATAATTATATATAAATATATAAATATATAATTATATATAAATATATAAATATATATAAATATATAAATATATATAAATATATAATTACTTCATCACGATCCTTAATTTTCCTCGAACTCCCACATGATATTCACGATGTTACGTTGAAAATTTTAATTCGACATGATATTATTGACAGTACTTTCGTTGTTCGCGACGATTCATTGAAATTTCGTCATTTTTACGAACGAGCGCAATGTCATGCACGAAACACGATCGATCAATAATTATCCACGTTTCTCTCCGTCCCAGGATCATATCTCAAAATATTCATTTGTTTTTTTCACTCTCTCGTTCCTCATATTCACGATTGTTGGATGGAAAAAGAAATTAAAAAAAAAATGGATACAGCTCAATCCATTTTTTCGGATAAAAAATATTGGGGATGAAAAAGTGACGGAGGGGGGCAAAAAAATGTACGAAGAGTTTGGGTACAAGGGGAAAAAAAAAAATGAGGCAAAACTATATCTGAGGCAGGAATAAATTCGGGCTTGATGTGAAAAAAAAATTTAACGCCCTCGTCATCATTATCGAATCTACGAACGTTCAGGTCTTTCGGTTTATTCGTCGATTTTTTTTTTTTTTTTTATTAATCATGGTTATGATTAATAAAAAAAAAATATTTAATTTTGAAAATTGCATGAAAAGCGGTGAATCTTGGATATGTTCTCGTAGAAAGGTTCTATATTAACTTCTTCACGAAGTATCCGGATCATCGAACGAATACTTTTATAAATACAGTTTTTCGAAATTCTAAAAAAACATAAATTAAAAATCATAAAAAAATTCTTTAAAAATTCATATTTATTGAGAAAAATCGAGGAATTTGTCGCATATAATCGAAGAAACATTTTTACGGGAAATTTATCCAACAATTTATTGTTTAAACAATTTTTTTGCTAGTTTTTCGACATTGTTATTATTGGAAATCGATATTATTATCATCTTAAATATGATTGATTTTTTTCAAATTTTTACTTCAACGCCAAGTACTTGAAATTCTCACCAAAACTTTTTTCAACTGGAATTGTATGTGGCTCGTACATCCTTAAAGTTCGGATCGTGTGTTAATATTGAGCTGCAGCGTGGGGGACTTTGCGTACCTTACTTTTTTTTTGTTTACCAAATACCGACGAGTTATCCACTGGGAGCAACATGTTCCAAAACAATGGACACCCTAATTATATGCATTAGGGCCCTTTTTTGAACCCCAAAGGCCCCAAAAAAGGGCCTTTTTCTATTTCGTTCTTCGCGAAAGGTCTCTGGGCTGAAAAAAATTTTTTTTTACAATTGCCTCAACGACGTTGAAATTCTGGAAAAAGGCTATTTTCGGGGAATTTCAAAATTGAGATATCCGTAAATCCTTCCGTGGCTATGTTTTGTATAACGAAACAAAAGTTTTTGTCAAACCTGATATGCGTGTAATTTTTTTTTTTTTTTTACGTACCGAAAAAATCTATATTGAAATTCGTAAAAATTAATTTTAAAATAGATTTTTTGGTACTAAGAAAAAAAAAAAAAAAAAAATCGCACGCATCTCAGGTTTGACGAACACTTTTGTTTCGTCATATGAAACATATAGCCACCGAAGGATTTAAGGATATGTCAATTTTGAAATTCTCGAAATAAGGCTTTTTTCAAAATTTCAACGTCTCGTTGAGGCAGTAGTAAAAAAATTTTTTTTTTCGTCCAGCTCTTTCGCGTCAGCTATTTTTTTGAGTGAAAAAGTACAAGAATCTCGGAGAAGAGCGAAATCTAAAAAAAAAAAAGGCCCTTTTTTTGAACCGCCCTAGAGTATGCATATTATGTATTAGACATTATACGGCCGTTAACACATAAGTACACCCAGAGACATAGGATTAAGGGTTTCGCGCTGCGAATGGTATTTCGTGGGGCAAATAGATTCTAGAATGATCCTTGGATTAGGTCGATGACCGTGTTCGCCGAAACAAATGTGGACGTCGACCTCCGTATGCTACGTTCCTTCAGGGTCCTCAGACCGCTAAAGCTGGTTTCGAAAATTCCAAGTGAGTCAAGTCACAGTTACGAGATAGCAAAGACGAGATTGTTTTTTTTTTTTTTTTTTTTTTTTTTTTTTTTTCTCAGAACGAAAAATAATAATAATTATTTATTACAAACGAGAGTCAGACTAACCCTAGGATTGTCTAGTTTGTTTATTATTATATTTGCCTTGCTTTTATTTATTTTTATTTTTTTTTTTTTCATTCGTTACGTTCCTATATGATTTGTGCCGAAACAAAAACAACAAAAATTAGTCCATTAGTCGAATTTTTTTTTTTTTTCCGTTCTTTGTGTGTTTGTTCGTCATGTTGGGAAATGTTTGTTTTTGTTTTTTTTTTCGTTTTTTTATCATAGCCCGGAGTACAGAGCCAAAAAAAGCATCACGCATATTGTCGATTAAATTTTTTTTTTATTTTCGTTGTTGTTGTCGTTGTTGTATTGTTTTTTGGTTCTTTTTTTTTTTTTTCTCATTTTATTTGATTTCTTAGGCTGCCAATATACTCGCATAATATTAACGAGCAATATATCACCATTAGGGGGGGTCTCTGTCTCGGTGTCTTAGACGAGTCGTTGCGAGCTTAGATGAATATCGTAATTATTCAATATCACACGAGAGTAATTAATCCTTCGAGAAATTATAATATTAATCATACGATTTCATAGATAGACGTTTATAACATAGACGTATAATATACGTGGTATTTTGGCATAAGGTGTCTGTCTCTCTTAGAGAAATTGAAATTATAGCTTAGCTCCGTTGTTATTATTAATTAGAAGAGTTGTGGATATAATATGGAGTGCCCGGAATATGGATAAGCTACTGTGTGATTCGTAATATTCATTAGGAACAGTGGAGGTCGTTTTGCAAAATATATATACGTACATATATATATATATATATACGTAACAATTATTGTGTCCATAGAAATGAGAGAAGTGTGATTTAATCCCGTTTTTTTTTTATTTTTGTTTTTAAATTGAATATACCTTTGTCCATACAATGTCTCTTATACATACCATAGGTAATGCTAGAGAGTGATTATTGCGAAAAAAAAAAAATGAATATACTCATTTGGGTAAGTTCACCAATTCCCAGCTTCGGGGGTCCTCGATTTGACTGAAACGTGCTTTTCTAAACTAGTTTACTTAGTACAAAACGTGCTGGCAATTTCTTTCAGATTTTTTTGTCCATTCTTCACGACGTGAATTTTTAATTCAATCGTTTTTGTTTCGCCCATTAATCTCAATGTGTATATTTTCAAAATTTTTATCTCAAATCCAATCGAGAGTATACATACTTTTTGGAAAAAACAAAAATCAACAGTTACAGCGAGGCCGGTTGTGTTTTTTTTTTTGCTGATTATATTTTTTTTTTTTCACAAAATCTTTGAGGAAAAAAGAGCAACTCTTCTTTAACGTCTATAAAAAGGAAAACGAACAAACTTTGTCGATTATAATCGACAATTCTCGATTAATTTGTAAAAGCAACGAAAAGTTATGTACTCTGATTCACATGCCTGATCCCACGGAATTCTGGCTAGAAAATTTTTCTACGTAAGTAAAAAAGAAATATATGATAAAGAGTATAAATTTTTATTTGAAAAAATATCGAAGAAGGAAAAATGATGATTTTTTTTTTTTTTTTCAAAAAATCGACTTTCTTGTCTCTGAAGAACCTTTTTATTTGTTTATTGAGATTATCAAGATTGTCCGAAAATTCATAAAACTCAAACTGTAGAAAATCAAAGGGGCAAAAAGAGAAATTTGAAAAAAAATCTCCAAAGGTGCAAGCATCCCTTGTGAAGATAAAACAAAAAGTATCCAATAAAGGGGACATCGAGGCCCCAATTTTAAAAAAATGGAAATTAGTGAAATCGCCCATATGATATAATTGAATATCCTTTTTTTTTTTCTTTTTTCTTTTTTTTTTTTTTTTTTTTTTTTTGATGTCGCAAAATTTTTCCAACTTAGGGTAGATAGAGTGACTGAAATAAATATAATTTATATGAATACATATCAATGCGCCTAGACATAGTGACATTACACACGCAATGCAGTACACGAATTATCGGAACGTATTAACGCAACGATGGGGAGCCTGAGGGAGTAATCTCAATTATTCATATATATATATTTAGCGGTCTCTATCTTTAGATACAACATTGAATAATAGATTTGACTATAAATTTGTAAAAACGTGTTTCTAGTGCTGTACAACGTATTCCGTGAGCCCGTGTTTGCTAGAAATCGTACTTGGGCATCTAAAACCAACCCTTATAGCCTCTCGCGAGCCACGATTCTCCCACCCTCCTTCAATTCATCCCTCTTCCTCATCCCCCACCCTTCTGTTTATCGCTCTCTCTCTCTCTCTCTCTCTCTCTTTCTCTCTCTCTCTCTCTCTCTCTCTCTCTCTCTCTCTCTCTCTCTCTCTTTCTCTCTCTCTCTCTCCTACATAGCTCGCGCAACCTCCTCCAGCGACCTTCGACCTCGAGCCTCCCTCGAGCCCGTCCCGCAACCCCGTCACTTCGTATAGAACATCATTCGACCCAGCTATACAGCATCAAAACATCGAGACGATCATATTTTTCGTAAATTTATAGCGGTGTTTTTGACAATTACAGTACTAATTATTCAGAAGTGTGTAAAAAGAAAAGAAAATGCACTTTGGAAATCATGAAAATTCGGGAAAGTGATGAATTTGCAACTCAAAATAAACCTCCCTGTACGGGGAATTTTCTTGAACATGAGTCACAGCATTTTTAATATTTGAAAAGTCTTGAAGTCTCTTGTGATCCTCTTTTGATCCATGGAAATTTTTGAAATCGTCAATCGCGGTTTGACATTGAAACTTTTTTGGTAGAATTTGTCCAGTTCGGATGTTGATGACATGGGACCTTTATAATTCCAATCGTTTCCTCTCAAAAGAATGCACAAACAAATGTCAAAGACACTTTTTTCCTTTCCCAAGAAATATTGGAACATTATACGGTTAGGTCGTTAACTTTACTACTCAGATTTTGATTAACATCCGAACGACGGTAATTAAAAACATCACGAGGCAAGCTACGATGCGCACGAAAAGTGTCATGAAAAACACCCTCGATCGGGCAATGAATATCAGAATGTTTCATTTTTAATTTTTTTTTTTCCTACGGACTTCCGTCCTCGTCGACGATAAATTTGATCTTGAAAAAATCTCACGAACGGCGAAAATTCACTGGGGGGAAAAAAAAAAAAACCCCTCAAGCGGTGCCTCACTCGACGCGTTTACACTCTCAAGTTGTAATGCACCACTTGGGCTTAATTGCGTGCAATTCCCTTCAGCGAGGTATTTTTTTTTTAAGGAAAAAAAAAAACCGTATATAATTCTCCGAGAGTGGTACTTTCATTTTTATTTGATATCCATACAGGATTTTTATCTCAAGCATAACCGTGAAATATTCGAAAAAGAAGAAGACAATTTTTCGTTTAGATATTTCACTGTAACGCTCGAGAGAAGCTGCCTGTATTGGGCATCGAATGAACATTGAGCTGCACCGCTCTTTGGATAAATCGATGACAAACGAGTGCGGGAGGCTCCTCATGACCCAAAAGTACATAAATCGGTTGAGGCATGTCCCAGAAATATTTTCCAAAGTCCATTCTGTGCAAGATTTTCTTTTTTTTTCCAAGTCCAAATCTACGATTGGCCAGGGCGAAAATACAATGAAAAAAAAAATGAAAAATCAAAATCAAACACCCAGACATCGATGTGGTGACAGTCTGGATGTTTGTGCTGGAATTAATAGAGCTTGTCTTTGGTGCTGTATCGTTGGAAGCTCGTTAAAAAATTTTAACCCGCTATCGTACATCGAATAGCGTAAGCTCTGTTTCGATCGTGAGAGCCCGTTGCGAGTCACCGATCCTCCAAGTAGGATTTGTCCTCCCTTCCCAAACTCTCCGAGAGAGACTGAATTATAGACCCCCAAACCTCTCGCATATTCCAATCTTATCTGCAAATTCAAAAGAGCCACGTTTCCGGAACGAGACACTCTCATCAAGGGCGAAAAAAAAAGAAAGGACAATTTGAGAGATGATGAAGAAAAAAAAAAAAAAAACTCGTGAAATTTCTCACGAGCGTAAAACTGTGAAGGCTTTACATTTTTCCAACAATCGCATTGACGATTTTGATTTTACGTATTATAGTATACGATTTAGGGTGTCCAATAGGAATGTGTGAAAACTAATCGAATCTCCCCTCCCTCTCTAACATTGTAAGGAACCCTGCGTTTCAGAAATTTGTACCTGAGACCTGTCAGTTGTATTCTAGCTGTGGTAGAAAGCGGACAGTCTTCTTAAAAATGAGTGAGCTAACTATCGAAGAAAAAGTTATTCCTGTAAAAAGTACATCCTGTAAAAGTATCCGTATGGGCAGCTGTCTCAATAAAAATGATCTACCTGCATTTCTTTGAATCTACTGTTACCGGACAGAGCTATAAAGAGATTTTGGAGACACAATACTTTCCCTATGCAAAGAAAAAACATCTCGTTAAGAATTATTACTTTATGCAAGACGGAGCAGCACCTCATCGAACACAAGAAGTTTTCGAAACCATCAATAAAGTTTATGGTGATCGAGTTATCGGCCTTGGATATCCACGATATCCAAGGCCGAACAGGGATGGAATGGCCCCCTTATTCACCCGATCTCAATCCTTGTGATTATTTTTTGTGGGGTTATATTAAAGATCACTGTTATGAAAACAACCCAAAAACTGTAGATGATTTGGTCAAAGGAATAAGGAAGACTGTCGATGGCATTTCAAATGAAACTATAGAACACGTTTTTAATAGTTTTAAAAAGCGATTAGAGTACTGTGGTGATTCAAATGGCTCACATTTTGAAAATATTTATCATTGATTTTTACATTTTTTTTTAGTATTTGCTTAAATATATAATTTTTTCTATGGAAACATCGTTTTTTTGTAATAAATTGACATAAAATAAAAATGACAACTCTCTTCTATTAAAAAAAAATTCCACTGATCTGGTTCCTTTATTTATTGCAAAATACCAATTTATCAGTTTTCACACCTTCCTATTGGACACCCTGTATATCGCTTCGCCAGTTATATTAGATACGACTGGAGTGAGTGGGGAACCCTTAAAAAATTCGTCGGATAATTGATTTGTCCCGCTTAAGGATGACCATTTAGACCAATAGAGGTGTCTTAGATAAACTTATTACGTACAATTAAAAAAAAAAAAATTTTATCCAATAGACTAGTGAACTAATCCAAAAATTCCTCCGAAAGTTATCCGCATCCTCGAACTGAGGGCTGCATTAAAAAAAAAAATGAAGGGAGAGAATTTCCCGAAAATTAAAAAGAAAAAGTGCTTCCTGTAGTTCAATCGACGAATGACAACTTCAACGTTAGATGTGTCATTGAGACGAGAGAATCTGTACCGGCTCCTGACAATTCAATCCCACCAAAAACACCATGAATGGTGTATAAAAACTTGAGACAAGTACATTTCCTTGCGTCGTTTTGTTTATGCTTTCAAAAAGATGTCAAACACAAAAAGTTGTCAAATAAATTCAAATAATCTAAGTCACAGTTGCCAAGTACATCAAGCATTTTCATTGTTTACATTTTTATTAACCGTTTATAAGTAAGTAACAATGCTCGAAAACGTATTGAAACGGACTTAAGGACTTAATCTAAAAATTTAATGTTTGAAAGATTTTATTGAAAAAAAATTCGCATTGAAAAAAAAAATCCGAACGAAGTACTTGGCGAGTTCGTAACAGGTAGTCTGTACAGTCATTTTACATAACTCGCCAAGTACTTCGTTCGGATTTTTTTTTTCAATGCGAATTTTTTTTCAATAAAATCTTTCAAACATTAAATTTTTAGATTAAGTCCTTAAGTCCGTTTCAATACGTTTTCGAGCATTGTTACTTACTTATAAACGGTTAATAAAAATGTAAACAATGAAAATGCTTGATGTACTTGGCAACTGTGACTTAGATTATTTGAATTTATTTGACAACTTTTTGTGTTTGACATCTTTTTGTAAGCATAAACAAAACGATGCAAGGAAATGTACTTGTCTCAAGTTTTTATACACCATTCATGGTGTTTTTGGTGGGATTTGGTTTCTTTTTGCAAAGCATTATATATGTCGACATATATTTATACCGGCTCCTGACAATTCAATCCCTATTTCTCTCTCTCTCTCTCTCTCTCTCTCTCTCTCTCTCGCTCTCATTTCCCTAATTTTTTCATCTTCCTCTCATCCCACCCTGGTGGACTAGCCCAACCCTACACGGTCACTTATTTTTCCAATAATCCAACCCAAACCCAACTAAGTTTCAACCATTCGAACATCCAGCTCATCGGTAGTTGATGGACGGTGAATTTGCCAAAAAAAAAAAAAAAAAAAAGTCAGCCGAGCTCAAACGAATCAAGGACTGCAAGTGCGGTCGTCGGTCGATTCGATTGAACCGAAATTCAATCATTCCGGTCGTTTGTCGTCGATTAAACGTCGGGAGGCCCAAAAACGAAACGAAATTTTGAGAATGTTTTTTTTTTTAAGGAAAATCATACGCATATATTTGTACGGAAGTTTTTTTATTTGTCGAAGTAACATTTGAGGATTATTCGGTAAATTTTTCGTTAAAAAATACTCATTTATACGGGACCTATAACCGATGTTCAGTTAGCACTTTTTTTTTTTTTAAGTACCTTTAGGGTGAGAACACTCCCGTACGAAACCGAATCCGAAATGAAAAAAATCAAGAAAATTTCGTTGGTACATTGCTTTATCCTGTGATCGGTCGATGGAATTTCCAAAATATTAAATTTCAACAAAATGGCGGATACTCTCGATTTTTTCGAAAAAAACAAAAAAAAAAAAACGAACCGTTCGTAAAATCGAAAGTTTGCATCGAAAAGAAAATTCCTTCGAGGGAACATCAGATTTTTCTATCTCGAAAAAGGACAAAAAATTTCCAAGGATATTCATGCGGATAGTTTTTGCGATATATTTTGGTTCAACGACCGTATAACCGTGTGCTTTCCCGGACATCGGCTCTAGCTTCCTTGTGAATGAATATTTTGACCCAAAAAAATGATCGAAGCTTCGTCAAACGTTGCTCCCTCGAATACGAAACTTTTGTGCGAATATTTGTACAAAAAAAAAAAAATTCCTCAAAAATTCGCTTTTTTCGGCCTCCCGAATATTGTAAAAACCCCGTCAAACGTTCCCTTTCAGATTCAAAGTTGGTCCATCAATTACGCCAGAATTTCTATGAACGTCTGCCCCGACCTCCTTTATACTTTTCCCATCATACTTAGACATCCGCTGACCGATTCAATTTAATCGGACTAGTAAATCTAGTGGCTAGCACCGTAGTTTAAATAATTGAATTAGAAAATTAGTGTAATAGAGTAGTAGGTAGTAAAGTGTGGCGGGTGTGTGTGTGTTTGGGGCAGGTTCATCACGGCGTTCCCGCAAGGCCTAAAACTGGATATGGATCTGCGCACGTTGCGTGCGATACGCGTGTTGCGACCGCTCAAACTAGTCTCCGGCATACCGAGTGAGTAGCGTTTCCAATTATTGGCAAAAAAAGAAAACAGCAAAAAGCAAAAACGTCCGAAAATAAAAGTGGACGTGGGAATGATAGAGAAGTAGGAACAAAGAGTGGAGTTAAAGAGACGAAAAAAAAAAAAGAAAAGAAAAATCGGGTGAGCCAATGGAGCGTGACTGCGTGAGCTGGACGAGGGATTTTTTTTTTTTTCGTTTTTCGAACAGACGAACTCTCGCTTGTAGTTCACTGCAAATCCAAGTGTGTAGTTTTTACACACTTATGTGTGTAATTTATTGTAGTCACTTTTTACTCACTTTCACGTGTGTAATTCTACGTCATAACACACTTAAAGTGTGTAATTCTACAAAATAACACACTTAAAGTGTGTAATTCTACAAAATAACACACTTAAAGTGTGTTATGACGTAGAATTACACACGTGAAAGTGAGTAAAAAGTGACTACAAGAAATTACACACATAAGTGTGTAAAAACTACACACTTGGATTTGCAGTGTTGATTCGGTACACTGCAAATCTAAATGTGTAGTTTTTACACACTTGGATTTGCAGTGTTGATTCGGTACACTGCAAATCTAAATGTGTAGTTTTTACACACTTATGTGTGTAATTTCTTGTAGTCACTTTTTACACACTTTAAGTGTGTTATTTTGTAGAATTACACACTTTAAGTGTGTTATTTTGTAGAATTACACACTTTAAGTGTGTTATTTTGTAGAATCACACACTTTAAGTGTGTTATTTTGTAGAATTACACACTTTAAGTGTGTTATTTTGTAGAATTACACACTTTAAGTGTGTTATTTTGTAGAATTACACACTTTAAGTGTGTTATTTTGTAGAATTACACACGTGAAAGTGAGTAAAAAGTGACTACAAGAAATTACACACATAAGTGTGTAAAAACTACACACTTGGATTTGCAGTGTACAGATTCAAAAGAAAAAAAAAAAAACAAAAAAAAAACTAAGCAAATTTGTGACGGCTGAAAATCAAATTTCATTCGGTAATTATGGTATAACTCGTCTGGCAAAATCGCGTGAAACGTCTCGCGTGCGATCTCTGGAAGGAGAAAATAAGATATCGTCCTGTTCACTCGGACATTTCGTCTTTTTTTTTTTTTTTTGCTGTTGTCTCGTAAACAGGTCTACAGGTGGTGCTAAAGTCAATCATCAAGGCGATGGCACCTTTACTGCAGATCGGATTGTTGGTACTCTTCGCCATCGTGATATTCGCTATAATCGGTCTCGAGTTTTATTCGGGCACCTTGCACAAAACGTGCTACAGCATAGAGGATATCAGTGAGTATTAAAATTTAACAGCGAAGTATCAGAGACGATTTTTTTTTTCCCCCTAGAAAATAAGAAGAAAAACAAATTCTAATTGTCGATAAACTACAAGGGAGAAAGAGGATAATAATGATTTTAAAAAAATAAATAAATAACGAGATTGAATATCGGAGATTTATCGAATTTATCGAAAATATATCGAATATATCGAAGATTTATCGAATATATCGAAAATATATAAAATATATCGAAGATTTATCGAATTTGTCAAAAATATATCAAATATATTGAAGATTTGTCAGATACATCGAAAATATATCTAACATAAGATATGAATGATTCATCTAATTTATCGAAAATATATCGAATATATTGAAAATTTATCGAATATATCGAAAATCTATCGAATACATCAAAGATTTTTCAAATGTATCGAAAATATATCGAATATATCAGAGAGTTAACGAATTTATCGAAAATATATCAAATATGTCCAAGATTTATCAAATTTATCGAAAATATATCGAAAATATCAAAGAGTTATCGAATTTATCGAATATATATCGAATATATTGAAGATTTATCGAATTTATCGAAAATATATCAAATATGTCGAAGATTTATCAAGTTTATCAAAAATATATCGAATATATCAAAGAGTTATCGAATTTATCGAAAATATATCAAATATCAAATAAATTTATCAAATTTATCAAATATATCAAATATCAAATCGATTTATCAAATTTATCGAAAATATATCAAATATGTCGAATGTCGAAGATTTATCGATTTTATCGAATATATAAAAAATATATCGAATATATGAAAGATTTATCGAATTTATCGAAAATATATCAAATATATCGAAGATTTATCGAATATATTGAAAATATATCGAAGATTTGTCGAATGTATCGAAAATATATCAAACGACGACAGCAATCCATCAGAATGCCTGGATAGCGAAGTAATAAATAATTTTCGTACAAATTCACAGAGTTAGGCAACGATGTGTTACGCTATTTCTTTCAGCAAGTATGCCAATGTACTTATAAAAAGGAATGACTATAGTTAAAAAAAAAACGAAAATGAGAGGAAAATATGCACCGGAAACATCGGAATAATGTCGCGTGATCCATGATGATAAAAGTTCCAATTTAATATCAATTTTCGTTATGCATTAGAGCTTTTCACTGAACAGACGGGTTGGGGCAAGGGGAAAAGGGGGCAAGTCTCGTGCACGGAGTCCCTCGCGACTTTGTCCCGTTTGCGCCCTACAAAGTTCTCATTACTATAATTATCATGATGCGTCAGTCTTCTCTTGTGTATACCGAGAAACGTGCCAACAAAGAGCACTCTCACGCTCGCTAATTTTCTCTTTGTTTGCACGGTTATATCCCCGCAAGAAGTCAACGTCGATGGCAAAGTCTCGAGATCCCCCCCCCCCCCCCCTCCTCCATCTGCGATTCGATATAATCGATACTGCGACCCCTGAGAAGCGAAGTGTTGTACCATCCTGCAGTTTTACACTGTCGCGTGAACATTTCTATATGATCGTCCTGTCTCGATCGGTGAATACGAAAAATTTCATAATTAAGATATTGGCAAGGCAATCAAAAAAGCATTATATTTGGAAACGCTTGCGATCGAAAACTCGCTAAAATGACTATAGAGTATCCGGGTGGCCTGAAGAGAAGTCGATGCTGCCCTGAGTCGAGGAACAGAAATTACCGTTTTTAAATCAACTCATTGATACATATAATTTAGTTGCTTTATTCGCGTGAATTTTCCGAAACATAGCCCGACGAATGTTTACGGTGCATGAACTTCGACAGGACAGGCAAATTTGTAAATTTTTCCGCAAAAAAAAAAAAAAAAAAAAAATATAACTTTACCGTAAAACAACGTTAACGTAAAAAAAAATTCTCCCGAGGCAACTCTCGCAAATTGAAACTCTACCAGTGTGAAAAAAAAAAACTCCCGGAACAAGCAGGGCTCCGCGAAACGACTCTACGGAATGATAACTCTCCCGTCGATCGATTCTCCGGGGACAATACTGTCCGCGAACGACTCTACGGAACGAAAAGTCTACCGGGGAACGTTGCTTAGCCCGCAAAGAAAGTACGTTTCTTCGTGCCCAAACGACATCCATGATTCTCCGCGAGACACTTTTCGTTTCGTAGAGTTGTCCGCGGACAGAGTTTTTCATACCGGGAGATTCGTTACTCGGTAGAGTCATTGAGGATGTATGTTAGCTAGGCAAGGAGGGGGGAAAGCGCGCGCGGCGCTGCGGCGACGTGAGAGCCAAGCTGCGCAGTAGAATTGCGCGCGCGACATAAATGCTTTCCTTTCATAACGCGAAGTTTAACTCATAATATTTCGAAAAGTATGCGGGCACATTGCAATTTTTTTTTTTTCTTTCGCGTGTCTCGAACACTGCAGGGTTAGGTCAAAACATTTATGTAACTTAAAAAGTAGTCAGGAAATACTTGATTTTTCAGAATAAATGCCATTTTCCACGGGCTGCTGTATGAATCCCATGTTAAAAATGTCTCACTTTCAGCTCGTATATCTCAGCATTCACATGCGTAAAAATTTATCAAAAAATCTTTAAAAAATTGCCATATAACATCCTTTCTAAAATCTAAAATTTTCAGAGCTCGGCAGTACTTCAAGTACCCGGTACTTGCGATGTACCGTAAGTACAGTACTTTAAGTACAAAATACTAAAAAAGTATTTCATGTGTTAGAGTTCCAAGTACTAGACCCGTACTTTGAGTATTTGAATTTAAATTTTCAAGTATTTTCCTGTACTTCAAGTACTTTTTCAAGTAACAAGTATGAAGTACTTTTGAATACGTCTTGTCAATGGTTGCATGTATAACGCTTTTGAATATATAATTCAGGAACGTTCTGCGCCATCTTTGGTTAAGATTTTGTAAGGAACGATCGTTCAAAGGCTCAAGCTAAGGTAGTTACGGTGTCATTGTCAATGCATGGCTCCGTTTTTAACAATCCGCATATTATATTCTTTATTTTTTCTAAGCCTGAAGCTAAATAAATCTTAACTACAATCGTCAATGCTATTTTTTTTAATTATTTGTAATACTTTGTTTACACATTTATGTTCCAATCTGCCTAGCCTGAGTGAATTGCGCAACGTGAAAATATTTTTTGATACGAAACGTACTCGAGTCGAAATCAAATGAATTCAAAGAGTACGTAAGAAATCAAATAAATAAGTACGAAAACTTACGAGATGTGTACCTGAAAACTTGAAAAGTATTTGATGCTTGATACTTGACGTATTTCAATTACTTTATACCTGAAGTACTTCAAGTACTCAAGTACTTGGTACTGGGTACTTCGAGTACTTTGTACTTGGTACTGAGTGCTTCAAGTATTTACGGCACTTAATACTTAAAATACACGAGTACTTCAAGTCCAATCCGTGTATTGTATTCTTTATTTTTTCTTTTTCAAGCCTGAAGCTAAATAAATCTTAATTACAATCGTAAATACTTTTTTTTTTTTTAATTATTTACAATTTTTCGTTTAAATGTTCCCGTTCCAATCTGCCTAGCCTGAGTCAATTGCGCAACGTGAAAATATGCTTTCATACGAAAAGTACTCGAGTAAAAATCAAATGAGTTCAAAGAGTACGTAAGTAATCAAACATAAGTACGAAAACTTACGAGATGCGTACCCGAAAGCTTGAAAAGTATTTGATACTTGATACTTGACGTATTTCAAGTACTCGATATCTCTCAAGTACTTCAAATATTCAGTACCTCGAGTACTCAGTACTCGAAGTACTTGGCACTTAAAGTATTTACGGCAATTGGTACTTAAAATAAACGAGTAATTCGAGTACTCGCAATACTTTGTACTTTGTACTTGAAGTAATTTCCGTTACTTTGCCCAGCTCTGAAAATTTTCAACTAGAAAAGTGACATCACTCGGTTAGAGTCGTTCCGGGAGTAGATATTTTTCTAGGAGAGAGTCCTCATTCGGTATAGTTGTCCCGGGACAAGGTCCAAGGTCATACAAAGAGTATATTCGAAAGCCCGAAATCTCGTGAGATTCACGGTGACCCGTGAAAAAGTAACGAATGAAGAACAAACGAAAGGACAACGAATACTCGATTATCAATCGTTTTAAGTACGAAAAGTATACTATTATTAGGTTCCCGGTTCCTCAGAGATCAGCGTCGATTAGGCTCCTTTTTTTTTTTTTTTTTTTTTTTGTATCACCCTCGTTACAGATCACATTGTGATGGAGGGCGAGGCAGCAAGTCCGTGCAACACGGATTACAAACCCGAAGCACCCCAGGGTGCCCACGTGTGCAATCCAAACGTATCGGTATGCATGGATCAGTGGGACGGACCAAACGGTGGTATCACGAGCTTCGACAACATCGGCTTCGCCATGCTCACCGTCTTCCAGTGTATCACTATGGAGGGCTGGACTGCCATATTGTACTGGGTAAACGCGACAGTGATATGTTCCTCAGTGTTGCAAAAATCGTTGTTCCTTTCATTTTTGTTCGTTTGTTTGTTGTTTGTTTGTTTGTTTGTTTTTTTTTTATTTTTCGTAAAAATTTCCTCAAGCTCGTTCTCACATTGTCCTTTTTTTTTTCCTCTTCTTTTCTTCGTCTTTCGAAATCATTGTTACTCGGTCGAACGATGGTTTTTTTTTTTTTTTTTTTTTTATACTTGCAGATCGCACACCTCCAACTCCCATGAATCCCTTGTTTTTGTATCACGATCGAATCGAGGATTCTTCACGCACGTCCAAAACCCAAAAGTTTCATCCGATCAGAATTTTCATACACGTTGCTTGACAAAAATCCGAAATGAATTGAAGATCAATCGTATTGTGAATGTTCGAAACATTGATTTTCAATAATAATAATAATAATAATAATAATAATAATAATAATAATAATAATAATAATAATAATAATAATAATGCCGAAAATTTATCAACGAATTTGTTTCAGAGAAAAAAAAAAACAAAAATTAAACGAATTATCGGTAAAATTTATCATTCGGCATGTAAAATTAATTTGTTGAAATGAATTCAACATGGAATTCACTAAAAAAATCACTTTTAGGATCAACCATGCAATTTGGATACACTGCCCTGATGGGAGTTGGCTTTCTTCAGTCATAATTGTGAATTTTCACGAAGACTCGTAATTCGAGTTTTCAGGGGAATTTGGAATTTGGGGGTTTTTTTTTCTCTCCAAATAATCCGGTAAAGCGATAACTCGGAGAGAGAATTTTGAGCTACCGATTTTCATTTTAAGCGCATAAAAGAAAAGATTCAATTACTTTTTATTTGGTAATTCTTTAGCTTAGTCACTTTTTCGAAAAATTAGCCTAAAACTTTTTTTTTTCCCCTATTTTATCCTTTATTGGGTTATAAATGATGAATATTCAGTTGGGGAAGACTGAAAAAGTTGAATAAACAAATAAATGAATAAATAAAATTAGTTTTTTTCATTTTATTTTGAAAAGTGTTGATCTTGGAGAAAAATGTTTCCTTCAAAAGTTGTAGCTTATGAGAAGATTGATCTTTTATCTTGTATACATTTTTGTCTAAAACCATTTTTTTTTAGAGAAAAATGGGATAATGCTTTACCCATCGCGCTATATTCGTTAGACGCTGCTTTATGATTGATTTTTCGGCAAAGTGACTGAACAAAAGAATTAACTTTTATTTAATGATAATAGCTTTTTCTTCGTATAAAAAAAAAATTGTTCTAATCTTTTTTTTTTTTACTTTTGGGTCATTAGTTTTATTTTAAAAAAAATCTGATTTCCATTTTTTCCATATAAATTTAATAGTTATTTCATTTGATTTAGGTGTTATATTTATTTATTTATAACTCAATACTCAATTAAAATCGAAATATAATTTGTTGAAAATTAAAATTCTATAAAATTTCTATTTTTTTTTTGTTTGAAACTGAAGATTTTTCAAAATTTATTTGAATCAAGATCCCCCACAATCTTGGGTCCATTAAAATTTAAATATAACTTTAAAAAAATTAAAATTCTATAAAATTTCTATTTTTTTATTGAAATATAATCTACAATGAGCTTGTTTTGTTCATTTTCTCTCGATATACTTGTCTCTCGCACGAGACTGCTTTTTGTGTTTACATTCCTTGTTTTACGTATACAATGTTCGTGTGTTTGTGACCTCGAAAAAGATTCTGAACATTCGCTCAATCGCTTGCATACCCAAATCCTTGGCTTCTCGGGTCTTAGTCGTCGTTGAAATCAACGAAGAAACTCTGAAGTTTCTGTTTTTTTTTTTTTTTTTTTTTTTTTTTTTTAATTTTCTGTGTCTAATCCAGTCATATTCTAGCCACAAAAAAAGTAGGTTCATAATACAATCATCTACAGAATTGATTTCGTTATTTGGAAAAGGTTCAGGGGTATTCCCTGAGTGTTAATTCAAGTTGGTGGGACGCGAGGGGTCAGCCGCCATTTTGGAGAACACGTTTTATCAAATATCTCGTGAACCGTGCATCGCACGACAAAAATAGTAAAGACCTCTTTTGTAGACAATTAAATTCTCTACAACTTTTATTTTAAACTTTTTCCCGTATAGTGCATAATTTTTTATCTGTAGCGCGGCAAACTTTACCAAAAATCACCATTTTTACTGTTACATCAATCGTTAAATATGTATATTTAGCAGTAATCATGTTTGGAAAAGTTTACCACGCTATAAATTAAAAAAAAAACTATGGACTATGCAGCAAAAAGTTTTTCATAAATGTTGTCGAGAATTTGATTATCTAGAAAAAAAGATTTTCATTATTTTTGTCGTACGATGCACGGTTCACGAGATATTTGATGAAACGTGTCTTCCAAGATGGCAGCTGAAGCTCGACCTCACGCGTCCTGTCAACATGAATTCATACTCGGGAGGGTGACACCGCTGAACCTTTTCCAAAAGCAAAATCAACTCTGTAGAAGATTGCAGAAAAAAATGGCTAGAATGACTGGACCGATTTTTCACGGAACCTCAAACGATTTTTTCATCCCATCGATTGAGAATAATATCATCGTTGAACGTGTTGTTTACTTTTTAAATTCCTATGCATTCGTGTTGTCTTTGTATTCTTTTCTTTTTTCTCTCCCTCTCTCTCTCTCTCTCTCTCTCTCTCTTTCCTACAGCAATTCGATCTGCTTGTGACTTTTTTTTTTCTTCCCACACATTGTTCGTTGTCAAAAATATTTTTTTAAAAACCCGTCATTTTGCCTCTCGTACGGTATTCATGGAATATTTTGTGTTCTTTTTTTTTTTGCACATCCCATTACTCAATAATTTCTTCCGCACAATCTTCGTTTGACATAATTGGCACATTTGATGAAAAAAAAAAATACGAGCCCCCTCCCCAATTTTTTTGGAGCTCGCTGGTTCATTGAAGATCCAATTTTCCATCTTTCGGATGGACGTAAAGGAAAAAAAAAAAAAAAAATGCCAACACTGATGTATATATTGACTTTGCTCAGTATGACACTGTCAGTTTCAATCCTTTCGACATACATATTTATATAAATACAAATTAATATATGTATATTCGTTTTTCTGTCTATACGTTAATATCTCGATATATATTATATATATATATATATATATATATATATATATATATATATATATATATATATACATATATATGTGTGTATTTCGCTCGAGGAACGTCGATGACATTTTTTTTTCTTCGTTAATTTTTTTTCTTTGTTTCTCAATCTGATTAATTGGAGAGACTAAAAAAAAATTGTCTCAAATATTTCAATGTTTGATTGACGTTCCTCCGGGGAGAGTTTGAGATTTTTTATTGGTCGAGGACGAAATTTCCTACGAAATCATTTTCGATTAAGGAAATATACGTCGAATCACCAATCACAAATCTTAATAATATTACGAGCGTAAGTACAACTCTGCTAATCATAAAAATGTAAGTCGTCTCAACACAATTTATTCTCCATACAACACTTGTGACAAAAAACAAAAAAAAAATTCTCATCTCGGCATTTCCAATTGCACTACTTACGTCGATTCGATGTGCTCGATCGATCGATCGATTTCATGACTGATTGCTTCGACACTCAATCAGAAAAAAATTAAGCTTTGAGACTCGAGTTGAAAAAAAAAAAAAATTCATCCACGTTACAAACACTTTATGCAACTATTTCCAAAATCTAAACAACTTCGATCGTATAGTTTCATGAAAAAGTTGACAAGTTGGGTGAGTTATGTTTTTTTTTTTAATTTTATTTAGGCATTCACCCAATCAATCGTGATCTTTGAAAAACCGATAGTCGACGAATTAAAGATCATGGATCATGTAAAAAAAAAAAAATCCACAAATCAAAATTTCAAGGGTTCTCACTCCATTTTCCATACGAGCATACGGAAGATCAGTCGTAAGATTCATACTTGCGATAATTTTGAGAAATATTTTCCAAAAAAGATTAATTTTGAAAAAAAAAAAACACACACACAATTGATTATCCAATCAATTGATCATCACACGTTCGTTGAAATTATCATTGAAAATGCCAAAAAAAAAAGAAATTGTATTTATGTATTTTTCTTTCAGTGCACCACACAGACAAAACACACGCACACACGAACAAAGAAACAAATATTCTTTGAATGTGTATATTGAATCGGTGTCAATCGGTTGACCCGTGTTTCGCAAAAATTGACGAATTTTTTGATAAAAAATTTTACAGACGAACGACGCTCTTGGCAGCTATTTCAACTGGATATACTTTATACCATTGATCGTCATTGGCTCCTTCTTCATGCTGAATCTAGTTCTCGGTGTGTTGAGCGGGTGAGTGCTACTACCCCGATTGATCCATCTCTTCCTCCATTTATTCCTCCACTCATATCTCTCTCTCTCTCTCTCTATCTATCTTTATGAAACTTTTGTAATATCAAAATTTTCCCAACCATTGGTCAATGGGTCATCATAAAGAGACTCTCCATTGCCGATTAAAAGAAACAATAATTATGTCGAGAAGACGAAAAAAAAAAACGACAAAAAACAAAAAACCGAGTTCATGAAAAACTCAAATCCTCGTGATACACTACCCTGATTATTTTCTGCCGTCAGGGAATTTTCAAACGAAAGAACTCGAGTCGAAAGGCGAGCCGAATATCAGAAAGCAAAGAGAAAGCATCTATTCACGACTGCATTCAGTTCCTACTTAAAGTGGATCACTCAAGCAGGTTCATAGTTAAAGGATGACCTTTCAAAAGCCCTTGATCCGTCTCGCTAGGTTTTATTTATTTTTTTGTTTTTTTTTTTTATAACGATATCACGGAGAAAAATCTTTCAGTTGATCACCGATCGCATTAATTTGGTGATAATGTCCACTTGAATCAGGAGAAAGGGGGAAAAGTTAATTGTAAGTGGTAGCGAACCTGGCTCGCACACAGTGGGCCCGGGTTCGATTTCCACCGCCGGCACAAATGGAGAAAATTTTCCAAGTGCTTTTTCCGCGACCTCGGTGGTTCGGAAGCCATCTAAAAGTGTAGGTCCAAAAGAAAAAAGGGCATTGCCTCTTGGTGGGGCAGATCCGAAAGACTGCCGAGATGTTTCGGGGTTCGATTCCCATTGCCCGTGGCACAGCTGGTGGAAGCAGAAACGAGCTAGGATGACGGTAGCTCCAGAAGCAGAACGTGTACGAAACTATGCGACTGCTTCTATCCTGGGTGCTGACATCTAGCAAGGGCGCGCGGTGAGAATCGGTCCGGGGACCAACGGATGGGTGATAAGGTGACCACAATGGTAGAGGAGATATGGAGTCCGTAATCCTGCAGGTGATCTGTTTATCACACCAAAATAGTAGCAGTTTAGAGCACTTAGGGATTTTATTTCGTTCGTATGAGGGGTTCTTCAATCGGGACGATCTATCAAAATCATTTTGGAACATGAGTTTGGGGCTATCGAGCATGATCCATGTGATCAGAGGTGACTTGAGGGCCTGGACATACTTTGGGGTAAGGCTGGAGAGGTGCCAGAGCTACGGAACCATGCTGGCATAGGTCCTCGTGCTTTGCCACTTATCTAAAAACCAACAGGTCCAATTTCCAATCCCACCTCAATCCAAGAACCAACCATTCGCGATAATCGTGAAAACTCATGTTCGGATCATCCGGTTTAGGTCCAACCGTCCAACAACGAAAGACCTAAGCCTAAAATGATTGAACACAGTAGGTTCACGTTTAACGACCGTTCACCGTGCGCGGTGAGAATCGGTCCGGGGACCAACGGACAGGTGATAAGGCGACCAAAATGGTAGAGGAGAGGGAGTCCGTAATGCTTTAGGGGATCGGTTGATCATACCAAAATAGTAGCCGTGCAAGTGTCAGTGATCGGTATTGAGAAGTTTAGAGCACTTAGGGATTTTATTTCGATCGTATGAGGGGTTCTTCAATCGGGACGATCTATCAAAATCATTTTGGAACATGAATTTGGGGCTATCGAGCATGATCCATGTGATCAGAGGTGACTTGAGGGCCTGGACAAACTTTGGGGTAAAGCTGGAGAGGTGCCAGAGCTACGGGACCATGCTGGCATAGGTCCTCGTGCTTTGCCATTTATCTAAAAACCAACAGGTCCAATTTCCAATCCCACCTCAATCCAAGAACCAACCATTCGCGATAATCGTGAAAACTCATGTTCGGATCATCCGGTTTAGGTCCAACCGTCCAACAACGAAAGACCTAAGCCTGAAATGATTGAACACAGTAGGTTCACGTTTAACGACCGTTCACCGTGCGCGGTGAGAATCGGTCCGGGGACCAACGGACAGGTGATAAGGCGACCAAAATGGTAGAGGAGAGGGAGTCCGTAATGCTTTAGGGGATCGGTTGATCATACCAAAATAGTAGCCGTGCAAGTGTCAGTGATCGGTATTGAGAAGTTTAGAGCATTTAGGGATTTTATTTCGATCGTATGAGGAGTTCTTCAATCGGGACGATCTATCAAAATCATTTTGGAACATGAGTTTGGGGCTATCGAGCATGATCCATGTGATCAGAGGTGACTTGAGGGCCTGGACAAACTTTGGGGTAAAGCTGGAGAGGTGCCAGAGCTACGGGACCATACTGGCAAAGGTCCTCGTGCTTTGCCACTTATCTAAAAACCAACAGGTCCAATTTCCAATCCCACCTCAATTCAAGAACCAACCATTCGCGATAATCGTGAAAACTCATGTTCGGATCATCGGTTTGGATCCAACCGTCCATCAACGAAAGACGTAAGCCTGAAATTATTGAACACGGTAGGTATTCACGTTTAACGAACCGTTGATCAGCTCTTCATGACTGTCCGTATGATTGCATCTCACTCAGGTCATTGACAGCAAACCCTCATAGAGTCCGGACAGGGAACTCAATTTATGTTCAGAGCCAACACAATCAAAGCCTCGGATAGTCTTCCCGTGAACGATGATGTAATTTTTAAAATCATCATCACACGCTAATGAGGTGACTAGCGTCTCTTATCTCAAGCAAACAATGTTCCTCACTGGAGAGACCAAATTTAAATCTGGCGTGTGTTGGACATCCGTCAGCACCTTTCTTATTATCATTGAAATATCTTTGTGACAGCAAAACGTGGGTTTCGAGTGGAAATAATACCAAAATAATGCGATTAACCGAATATCCGTAATTATTTGCAGAAAGTTCAGTAAAAATTGTTAAAAAAGAATGGATCACGCGCAAAAACTTTGGGTTCAACATTATTTTTCTCCGTGTTATACGGTAACAGCAAATTTTTCCTGCCTCCATATGTGGCATTAGAAGTGTCCAATAGTGGTGCTCGAATTTCCGCAATCATTTCATCGAGTAACCGAGCCACAAGCGCGCGAGGTCAATTGCTCCCGGTAGCACAAAGTAGCAGTATGCTAAAGCCGTGCAATATCGAAATCCGCCACGACCAATCAACGTACCCCGGAGTAACTTTCCAGAATAATTGACTCCTCGAGATTGTCCACGGTCCCTGACAGTCATTTCCCCAAACTTCTGCACGTAAGAGGCAAAGATGTTTCGGATTCCTGATCAAGACTCCCGTCCGCTCCCAACCTCCAACCCCGTGAGTAACTTTTTCGGCCATTTTTTTTTTCATTTTTTTTTCACGCAACGCTTTTGTAGAGAATTTGCGAAGGAGAGAGAAAAAGTGGAGAACCGTCAGTCGTTCCTGAAGATGCGGAGGCATCAGCAACTGGAGAGAGAACTCAACGGCTACGTCGAGTGGATATGCAAAGCAGGTTAGCGATGTTAACGAGAGGGACAAAAAATTTGTGAAAAGATTGACGAATATGTGTAATCGAGAGTAACGTTGGTGTCACATGACTGATTGATTCGTGGCCAAGTGTCTCTCTGCGATACATCGCAATACATTGCTGTCTGGGCAAAGTTGAGATGAAAATTGGAAAAAAAAAAATACGATAGATACGTATCTTGATGCTAGACTAGATCGTAGACTCGAAGCTCTCCCTTGGATCGTTTTAGTTATGATAGAGAGAAGAAAACTGACTCCGGCACTCACGTGGGAATACTTCGTATTTCAGAGGAAGTCATACTGGCCGAGGAGAGGACCACGGAGGAGGAGAAGATGCACATAATTGAAGGTACGTTGACGAGCATTCCGGATTCGTGAATGACGAGAATAATCTAGAATTTCAACTCCAAGTTCAAATTCAATCAAATTCAAGTTCAAATTTGAACTCCTGAAATGACGACAGTTGGGGTTGTCTTCAGTTTTTGCACTGCTATTTTTAGGCGATATGAAAATCAAAGAGTCCAAAATGCAAAGAAACGTTCGAGGAACCACGAATGTCTGATCAAATCCAACTTTGAGGCTGGATTTTTTGGTTTTGTTTTACACAAACACTTTGTGCAAGAAGTGGGTTAAAGAGGTTAGGAGTCCCAAAGCATATATATACCCGGAAAAAGAATGGTTCAGATCGACGTACATCTAAACTTTGGAAAATCGTAGTCTTGCCGAGATCTCGATTAGACCTACCTAGCTCGCAATTGGATCTACCTAGATCTCATTTAGATCTACCTAATTCTTCATTACATCAATCTGCATCAAATCTCATCTAAATTACATCTCGGATATATTATAGTAAATCTACTGAGATTTAAATGGATGAGGAGCAAAAGTATTCGAAGATCGATCGACTCCAATGTACGTAAATCTACGTTTATATACGGAGATCTAAGTAGATCTAGGATTTTCCAAAATTCAGATCCAAGTAGATCAAATTTGATGTGAAAAAAAAAAAACTGCGCCGATCTAAATCAGATCTGCGTAGATCCAAACAATTTTTTTCCCAGAGCATCCGCGATGACCTTTGAGTCATTGGGTATTCGTATTGAACTTTTTCTTTACCCATTAATATACAAATTTAACAAGTTTACGGCACAAAATTATCAATCACAATTATTAATGATAATATTCAACGTAAATTGGGCAAAGCTGTTATTATTTTATAACTTGGACAGTCGACATTTTGGCTTCAAATAAACGCTAGTTCCATCGCTTGTGAATTTGCGAATCAGCGCAACGCTGCTGCTGCCTTCGACGTTATTACGAACTATATGAGAGGCCCACGCGCATGCGCGACTCGCGCCTCCTGGCGGAGGCGTCCCTCAAACAGCTTCTCGCGTCAGCCGACAAGCGAGAAGAAGAATAAGAAAAAGAACAAATTAAACTACAGCCCTGGAACTAACGTATAATCATGCTTGTATGTTTTGAGTTTTTTTGGGGCTGTCACTGACTCGGTTTAACTTGATTATCGGTCTGATCACGTGAAATTTTGACAAAAAATTGTGGCCAAGAATCGACGAAGTAACGCAAATCTCATGATACCTTTAAGCTAATTTTATTTCTACGAAAAAAAAAAAAAAAAAATCATTCCAACTCGAGGAAGCACCCTCGGGCTATCGAGCGAAAGTTGAGCGAAGCTTTGAAGCTTGCCTTTGCATCTTTTTCACGTTCACGAGGCCCAGTTTAGAACGAGAAACTTTTCTAAAATTGCCATCCCAAGTGACGCCGGTCAGTCATATGCTTGGCGAGAGAACGAACGAATGAATAATTTTGAAAAAAATAAAATAAATTAAAATGTAACATCGTTACGTTGTTTCAGCGAGAAGAAGAGCCATCAAAGCGCAAAAGAAGAAGTTAAAAAATCTTGGAAAGAGCAAGAGCACGGACACGGAGGAGGAAGAGGGCGAGGATGAGCAGGGTGATGGTGAGTTGTACTTTGCCCGTCCTTTTTTTATTCCACATCAGAGATAATCGTTTCTTGCTCTTATAATTTGTTTTTTTTTTTTTTTTTTTTTTTTTTTCGTCTTCTTTTCCTTCCTTCTCTTCACATGTATCATTGTCATTGAATTATCCGGAAAAAAAAATATTCAAATAAAAATAAATCTAATTTTTTTTTTTCCACGCACACTCATTATTAATTATCGAGTGCTCAGAATAGAAATACATAGTTTAAAATTACGCAGATATCGATCGATTTCATGACCATCGTGAACTGCATTGTCGATTTAACGCGAATAAAGCGAAGAAAACGAAAAAAACAAAAAACAAAAGAATTTTTTGTACCGAACAAAAATGGCGTCGTTTGAGAAAAAATATCGATCAGGCCCGATGGACATGATATCGAATTATCTTTTTCGATTTCTTTTATTTTTCTTTATTCTCTCGTTCGATAATCTATCAAATATTGGCATGGACGAAAATGTTTATTTTTTTTTTTTTTTTAATTTACCTTTTAATTTTGCGATCTCGCACACTTGGTACATTCTTCATTTTGGGCCGAGACCGGAGGGATTTTAAGGAGAGCATAATTAAAAATTTCAAATTAAAAAAAAAATATATATATATGTATCCACGTGTATAGCCCTCGTATCTTTGTCGATGAACATTCTAAACACACGCTATCAGATGCTCCTCTTGTTTCAGTGCCTAAGAAAAAACTGAAAGGTAACTACAATCAGGAATGCAACATTATGTACTGTAAAGCGTAAAAAAAAAAGGCTATACTTTGTCTTACTGGTTGTATATTAATACATATTTTCTAATTTTTTTTTCTATTATTTTTACATTAATTTGGGTTGAAAAGGTCTTGTGTATCGAGTATGAATCATCGACGAGTGGGGAATTCATTTAATTTCGAGGTGTCTCGTCGTGTGTTTAATTAAGTGGGCACATACGTCTCTGATGCCTTTATTTTAGGTCTATTGCAGCAATGAGGTTAGAATGGAAATGATACTTTCAGTAGAAAGTTTGGATCATTGCCTGAAAAATGTCTCATCGACGTTTTTCAAATGAACATATGGTATGATAAGCCTTTAACTGAAAAGTTAATGAGTCACTGCGAAAAACTTGCTCGCAGAATATCTCCAGAAGCGTTGGACCAAATCTGGATCGAATTCGGAAAAATTTCTAAAGTCATCCACTTTGAAATGACGAGCCAGAAAACTTGATCCATTGATTGGTTTTTAAGATACAGTAAATTGTGCAAAAATAAAAATACAAATATCAAGAAACAAATATTTAATTTTCTGCCAATTTTGGTCGATTCTCAGTAAAATTCAAAACTCGCTTCAGCTCAATCGGATAAGTCTGTCTTGAAAAATCCTGCTGGGCAAGCTTTTCGCAGTGCACTTGTCAACTTCCTTGTTACAGCTATGCTAATTTTTTTTTTTTTTTTTTTTTTTTTTAAACGTCAATGAAGCATTTTGCAAGCAATGCTTCGAGCTTTCTGATGAAAGTAACATTTTCATTCCCAAACCTACCGCTATTGTTGCAATCGATCACTAAACTAAAGGCCTTAGAGACGTATGTGTTGCCTCAATACGATCGTTTGGTACGATTAATTTTCGTAGAATTTCCATTTGACGAGAATCAAATGAAGATTTTTAATCTCTCGTAAATGAAGCCCGTACGCGTCGATGAAGTTGGACACGTTGAATCGTAAATACAGAAATTCGTAATTCGTGAAGAACACGTAAAAAAAACAATGCAAACAGAGAATACATATCGATCGTGTCGAAACAGTACAAATGCGCGAGTCTACTCGTCCTTGAAGTGTCCCCAGAGCCTTCGATCGAGCTGACCGCGTATTTCAAGTAGCTAGATTAAACATTTTACACAAAAACATTACGTCAATACACTTGATTATTGTATTTTAATTGCAAAAAAAAAAAAAAATTTGCAGCAGGCCAGTCAACGGTGAGCACAAGACCGAGTCTCGTCTATGGTCGTCCATATGGACAGCGTAAAAAATAGAAAAATAAATAAATAAATATATATGGGATATTCCATGTCAAACCAGCCAGGGGTGTTGAACCCTCACCATTAAAAAATTCTTTTTTTTTTTCGTTCGATTGTCCCACCTGAGAAAACGTGAAAACAATGTTTTTGAAAAATTTTCACCAACATGTTAATTAGCTATGGGGGTTGGAACAGCTCAAAATTAAAAAAATACTCCAAAATTTGAAAAACTGAAAAAATTTTTTTTAAATTCATATTCTATGCCAGATTTATGGTAAACAAATTTCACGATGGCGTCTTCTGATTTTCCATGGTTTTTTTGACGGTTTGCAATATTTTTTAAGTCCTATAACGGCCATTAAGTCTCCATTACTTTCAGCTTTACTGGAACATTATGAGACAAAACGGGATGTAACCAAGCTCGAAAGAAAAAATTCTCGGCAGAAATCGTTTTCTTTTTTTTCTACGTCAATTCCTAATTGTTTACAAAAAATTATGAACAATTTTTACGTTGTGGAATTTTTTTTTTCAATATCATTCTTGGCGCGAAAAGTTGCCGAGATTTCATGATTAACTTTTGGCAAAATACTTGTTTAATCGGGCAAAAAAAAATAAGAAACAATTATTTGTGATGAAACTCATTTGCTTCGATAACATTTTGAGCCAAACTTTAGAATAATAAACAGAATCGAAAAATTACTTCTCATGTCTTCGAAAATTATTTTTAGTTGTAACGTGTACCACGTAAATTGAAAATATTTAAATATTTGAATTATTGAAAAAAAAAAAAAAGAAATTTCACAACGTAAAATTTGTTCATAATTTTTTTCATAAACAATTAGAATTGACGAATTAAAAAAAAAAACAAAAATTCAGTCGAAAATTTTTTCTTTCGAGCCTGAATGCATCCCGTTTTGTCTCATAATTTTCTACCAACCCTGAAAGTAATAGAGGTTCAATGGCTATTATAGGACTTAAGAAATATTCAATATCGTCAAAAACCATGGAAAATCAAAAGACACCATCGTGAAATTTGTTTTCCATAAATCTGGCACAGAATATGAATTTTTTAAATTATTTTCAGATTTTTGAAAGCTGGGAGTTTTTTTTTTCAATTTCGAGCTGTTCCAATCCCCATAGCTAATTAGCATGGTGGTAAAGAAAAATTGAAAAAATTGTTTTCTCAGGTGGGACAGTCGAACGAAAAAAAAAAAAATTTAATGGTTAGAGTCAATCCCTGGCTGGTCGTGCATTGAATATCCTATATATAATATTTTTTTTCAAATATAAAATATTTATTTAAAAATAATAAATATTAGGGTGTTTAAAAAAACATTTTGATTTTCCAACGGGCCACACGTGAAATAGTTTAGGTAGAAAAAAAAATTATATGAAACGATGAGAATTTCAGGTTGAGTGGAAGATCCGTCGAATTTAATTTTTAACTTTTTTTGCCTTTTTATCGAATTTATGATGAATAATTGTTGGTAACGATACTGCTGAAAGAGCAGTTTCTTTGGCCCAGGATTTAAATTTATTATCGACAAAAGACGAAGATCAGTGGCAATACATTTTGCAAGTTTTCAAATTTCATCTTGATCCCATTTGTCAAAAAAAAAAAAAAAAAGAGCCAGCCTATTGCCAACAAACGCCACTGAATAAAAAAATTAATTTAATTCTCAAAATAAAATTTGAATAATATCATCTTTCTATGTTTTGATTGAATAATAATCAGAAGATTCGTCGGATGCCTCTATCAAATATCCACCGAAGAGTTATAATGCTCTGGCAGATGTGAGCTCAAAAAAATTTTTTTTACCAGCAATTATTCATCATAAATTCGATAAAAAGGGAAAAAAATTAAAAATAAAATGCAGTGGATCTTTAACGCAACCTAAAATTCTCATCTTTTGACATACATTTTTGTTCTACCTGAACAAACTATTTTAGTTATGGTTCGTTGGCAAATCGATTTTTTTTTAACACCCTAATACGTATACATGAAAAATTAAAAAATGAACGTAATGAGCTGGACCATATGACGAAAAAAAGCTTTCCTGCTGCTGATTCGTTTGTACGTTTCCTGCTGCTGATACGTAATTTTTTTTTTTTAATTTTTTATTTTTCTGTGAACGATATTTATATGATTAATAATTTGGCGAGATTTGCGAGCATAAATTGCGTATTGACATATATATCCACGTATATATTTTCTTTGTTTTTTTTTTTCATCATTTCTCCTAGGTATTGCTTCTGTTGGCTGATAGGGGAAAAAATTATACATTTTTATTTCGACGGGGGAGGGATGTATAAATGAAAAATGCTTGAAGGCTAACGGCACGCGGCTCCCTGGGATACTTTTTTTTTTTTTTTTTTTTCTGTCGCATAAGCAGCATGAAGTTCTTCTGCATATGAATTATTTTATTTTTCAGGTGTCGTGCCGACAGCCTCCATACAAATAAAAAATGTACTTTTTCCTCTTTTCTTTTCGTTTAGGTATTCACGTATAATATATTTTATATACAATTAAAAATATTTAATAAATAAGGATTAATTGATCAATTAATTAATTGAATATTTGATTATTTTTTATTTAAATAATAATAATTATTTGATATTTCATATATTTATTTATAATCATGTTTGGATGATTAAAAAAATAATTGGGATTTTGAAATTCTCAGTTCTTCATCGATTATGTTATACTTTTTGGCAACAACAACAAGCAAAAAAATATTACACAAGCTGTAAAGACTGCAATTAAAATTCGTGCATTCGCAACGATCACGAAATTGGAAAATCTGCGATTTTAGGGAATTTTTGAATTAAGACATCTGGGGCGTTTATCGAGTCTTTCGTTTCGCCTCGATATAAATCTAAAGCTCGCAAAATTCCAGGCCACGTATTCACTACTCTGCGTCAGAGATATCGAAATTTTTCTTTTTTTTTTTCAAACTCCAAAATCAAATTTACAAATAATTTCTGTAGCGAAGTGTTCGTCAAGATGCTTGTTCGTTTTTTTCATTAAAATCAATCCTGCCAAACGTGAAGCTTGTGAAATGATATTCGAAACCTTCTCATACACGTCAATACTCAATTGTTCGTCGATTTTTTCGAACATGTTTATTCAAAAATCAGTCGTTGAAGAATATTTTTGAGCTCAGAAATCCACGAAAAACGACGGTTTTGCAGAAAAAAAAATAATATTCCACGAGATTCGGATTGCGTGATTTTCTTTTTCTTTTCTTTTAGTCAAAAGACACAGCATAATCGACGAAAAAGTGCAAATTCCAAAATCAAATTTTTTTTTTTAAATCACGTCATTATATATTCAATGGGGCATACCGAGTAAAATCGACAAGGTCCACAATGCCAATTGATGCATTTTTCTTTGTTTGCTTTAATTCCGGGTATATCGACACGAAAAAAATACTCGACCCTCAATTTTCAGGTTTTTCAGAATTTTTTAAAAATTATATGGTCAGTAAAAAACAAATTGCTTTAGAAAAAAAAAAATGAAAACCCATTAAAGTTAAACATAATATCAAATAGTTTGATAATAAAAAGTTGATATTTTCAAGAAAAAAAAACATTCTCAAATTAGATACCGATTTTTTTTTCGATTAATTTGAAAACAGCTATCAAACCAATGATTGTAGAAATATCGAAAGAATAATCGATCATCGTTTTTCCTGGAGGTCATTTTTCGTAAAAATTTTAAAATGAAAAGAAAAAATATTAAATAAATATCAAATATAACGATGATTACGGATTTCTTGATTCTGCCTGGAATGCCCTATATATATATATATATATGCCCTATATATGAGTAAAAACATGAATTATCGGCCAAGTTTGGGACTCGTTTGAATGGGCTACTACAAATTTACCAAATGTAACTTTTGAGTTTTTGGAAAATATTGAGTATCCGAATTCAAAGACTGAAATTGAACAAAGATCATTGCGTTCAAAGACTGTCAAAGGTACTCAATCATTGCATTCGATTTCGCCCGTACCAAACAATTTGGGAACAATTATTCTCAAACCTGTGTCGAACTCAGAAACGTTTTCTCCAGCACATTTATTTCAACTGGAATGATTTTATGCTGTCGTAATGGTAAAATAATAATAAAAAAATAACCCATTATTTACACCATTACATAACACTTGTCGTATCGTTCGTTTCAACAGTCGCTCCAAAAAATAAAAAAAAAAAATATTAAAACTGTTAGAATAAATGAGATTTATAATGTTTTTTTTTTACATTTTTATTAATCCCAGGAGTGTTTTTAGAGATTCCAACATAAAAATGACATATATTACGCAAAATTTTCTCAGCTTTCTGAAAAAAATATGGAAAATTTTTTTGAACTTTGGGCAACGACGAAAAAACGACTTTTCAGATTATAATCTTGATTTTGAGAGTCTTCCACACGTTTATTAATTAGGCTATATTTTTTTTCGAAAAGTTGAGATTTTTTTACAAAAAAAATACACAACTGGTTTTTATTTTTTTTTTTCAAATTCAAGCCGCCAAAATTAAATGAAACAAAAAAAGTATAGTTTCGAATGAAAGAATTCGATACGCAATGGTAGCTAAAAAAATGGAGAAAAAAATCTGAAAAAATTAAGGCACGTGTTTTTCAACACAGGCACTAAGCTGTGTAACTTACAAAAATATCCCCGATAGTGAAGCCCAAACTTGGCCAATAATTGATGTTTTTACTCATATATATATATATATATATATATATATAATGCCAGATGACGATGGAGCGCTGATTAATGTTTATTATTATTATTATTATTATTATCCTTATTATTACTTTTTTTTTTTAACGCTGACACCCCGCTGTATTAGCTAGCGATGCTGGTTTCTGGAAAGTAGTGAATTCATAGCATTGTCGAGAGATTGATGACCATAGCGAGTAAATTTTATTACAAAAAAAAACTTCCCACTTAGTTGTACCATTGATTAACATACATAAATATTCTCATTGTGTTATCGAGTCAGCGAGTATTAAATATTGAACGTAAATCGTAAAAATTATAGAATTTTTGTTGACTTGGTACATCGATTACTGCTACATGATTAAATATACACATATAGTACATTATAGTGTTTCCTGGCTTAGTAGTAGGTCCTGTGACCATAGAAAATAGAAATAGAATTTTTCTTAAATAATCTCGTATTCGAAACTTTATCAACGAGAAATTCAACGGAACTTTTGTCATCGGAGTTGAGACAATTACCCCCCCCCCCCCCCTTCGTTCAATGTCATCGAAATAAATTTTTATTATTTTGAAATTTCAATGCATTGGGGGAAAAAAAAAAAATCGCGATTTTTTTGCAACTTAAAAACCGTAAAGTTTGCAGGAAAAAACAAAGTTTCCCGAGTACACGCGAAGTGATGAGAAAATTACAAGAGTTTCGTCATTCGCTGGTTGATCTGTCAAAAATCGAATCGTTAACTTTTTTTTCTTTAAAAAATGTGCCCGCAGAAATGACAGGGAGAATTTCCGAGGGAAAGAGTGAGAAAGCATAGGTGCTTATATTGCAGCTCTTATTACAAAGAACTGATCGATCCACGTACACGTATATTATGTGCACACCAAAAAAAAAAAAAAAAAACGTGTCTTCATTTCGAATGATGACGATAATGTGAAATCAAATTTTTTTCAATTATCTCGTGTTTGATTTTTTTTTTTTTTTTTTTTACTTCGATTCACCGATTGCCCATGCGACATACGCGCATATATATATCGTTTATCGTGAAATGAAAAGAAAAACAAAAAAAAAAATGCCCATCTCGAAAGCCGTCATCAGTCATCAAAACGTGAATAACGATTCAATCGCTTTTATAACTGAAGACGAGATCTGTACTTTCGTAGGATTCTCGAGAGCTTCCTACCTCAAGTCGAGAGTCAGGAATCAGGGTGCCTGTCTGCAATTCTGGCGCGCGGAGAAGAGATTTAGGTTTTGGATACGGCACGCAGTTAAGACACAGTCCTTCTACTGGTTTGTCATCGTTCTCGTGTTCTTCAACACCGTATGCGTTGCGGTCGAGCATTATCATCAACCGCAGTGGCTCAGTGATTTTCTCTGTGAGTTTAAAAAACATACACGCACGCAAATCAATATTTTTCCAAAGCCACCCGTTAACTCAATGCAATCCTGGACGTGAGGACAAAAGAATTCATTGGTTTCAAGCAATTTCTTGTAGACCCATTGAAAATTCTCCCGTGCTCAACTCTGCACGGAGTTAAAATCTGTCTCTCCGAAAGACTCTCCCGTATAGAGCCAACTCTACCGGGAAAAAAAAAGCTCTCACGAAACACTTTTTTCACTGCAATACACGGTCGAGTAACAACTGTCTCGGGTAAGTAGTCTCCGGGGACAGTTCTGCCGAGTAACAACTCTCTTTGGAATGAAAATCACCGGGGGGGGGGGGACAACTCTACCGAATGATAACTCTCCCGGCGGACAGCTGTCCGAAACGACAACTCTACCGGAAAACATCTCTCCGATGCGGGAAGCAAATGCTTCGGTGCACCGGAGAAATGTTACCTGATAGTCTTGTCCTTCCGGGGAGTTGTTCACTGGGAGAGTTGTCCACTGGGAGAGTTTTACACTGGGAGAGTTCTCCAATAGATGAGTTGTTTACTAAGTAAGCTGACCAGTGGGATAGTTTTCTTTAGGAAAAATTGATTACCGGGAGAGTTGTAATTCGTTGGAGGGGCTTCCGGTGAGCCTGTATTCCACGAGACTTGTTCCGGGAGAACTGTTTTCCGGTAGAGTTGTTCCCAAATTTTTTTTCCGGTAAAGTTGCCCTCCGTCGAGCTGCCCCCCTCCAGAGAGATACAAGCGTGCCCTTTCTTAGGGTTTAGTGCACAGTTTACCAAAAACTGACTGTGCTCTGAAATCGACTTTGTCAAATGACAATTAAACAATTCCTTGTTTTCTGTTGGACAAACGATTGCGATAAATGGGCAATCATTTACTCAACAGTCAAAGTATCGAATTATGGTTTTCTTTTTTTTTCAATCGAAAGAAACGGATTGATTAAGATGAAATTTCTATCTACCGTATGGATATAAGTATTTTTTTTTTTTATAAAATACATTTGTTTCTTCATACAGTCATCACCGAGTTCGTGTTCCTCGGTCTCTTCATGTGCGAAATGTTCATAAAGATGTATGCCCTTGGTCCGCGAATATACTTCGAATCGAGCTTCAATCGTTTCGACTGCGTCGTTATATTGGGATCGATATTCGAGGTCATATGGTCGGCTCTGAAGTCCGGCTCTTTCGGCCTCTCCGTCCTTCGTGCCCTTCGTTTATTAAGGATATTCAAGGTCACAAAATACTGGGCAAGCCTGAGAAATCTCGTGATATCTCTGCTCAATTCGATGCGCAGTATAATATCCCTTCTCTTCCTGCTCTTCCTCTTCATTCTCATATTTGCCCTTCTCGGCATGCAACTCTTCGGCGGACAGTTCAACTTTCCGACCGGCACACCACCGACAAACTTCAACACGTTTCCCATCGCATTGCTCACTGTCTTCCAAGTGAGTACAAAATTATTTTTTCCTTTTTTTTTTTTTCACCCTTTTCTAATCCAACTCCATGCTGAACGAGATAATTTTGACGTGATGCCACGCGAAGCATCCTTAAAAACGATATTTACTGATAATCAGCTGTCACGATTGACGATAATAATATTTAACGTAAATTGTAGCAGCTCTAATTACTTTTGATTCCGGCACTTGTTTCAATTTAAAAGTAACGATCGTTAATCGTTAAAATCTTCAACGTTCATTAACTCGAGTGATCATAATCCATATCGAGTGTTGACTGATGAAAAAAAAAACCAAAACCAAAACAAACAAAAAATGTGTCATTTCTCCGCGTCCAAGATCCTGACCGGTGAGGATTGGAACGAGGTCATGTATCAAGGCATCGAGTCTCAGGGTGGTCACAAGAATGGTGGCATGATATACTCACTGTACTTCATCATTCTCGTCCTCTTTGGCAACTACACCCTGCTAAACGTCTTCTTGGCCATCGCCGTCGACAATCTGGCCAATGCCCAGGAGTTGACCGCGGCCGAAGAGGGCCAGGAGGAGGAGGACAAGGAGAAGCAAATGCAAGAGCTCGAGAAAGAGATGGAAGCGCTGCAAAGGCCGGGCGACGGAACTGCCCCCAAAGTTGAAATAAGTCCGCCAAGTCCGACGCAGAACTTGTTAGTACATTGGTAACATTCGTCATATCTAAAATTTTTGTTTTTTTTTTTTGTTTTCCAGTCAAATTTACAATACCCGTATAGTATCTATATAAATGTTGCTGGAAGATAGGTGACGTGGATAAGCGGCGCATGGGGAAATGTAACGTGGTGGTTTTGGTGTTTTTCAGCAAAAGTGGAAAAGGCGGAAAACAGGCGTCCGAAGAGAAGAAAAAGGATGACGATGACGACACGGGACCAAAACCAATGCTGCCATACTCCTCCATGTTTATACTATCTCCGACAAACCCGTGAGTAATAGAACAACGTTGAAGAAAGCATATTGCCATTGAAATCCAAGTTCAAAGTGAGAGACGTCTTGAGTAGACCCTTGGCTTTGATTGGATAGTATCCACCAGTTTGGGGAGTTTTAGGGACACATTCAAAACTCTATTCAAATCAATACTGCGCAATGACGGCTCTACCGGAGCTTGGAGCTTCTCGAACAATCTTACCACATTACATGACCACGTTAAGCTGAGGGTAACATCTCTGACCAATCACGACTATATCGGATAAAAACTCTCCCGCATAGCTGATGATGAGTATCCTTGTGGATACTCGCTATTCTACCCAATTACACTACCTAATAACACTACCTTCCTACCTAACTACACTATCTACCAATAAGGAGTCCATCCTACCGACCTACCAAACTCACAATACCTGATAACGACTCTACCAGAGCTTAGAGAGCTTTTCGGGCAACCTTATCGAATTACAGGTTCATACCACAAAACGAATATATCACGAATATGCTGGGGTTTCATGTCTATCCAATGAAATCACTGCCAGAGTAAAGCTTTTACTAACATCTCTATGCAATTGCGACTATATCCGATCAAAACTCTCCAGCATAGCTGATGATGAGAATCCTTGTGGATACTCACTATTCTACCCAATTACACTACCTTCCTACTTAAATGCACTATCTACTAATAAGAAGTCCATCCTACCAGCCTATCTAACTTACAATACCTGATAACGACTCTACCAGAGCTTAGAGAGCTTTTCGAGCAACCTTATCACATTATAGCTTCATACCACGAAACGAGTATGTCGCACATATGCTGAGATTTCATGTACATCCAATAAAATCACTGCCAGAGTGAAGCCTTCACTAACATCTTTATCCAGGTGCGACTATATCCGATCAAAACTCTCCAGCATAGCTGATGATGAGTATCCTTGTGGATACTCACTATTCTACCCAATTACACTACCTTCCTACTTAAATGCACTATCTACTAATAAGAAGTCCATCCTACCAACCTATCTAACTTACAATACCTGATAACAACTGTACGAGAGCTTAGAGAGCTTTTCGAGAAATCCTATCACATAATAGCTTCATACCACGAAACGAGTATATCACACATATGCTGAGGTTTCATGCCTATCCAATAAAATCACTGCCAGAGTAAAGCCTTCACTTACATCTCTATTCAATTGCGACTATATCTGATCAAAACTCTCCGGCATAGCTGATGATGAGTATCCTTGTGCATACTCACTATTCTACCCAATTACACTACCTAATAACACTACATTCCTACCTAACTACACTATCTACCAATAAGGAGTCCATCCTACCGACCTACCAAACTCACAGTACCTGATAACGACTCTACCAAAGCTTAGAGAACTTTTCGAGCAACCTTATCGAATTACAGGTTCATACCACAAAACGAATATATCACGAATATGCTGGGGTTTCATGTCTATCCAATGAAATCACTGCCAGAGTAAAGTTTTTACTAATATCTCTATGCAATTGCGACTATACCCGATCAAAACTCTCCAGCATAGCTGATGATGAGAATCCTTGTGGATACTCACTATTCTACCCAATTACACTACCTTCCTACTTAAATGCACTATCTACTAATAAGAAGTCCATCCTACCAGCCTATCTAACTTACAATACCTGATAACGACTCTACCAGAGCTTAGAGAGCTTTTCGAGCAACCTTATCACATTATAGCTTCATACGACGAAACGAGTATGTCGCACATATGCTGAGATTTCATTTACATCCAATAAAATCACTGCCAGAGTGAAGCCTTCACTAACATCTTTATCCAGGTGCGACTATATCCGATCAAAACTCTCCAGCATAGCTGATGATGAGTATCCTTGTGGATAATCATTATTCTACCTAATTACAGTACCTAATAGCACTACCTTCCTACCTAACTGCACTATCTACTAATAAGGAGTCCATCCTACTGGCCTATCTAACTTACAATACCTGATAACGACTCTACCAGAGCTGAGAGAGCTTTTCGAGCAACCTTATCACATAATAGCTTCATACCACGAAACGAGTATGTCGCACATATGCTGAGGTCTCATGTCTATCGAATAAAATCACTGTCAGAGTGAAGCCTTCACTTACATCTCTATCCAATTGCGACTATATCTGATCAAAACTCTCCAGCATAGCTGATGATGAGTATCCTTGTGGATAATCATTATTCTACCTAATTACAGTACCTAATAGCACTACCTTCCTACCTAACTGCACTATCTACTAATAAGGAGTCCATCCTACTGGCCTATCTAACTTGCAATACCTGATAGCGACTCTACCAGAGCTTAGAGAGCTTCTCGTGCAGCCTTATCACATAACAGCTCCATACCATGAAACGAGTCTATCACACATATGCCGGGGTTACACGTCTACCCAATAACATCACTGCCAGATTAAAGCTCTTTCTAACATCTCTATCCAATTGCGACTATATCCGATCAAAACTCTCCAGTATAGCTGATGACGAGATTACTGGGTACAACAGTTCCAAAAGCATACACACTAATAGCCGCCATTCCACAGAGCTGTTATCCGGTAGAGCTGTGATTAAGTAGAGATGTTCGCAAGAGCCTTATTCGAGTGGAGATGTCGTCGGGTAGAGATATGTTAGCCAGTGTTCATGTCCGGTAGAGTTGTAGCCTGACAGAGTCACAGGCTTGTCGCGGGAGACCAAACTCCGATAGAGTCGTTATTGGTGCAGAGAAGTTCCAGATCGAGCTCTAGATGTCCCGTTCAATGAACGATCGGAGCCTACCGGTTCTGAGTTCTGAATTATCTGAGCTTCCTACCTTCCAAGTTTTCCGACACTTTGAATTCGAATAAAATCGAAGCCATCCTAGGGCGAAAACATTACGACTCAAGAAGTGGGATGGGGATTATCAATCCTGCGTAACCTATCCGCTTGCCAATGGCCGTCCAAACTTCCAAAATCGCACGGCACATGTAAATTCCAAAAGCTAGCACAATAATTAAGTAAGCAGATGAGGGGGGATTTCGATATCTGGACGGTGTAATCGGGAACAAGACAAAATGGCCCATAATCGGCTGACAAGACATGAGAAGACACCGAATGGCAGAAAATACTCGCCAAACGAGTGAACGTATACTGCAATTTCAAAAGCAGGATTGACATTACGCATTGAGAAAATTTATTCCAATTACGTCAGGGAACAAGATTACTCAACTGTCAATGTATCGAAATCCTCCGGCCATTCTCCCGTCACAATTCCTCCGAACTCAGGGACAAAATAGTCCCGCTAATTCGATTAATTCAGGAATCACAGCGCCCAAAGCTTTTATTCACCGAGTTCCAACCATTTCACGGAGGATATTGGTTGGAACTTGGACGAACTTCGTCAGACTTCGTTATACCGTAAGCGCCGCAAGCTCGAACGATTTACTCTCAATTCGCATGTTCCCCACTGGCCAAACGCTCGTTTCCCAATCAAAAGTCAGATTCCAATTCCCCCCCTGCCCATTCCCTCAGGATCGGGTCTCGATCCTTCCTTCATGCTGGCCATCAACGTCCAGCCCCACCTTCATAGTAAACGAACGGTTATCCGCATCTTTGTCGTTTCTGTGTTCGAAGCGTAAGAAGAGGCGCCCACTGGGTCGTAAATCTAAGATACTTCGACTTCTTCATCATGGTCGTAATATCATTGTCGAGTATCGCTCTGGCAACGGAGGATCCCGTCGACGAACACTCGCCGAGGAATGACATATTGAATTATTTGGATTACGCCTTTACCGGTGTATTCACGATAGAGATGATTCTCAAGGTCATTGATCTGGGAATCATACTCCATCCTGGCTCTTACCTTCGCGAGTTTTGGAACATTATGGACGCGATTGTCGTGATATGCGCCGCGGTGTCGATGGGCTTCGACGCTTGTGGCAATAGCGCGGCCGGACAAAATCTCTCGACGATCAAGTCGCTGAGGGTGCTGCGAGTGCTGAGACCATTGAAGACAATTAAGAGAGTGCCGAAGCTCAAAGCGGTCTTTGATTGCGTCGTTAACAGCTTGAAGAACGTCATTAACATTCTCATTGTGTACATATTGTTCCAATTCATTTTCGCTGTGATAGCGGTTCAGCTGTTCAACGGCAAGTTCTTCTTCTGCAACGACGAGAGCAAGTTCACGAGGAACGAATGCCAGTGAGTAACGTCATATAAATGCCAATCGTGATATCCATCGGTCTGACTTTTGCACTTTTCTTTCCCGCCTTATCCAATGAAATTTTCTCCAAACAAAAATCTGTTGAATCATTTGTTCGCACGTGTGTGTGTGTGTGTGTGTGTGTGTGTTTGTGCGTGCGCGCGTTTCGTATTTTTGTTTTTCAGGGGAGAGTATTTCAGCTTCGAGGAAGACTCGTCGCTGCCAATAGCGAAGAGACGCAGATGGTTACCGCAGAGCTTTCATTACGACAATGTGATGGCCGCGATGCTAACGTTATTCGCTGTCCAAACGGGCGAGGGTTGGCCGCAAATTCTTCAACACTCGATGGCAGCGACGCACGAGGACCGAGGTCCAATACACAATTTTCGTATAGAAATGTCCATATTCTACATCGTCTATTTCATCGTATTTCCATTCTTCTTCGTGAACATATTCGTCGCTTTGATCATCATTACGTTTCAAGAGCAAGGCGAGGCGGAACTTCAGGACGGTGAAATCGACAAAAACCAGGTTACATTTTTTTTCTTTTTCTGTACATTTTTCGAAAAAAAAATATTTTTTTTGCGAGGAGGCACCGACGATTAGCGAATGACACTGGGCGGCTGTAAAACTTGGAAATAATTGGTCTAAAAATTACTCCTCGAAAAAAATTCCTACTCGAGCCATTTTTTTCATATACCGTGTTTGTTCGATCATCGAAACTAGACTAAAGCGCTGCAGCGCTGTCAGAAAACCGCTCGCACGCGACATGAACCCCAGTAATATTTAAGTAACAGTTCCCGTGCATTTACCGTACAATCAAAGTTCCAGTACAACTACAGTTTCAATACACTTACAGGACAGTTACAGTTTTTGTGCATTAAAAGTAAAGTAAAAGTTTTGGTACATTCACATAGTGCAATAACAGTTTCAGTGTATTGACCGTAGAGTAAAATTATACAAAAAGTTTCAGTACACTTACAGTACATTCACAGTTTCACTACACTTACAGTACAGTAAAATTTGCAGTGCTCTTACAGTGCACCAACAGTCTCAATATACTTACAGTAGAGTAAAAATTTCAGTGCACTTACAGTACAGTAAAAGTTTCAGTACACTCACGGTACAGTAGCACTTTCAGTGCACTCAAAGTCCAGTACAAGTTTCAGCACACTTACAACGCATTAACAGTTTCTGTACGCTTACAGCACAGTGACAGTTCCAGTATATTTAGCACAGTAAAAATTTGAGTATATTCACAGTACAATAAAAATTTCAGAGTACTGACCGTAAAGTAACATTATACAGAAAGTTTCAGTAGACTTACAGTGCATTCACAGTTTCACGACACTTGCGATACAGTCACAGTTTAAGTACAGTTACAATACATTCACAGTTTAAGTACACTCACAGTACGGTAAACTTTTCAGTGCTCTTGCAGTGCGGTAACAGTCTCAATATACTTACAGTACAGTAACAGTTTCAGTGCACTTACAGTACAGTAAAAGTTTCAGTACACTCACAGTACAGTAGCACTTTCAGTGCACTTAAAGTCCAGTAAAAGTTTCAGCACACTTACAACGCATTAACAGTTTATGTACGCTTACAGTACAGTGCCAGTTTCAGTATATTTACAGCACAGTAAAAATTTGAGTATATTCACAGTACAATAAAAATTTCAGAGTACTGACCGTAAAGTAACATTATACAGAAAGTTTCAGTAGACTTACAGTACATTCACAGTTTCACGACACTTGCGATACAGTCACAGTTTAAGTACACTTACAATACATTCACAGTTTAAGTACACACAACAGTACAGTAAAATTTTCAGTGCTCTTGCAGTGCGATAACAGTCTGAATATACTTACAGTACAGTAACAGTTTCAGTGCACTTACAGTACAGTAAAAGTTTCAATACACTCACTGTGCAGTAACACTTTGAGTGCACTCAAAGTACAGTAAAAGTTTCGATACACTTACGGTACGGTAACAGTTTCGGTGCGCTTGCAGTACGGTAAAAGGTTCAGTACACTACAGTTCAATAAAAATTGCAGCAGGCGTACGGTACAGTAACAGATTCCGTAAACTTGGAGTAATGTAAAAATTTCAGGACACTTACAGTATATCAATAATTTAAATATACTTACAGTTCAATAAAAGTTTCAGTTACACTTGCGGTACAGTAACAGTTCCAGTACACTTGCAGTACAGTTTCAGTATACTTGGAGTAGTATAAAAGTATCCGTACACTTAAAAAATAGTAACAATTTCAGTACGTTACAGTTCAGTAACAGCTCCAGTACACTTACAGTTCAGTAAAAGTTTCAGTACACTCACAGTACAGTAGCAGTTTCGTTAAACTTGGAGTACTGTAAGAGTTTCAATAAATTTACAGTACGGTAAAAAATTCAGTGCATTGCAGTACAACAAAAGTTTCAGTACACTTACAGTATAGTAACAACTCCAGTAAACTCACAGTTTTGTAAAAGTTTCAGTATACTTACAGTACAGTAGGGAGTTTCGTTAAACTTGGAGTACTGTAAAAGTTTCAGTACATTTACAATACAGTAAGATATTCACTGCACTTGCAGTACAGTAAAAGTTTCAGTGCACCTACAGTGCAGTAACAATTTCAGTACACTCACAGTACAGTACAAGTTTCAGTATACCTGGAGTAGTGTAAAAGTTTCCGTGCATTTAAGAGAATAGCAACAATTTCAGTACATTTACCGTTTAATAAAAGTTTCAGTAGACTTGCAGTGCAGTAACAGTTTCAGTACACTTGGAGCTGTGTAAAAGTTTCAGTGCTTTTAGAGAATAGTAACAATTTCAGTACACTTACAGTTCAATAAAAGTTTCAGTACACTTACAGAGCAGTAACAGTTTCAGTACACTTGGAGTAGTGTAAAATTTTTCGAAAATCTAGAGAATAGTAACAATTTCGGTACACCTACAGCTCAATAAAAGTCTCAGTACACTTGCAGTGCAGTAACAGTTTCAGTAAATTTGGAGAAGTGTTAAAATTTCCATACGCTTGGAGAATGGTAACGATTTCGGTACACTTGCGGTATAGTAACAATTTCAGCATACTTACAGTACAATACAAGTTTCAGTACACTTACAGTACAGTTACAGTTTCGGTAAACTTGGAGTACTGTGAATTCTTCAGTACACTTACAGTTCCATTAGACAGTTTGGTATACTTATCGTACAGTAGCAGTTTAAATGCACTTTGCAGTATCGTAAAAGTTTCAGCACACTTACAATACGGTAAACAAAATTTTTTACACTCGCTGTACGATAACAGTAACTATGACAATCCAGTATCGATTCAATGAAAATTTCTCAACACTTGCGGCACATTAACAATGACTCGCTTACTTGACAGCGGGAGAAAAAGTCAAGGAGTTATGAAACAAAACGAAAAACATGAAAGTTTATGTTTTGTCGTCACACTTGAAATTTTACATGCGACTATATATTTTTCCCTCCGCAGTAATAGTCGTGCCTCCGAGCAAGGAAAAAAAAAATATAGTTATGGAAAAATTAATGAGAACTCTCGTACTGAATTAATTGATTCAATCGTTTTTCTTTCTTCCTTTATTTTTTACGGTTTTTTTTTTTTTTTTTTCGGAAAATTGTAGAAATCATGCATAGACTTCACGTTAGGGGCGAGGCCTCTCGAGAGGTACATGCCCAACAAACGAAACAGCGTAAAGTACAAAATATGGAGGGTAGTAGTATCGACGCCATTCGAGTACTTCATCATGATACTCATCGTACTCAACACACTTCTGCTTATGATGAAGGTAAGCAATCTTCCACATATACATATATTTACTCTCTATAACCCCCCCCCCCCTCCGCCCCTGTTTAATCATTTACTAATCATCGTTTGTTTTTTCAAACCTAACCCTTGTGAACAATTTTCGTATTCGAGGCGAGAGACAGACAGAGAAAGAAAGACAGATCGAGTATTAAAGTTTCGTAATTGTTATGCATATACGAGAAATTTCGCTCTATATCCAAAACCCTGAAGAGAATAACTAGATCAAAAAAATATGTCTGCAACAATTTTTTTTCATGGCCAAAGTATGAAATTTAAAAAAATTGAAAAAAAAAAAAATTCACGTTTTTCCCGATCGACGAAACTGCTGGAAAAAAATTGTGAGCATTTTTCAAAAAATTTGCAAAAAAAAAATATATATTATCTTTGAGCCCGAAACTCGTTGTGAAAAAAAGAAAAAAAAATCGTTTTTCTTTCGTCAAACAAATTTTCCAAAAAAAGTTTTCATAATTTTTTTTCCCCTCCAAAATACGGTGCAAATATTACTATGATGGGTTTTAAATTTTGAAAAAAAAAAAAAATTAAAAACTCGAATTGGACTTTCAGTCTATGGATAAAGTGTCATGAAATGAGCTCATACACGTAATTGTTTTTCCTCGATTTTCCTTTATCTCTTTCTCTCTCTCTCTCTCTCTCTCTCTCTCTCTCTCCTTTTCTCGTTAGCTAGCCCCAATTTTTCTTCCCCGACACTCTTGAATCCGAGACTTTCGTTTGATGCGAGACCCTTTGATAATTTTTTCTCCAGCCCCCAATCTTTGGCAACTTTAACCAATCTAAAAACAGTTTTAGCTCTCGTCGTAACAATATTCTGACAAATACGATCAATTATCTCCCAATATAGAAAAAAAAAAAGTTTTCCTTCGACAAAGATCAATATTTCCATCGTGATATTAAATAATAACGATTAAAAAAAAAAATAGAAAAACAGTCCACACGTCGTAGCACCAATAAAATGACGGACATATTATGTTTGTATGAGAGATTCGTTGTTATTTTGCCTGCATATTCACTTGTTCTCTGTTTCAATATTTACACATGTAATAATAATCCATTTTCGTCCCAGGTTTGCCTCTGTCTAACACACACAAACAGCCAAAAAAAAAATCCCACCTTTATACTCGTATTGTTCCCAAAGAAAAAAATATATATATATATATTTATACTTTTGTTCTTTTCGCCAATTTTCTCCACGCTCCATAAGCGAAGATCCTTGAATATTTTATCGAGTAATTTGCGAGCATCGAGTATGGGGGAAAAAAAAAAAAATTACATAACGATACCTTGAATTCGAGAAATTGTATCGAGGGTAAATTTCGTAAATTATATTAAAATTTTAAGAGCACATCTCTATCAGAAAAGCATCTCTGAATCGAGCTCCTTCATCTTTTTTTTTTTTTCATTATTGCATAATTCCCTTGAAACGTGAAAAAAAAAAGAAATTTCCTCTTGCAGGAAGAATTGAACGTGCGAACATATTTTTTTTTTTTTTTTAAGCTTCTTTCACATTTTCGTTTATCGTATTAAATGATTCTTGAGTTTTTAGATGCTTTCCTATGTTCTTTCCACAAATATACATTTTTCTCACTTCACCCCCTTCAAATACTCTGCATATCACTCTCTATTTATCATCCGATTGCATGGCTAGCATCGTGGCCTTGCTCCTTCGTAGTTCACTTGTCACGAAAAAAAAAAAAAAAAAAAAAAAAAAACGCAACTGAATTCGTAACCCAGAATTTTTTTAATAAAAAAAAGAATGCACCGATACACAAAACACTTGAATTTCGTTAATGCATCTCCGAGCAATACGATAAAATTAATTCCAACGATTTCATTGAGTGGAATTTGATGCACATGCATTTTTAAAAATCTCTTTTCTCAATTTATTTATTTATTTTTTTTTTTTTAATAGCGTCACGATTAAATTTGGTTTGCTTTCTTTTTTGTAAAAAAAAAAACACTTTTGTGCACCATTTCAACGAGAGTTTCACGATTTTTATTTTTAATGCTCAAAACGATCGAATTTTCACTACCCATGCAAGTCACAACGACAAAAATATCGTCGTATCCCTACAATGCTTCGTGGCTTTGATTCGACTTGACATATAAAAAAAAAAAAAAAACAAAAAAAAGACAAAAAAAAAATCTCACACGACAGTGCACCTTGCCTTTCGACCTTGAGATGATACTTCGCGAGGCTGCCACAATCCTATATTGACACAAATGGCTTTGTTACGATTATTCACGTATATATATACGCTTGAAAGAAATGAACACGTGACTCGCACAATAGGCTGAACGTTCAATGTCAAAGCGAGTCGTGCACAAGCATCCCCCCTCTCCACCGCGCACACAGAGGCTCATGAGCACAAACAAAAACAAAGACAAACAAAAAAATAACAAAGCATGTACGATTTTGCTGTGCACAAACACTTTGTGAGCGAATTTCGTGTCATCGAAACGAGAGGTGAGAAGTTTTGATCGTTCGAAAATTTGAAAAAATAAATAAATAAAAAGTAAAGAAAACTACGGTAATGTTTTTTTTTTTTTTTCTATTTAATGTTTCACTATGCATATTCACGTATGGGACATTGCGCGATAAATGGACGATAAAATTTTCGAAAATTTCGAAAAAGAAAAAAAAAAGTGCAGTTAAAGATTTTTCCATGCAAAGTTGGAAAATAAAGAGAATAATGTGAATTTTGGACATATTTTTATGCAGAGTTATTGGAAAAAATTTCAAGATCACTGATCGACCGGCATTGCGGATTTAACTTTTCGAAAATCTCGAAAATATTTCATTCGCATAATCTTTTGAGCACGGAAAAACCATACGAAATTGTTTAAAAATTCTTAAAAATCAAAGAATCTTTGCGCAGCGTAGAAAAAATTGAAAGAATTTTTTTTTCACAGAGAATATCATATTTTTCAATTATCAACTTATAAACAATTGAAGGAAATTTATGGGAAAAATTTTAGGTATTGAAAAAAGTCGGATTCATGAAATTCATGATAAATTCATGAAAAAAGAATAATTATTTATCGAAAATATTTAGTTGAAATTTTTGTTTTTCGTTTGTTATTGATAAATTTTAAGGATTATTGTTGTTGAAACTCAATATTCATTGTGTATTCGAGGCCTTTGATTTTTTTTTTTTAAATATATTCAACTCATCGAGACTCAACTACTTGTCCAGTCGCTTTGTACATTCGAAATTGCATTATTTAAATGCAGCAATTTTTTTTTTCTTTTCTAAACGTTGGGGATGATCATTGGTAGGTTAAATCCAGATTTTCGGGACTTTAACTCTGCTGAGTTAGTCGCCATTTTGAAGAAAAGGGTGAATTTGTTTTTATTCAATTATTCGCTTATTTTCAACTTTAGACTGAAAATGATAATGAACAAACTTGTAGGTATTTCAATTTTCTACAAGTTTGTTCATTATCATTTTTCCCCTAGGATCGATATTTTTCGATTTGGAACTTAGAAAAAAAAAACGGGAAAATGTAATTATTGCATTATCTCGTTAATTTTTCATTTTAGCGTATCAACGGTAATCAACGAAATTGGAGGAAATAGAATTATTTACAATTTTGGATCTTTTAATTTTTCCGATAGGATCGATATTTTCGGAGTTAATTAATTGTTGCTTCTCACTATATAAAACTCGGGTTTTACCTTCTTCCAAAATACATGTTTTCAGCTCTGAGTCGAAAAATATTCGTCCTACGGGAAAAATTATGATGAACAAACTTATAGAGAATTACAATTCCTGCAAGTTTGGTTATTATTATTTTCAGCCTAAAGTTAAAAGTAAACGCGTTATTGAATAAATAACGAATTTACCCTTCAATTCAAGATGTTAATTATTTTTTTGAAATTATTTTCTGGAAAATTGGATATTGGCTAAAAATTTTCGATACATTTTTTTGGTAGCAAAATATCATTAGAAAAAAATAAAATAAAAAATCACGTAAATTTTCCGACCTAGAGATCGCGCAGCAAATTCAAGGCAAGTCATTTTATAAGACTTCTCACGCAAGAAAAAAAAATATATATTGCAATAACGCATTGTATCGCGATATATATATATTTTTTTTTTTTTTAAAGACGAATGATGACACGAAAAAGCAAACTAAAAAAAAATCATTGAATGTTGACATCCTATGTTTTGCACGGGGCGTTCGCACGATATACGAAATACAAAAAAAAAAAAACTTCCTGAAGACGATCTTCCAGTATAATACGAGACCGAAGAGCCTCGCGATTCGTGATATATAAATTCCTATTAGTTTTCCCGAATTTTTCATTGAAGTTTTCACAAAAAGCCTTAACATTTATTTTTCCACCTGCTGTCGTATATGTTTTCGTACAATCCAAAAACTCGTTTTTTTTTTCTCTTCTCTACGACCCTCATCACGATTTATTGCGGTGAGGGATGGGCACCGATAAAACAAACAACCGTTTACCATAATTTTGTAATTTTCCTACACTGAAAATCGTTGAAAACAATTTTCTCTTTCGATAAAAATTTTTTTTTTTTAAATATTATAGTGACAAGAGATCGGTAATTATTTTTGGAGTAATTCCGATTGGACAATGTTTATATCAAAATTTTTCTTTTTTCAATTATTATTTATGACTCTTTTGTTGAAAGGTTGGGTTAAATAATTTTTCTCACGACGGTGATCATCATCTCTCGTCGCAACGATCTTTTCACTCTCGCATTGTCAATTGTTCCATCAACAATTCTTTCGCAGCATTATATTTAATTTCCAGACATCACACTTGCTATAATTCTGTCGCACACACTCTCTCTCTCCTCCTCTTTTACGGGAGAAAGAGAGAGAGATAGAGAGCGATTATGAAAAGTCTCATCTCTAAAGATCCCAATCGTACACAGCCCCAATTGTTCACACAGAAAAATTCTACACCTTATCAATTGTTATACGGATAAGTTCGCGGGTCAACGATTGTACACATAAAACCTTTCCCGTGATGCAACTGGACACAAAGAAACTCTCAAACACGTTCCAATTGTACACAACTTAGCACATTCCAATTGAATACGTTTTGTTTATGTTCATTCCAACTGTACACTTTCCAATTGTATACTTTCTAATTCTACACCTTCCAACTGTACACTTTCTAATTTTACGCCCTCCAATTTAACACTTTTCAACTTTAGACGTTCCAATTTTACATGTTCCAACGGTACACCTTCCAACTGTACACTTCCCAATTGTATACATTTTAATTCTACACCTTCCAATTGTATACTTTTCAACTGTACACCTTCCAATTGTACATGCTCCATCTCTACATGTTCCAACTGTACAAGTCTCAACTGTACACTTCTTAATCGTATACTTCCTAATTTTATACTTTCCAATTATACACTTTTCAACTGTACACCTTCCAACTGTACATGCTCCATCTCTACACGTTCCAACTGTACACGTTTCAAATTTACACTCTTCAATTGTATACTTCCTAATTTTACACTTTCCAATTATACACTTTTTAACTATACACCTTCCAAATGTACATGGCCCATCTCTACACGTTCCAACTGTACACTTTCCAATGGTATACTTTCTAATTTTACACCTTCCAATTGTACACTTTTCAAGTGCATACCTTCCAACTGTATAGTTCATCTCTACATGGTACAACTGAACACGTTTCAACCGTATATTTTTTAACTGTACACGTTGTACACTTTCCCCACTGTACATGTTCTAACTGTATACACGTTCCATCTGTACGCATTCCAACTCAGTACGTTCCAACTGAAAGCGTTGCAACTGTATACATTTCAATTAAGCACGTCCCAATTGAACACTTTGCAACTGCACGCACTCAAACGGTGCACTTTCAAACTTCAAACGCTCCAACTGTAAGCATTTCAATGAAACACGTCCAAACTAAACACTTCCCAGCTGTACACGTTCCAATTGCACACATTTCAACTTTACACGTTTCAAATTTAGGCATTCCAACTTAGAACAGCCAACTGTAACAGCTGGAATATATTCAGTTGTAATGTGCTTAGTTGAAACGGATTTAGTTGAAGCGTGTTAAGTTGGGTGTGTTCAATTGTGAGTTTTTTTTCGTTACGATTGGATCTGTGTACGATTGAAATCTGTAGAAAAAGACTAGCGCCTACTGGATATATATATATATATACATTCACGCGACACTAAAGCAAACCACGATTCGGTATACAGAGCAGAAAAAAAATTTACCCAATCTCCATAGAACTCGATAGAATCATCGTCCACAATAGTGACAATTATTTGTTTGTTTTTTTTCTCCGCTCAAACAAGTAGAAGGACGATGATGTATATATAGACTAAATTCCATACTCGGATATATAATATATATTGTATGTATATCCATCCCCAAATAATTATTCCCGGTATACATTGTGTTACTCTACATATAGTGCAATATAAAATAGGAATAAAAATTTTCCATTATTTTATAAACATTAAATAAAAAATCCTAAATCGATATAAATTTATTTATAAATAAACAATCACACATACATACACATACATAGCCGCTGGTAAAACACAAATCCCTCAATATGATAGAGAAAGTCACGATTGGAGTTGGACAATAATTTCCCTCGAATGACAATCGTTTCAAATACAATTAGTGATATTTTTTTTATCGTTCATTGAAACATTTGTGACCCGTGGATCAGTCTCAAGTTGTATGGAATTGGCGATGAATCGACCAAATATTTTTTTCATACATTAATTTTTTTTTTACCCTCCAAATAATAATTAACAAATTTACAAGAATTATTTCATCGAAATAATTCCAATTTTTTTTTTCTATACGAATAAAAATTTTTAAAAATGTCCAACTCTGTGTTTACGATGATGCAATTTTACATTCGTTTGAGAAAGAAAAATCAAAGAGTAATAAAAGAAATCCTAGAAGAAAAATCAAAAAGAAATTTCAATGCAATTTTTTATTTTGTCGACGCGCAAAATCATGTGATTAAAAAAAAATATATATATTTATGCAAATATCGTTTTATCGTCGTTGTCGTCGTCGACACGTAGGCTTGTATGTTCGTATGTATGTCTGTCTGTCGGCCGTGTGTTTGTCAGTGTGTGCATTGCAGTACCATCAGCAGAGCGAGGGGTACAGGAAAACACTGAAGTACTGTAACATATGCTTCACCGGGATGTTCTCCGTCGAGTGCATTCTCAAGATCGCCGCATTCGGCCCGAAGGTACGCTCAACTTTGCCCCCGAAGAATTACAAAAAAAAAAAAAATAAATAAATAAATAAAACGCATTTCCTTGTGTTCCCTTGCTGGGTTCGATTTTTACGAGCCCGGCTTGTTCCCCCCAATAAAACCTCATGAGTGCGGTCAAAATGTCGCTTTTCCTCGATTTTTTAAAATTGAAATTGAATATATATATTTATATTATTTATATTTATATATTATTTATATATTAGGATGTTTCAAAAAAACAAAAAAAATTGAGTTTCCAACGGGCCACACCTGAAACAGTTAGGTCAGGTGGAAAAAAAATTGATGTTAAAAGATGAGAATTTTAGATTGAGTGGAAGATCCGCCGCATTTGATTTTTCATATTTATTCCCCTCTCTTTATCGAATTCATGACGAATAATTGCTGGTAAAACATTTTTTTTTTGCGCTCACAGCTGCCAGAGGATCGGTTTGTGTCTTGAATGAGATTCTCTTGGAATTTTGTCATTCTAATTCATGCTCAAATTAGGTCCCAAATAGATGTCCACTTTAATTATTTCACTATTGGTTGAAACTATCGTTCATGATAAGTGAAAAAAAAAAACATTGTTTCCGTTATGGGTACCACGTTAAAAAGTGAATAGAGTCTTAAATAAACTCCTGTAGAAAAATGTACTTGGTAGCTGAAGTTCCATTGCTTTGATTTATTCTGGGTGCCGGTTCCATCATAGCAGTTGACTGCTGTTCAGAAGGCAGCTCGTCAACTGTTGGAACAATGAAATTAAATTAAAGATGGTTCATTCCATTGAAGAACGAGAGGGTGCACGGATAGTCCGAACCAGAGCTGGGCAAAGTACCTGAAAGTACTTCAAATACAAAGTAAAAATTACTGTAAGTACTTGAAGTACTCGTGTATTTCAAGTACCAAGTATAGTAAATACTTGAAATACCAAATACTTTAAGTATCAAGTACTTGAAGTACTGAGCACTTAAAGTACTGAGCACTTGAAGTACTGAGCAGTTGAAGTGCTGAGCACTTGAATTATTGAGTACTTGAAGTACCGAGTACTTCAAGTATCGAGTACTTCAGGTATGAAGTACTTCAAGTATCGCGTACTTCAGGGATCAAGTACTTCAAGTATCGAGTACTTCAAGTATCGAGTACTTCAAGTATCGAGTACTTCAAGTATCGAGTACTTCAAGTATCGAGTACTTCAAGTATCGAGTACTTCAAGTATCGAGTACTTCAAGTATCGAGTACTTCAAGTATCGAGTACTTCAAGTATCGAGTACTTCAAGTATCGAGTACTTTCAGTACTGCGTACTTGAAGTACCGATTGCTTGAAGTACTGAGTACTGCAGTACTGCGTACTTGAAGTACTGATTACTTGAATTACTGTTTACTTGAATTACTGTTTACTTGAAGTACTGATTGCTTAAAGTACTTGAAGTACTGACTACTTAAAGTACCGAGTACTTCGGGTATCAAGTACTTTAAGTATCGAGTACTTCAAGTATCGAAAACTTCAAGTATCGAGTACTCCAAGTACTGAGAACTCCAAGTACTGAGTACTTGAAGTACTGAGTACTTTCAGTACTGCGTACTTGAAGTACCAATTGCTTGAAGTACTGCGTACTTGAAGTACCGATTACTTGAAGTACTGATTACTTGAATTACTGTTTACTTGAAGTACTGATTGCTTAAAGTACTTGAAGTACTGACTACTTAAAGTACCGAGTACTTCGGGTATCAAGTACTTTAAGTATCGAGTACTTCAAGTATCGAAAACTTCAAGTATCGAGTACTCCAAGTACTGAGAACTCCAAGTACTGAGTACTTGAAGTACTGAGTACTTTCAGTACTGCGTACTTGAAGTACCAATTGCTTGAAGTACTGCGTACTTGAAGTACCGATTACTTGAAGTACTGATTACTTGAATTACTGTTTACTTGAAGTACTGATTGCTTGAAGTACTTGAAGTACTGACTACTTGAAGTAGTGGGTATACTGGGTACCTGAAGTACTAACCCTGGTAGATTGTATGACTCACTAAAAACCGTAAAAAGGACCGGTCATCGATGGTTCTTTTTGGACAAAAAATCACCGACCAATAACCTAAAAAAGAACCGTTCGTAATATTTCGCGAGCACCTAAAAAACTACGAGCAACCACCGAAAGAACCGTACTAATAACCATACTATTTTTTCGGGTTTGCAACCGACAAAATGACCATAAAACGAACCGTACTGGATAAACGAAACAAAAACACTGTATTTTGTAGTGTGAACGCGAGCCAGGATCGAGGCAGTCCAAATCACAGCAGAATGAAATTTTAATAATAAAGGAAATTTTAATAATAAAGGGAATCAACTGCCAGGGAGAAAAGGAGCATACGAAATGTTGTAATAAATTTGTTTACATAAAATAAAACCTTAATAAAACCATAAAAAGGACCGAACTGGTAAAAACCGTACTAAGAACCAAAAACCAGTAGGAACGACCGTACGAAGGACCGTCTACAGATTCATAAAAATAGACGGTTCTTTTGAAGGTTTTTCCACAGTTCTTTTTTGTCCAAAAAGAACCGTCCTTTTGACGGTTATTTGTTCAGTTGCTTGTTGAGTTCGGCAATCTACTAGGGAAGTACTTGAAGTACAGAATACTTGGAGTACAAAGTACTTGAAGTACTGGGCACTTGAAGCGCTAAGTACTTGAAGTGCTAAGTAATGGAAGTACTTGAGGTATGAAGTACTTTAAATACATCAAGTATCAAGTATAAAATACTTATCAAGTTTTCATGCTGTTTAAACTCATTTGATTTTGATTCGAGTACGTTTTGTATCAAAACATATTATCATATTTTGCAATTCACTCAGGTTAGGCAGATTGGAACAGAAATCATGTTAAATCAAATACGGCGGATCTTCCACTCGCCCTAAAATTCTCATCTTTTGAGATAAATTTTGTTTCTACCTAAACTAACTATTTCATGTATGACCTGTTGGAAAATCATATTTTTTTTTAAACACCCTAATGTATATCAAAGTAATATTTGATTATTAAAAAAAATGTTTTTTTTTTTTAGAGAAGAAAAAAAAACAAAATTTTTTATCGTACGATAGGATACTTTTTTTTTATACGAACAATGATAGTCAAAAATTTAATGAGGAATCGCGACAAGCCGTCACTCAAAATGACCGGTAAGTCTCGCTTATTAGAGAACACATATATAGAGCGTTTGCCCAAAGGAAAATCTCTGCTACATATAAATTATTCTTCAATTAAATCTATATATATATATATATAATGTACAACTCATATTTATAAATATACGCGAAGTGTATTATATACGATAGAGAAATTTTTATAAGCCGATAATACGTTCTCCAAAAGACGAGATACACACAAAAATACACAAATACACACACACACACACACACACACTTCGATCATTCGCGTAATAAAATCGTTAAAATGGAAAATTAAAAAACAATTTTTTTTGTTCTCAAATCGTTTTGAAGAATTTTGTACTGAGACAGATTGTACTCAGACAGAAAATTGGTGACTCATGGGCTTGAATATCGTCGATAATATAAAACGATATTAAACCGTGATTATTTAACAAAAAATATTACACCCAGATAATTTTATACGAATATCAATTTGATATAATTGAAACACAATTTCCCCCCCCCCCCCCCCCCCCCCCCCGATAAAACGATTCGAACGACCCGAATCGTGGCAGATATTCTCACAAACGTTTAAATTTACGTTTTTTTTTTGTTACACTTTTTTTTGCTGTCTCGCTACAATAACGTGTGCACTGAGAAAAATTACGTTCGCTCCAATGAAATTTGCTCGGGTCAAATGATTTTTTATTCTCATTTTTATTTATTTTTTTGAATTTTTTTCCTTAATAATCGATAATCAGTGATTATTTTTGTGTACTTGAGGATTATGTGAAAAATCGAAAAAAATTAAAATGATTGAGAATCAGATGAAGGTCGATCTTGAATAATTACAATTATGATGCTGCAGTTACGACTAATTGAAAAAAAGAAATTGTTCAATTAAACTCCGTTTAGATTTTTTGTTTTTTTTTTGTTTCTGAATTTTTTGATTTTTCCGAATGCTCGTGACTTTTCTCGACAATTTTTGAAGCCTTTATTTGTGAAACTGCATAATAATGGTAATAATAATCATGAAAAAAAGAGGGAAAATTCTTTAAAAAACGATATGTAATGAAAAAAGTGAAAAAAAAATTATCCCACGTGACAATAAAAATAACATTATCAATTATTATTATAAAAAGTTATTTTTTTCGTCTTTTTTTCCTTAATTAAAATGACTTTCATCATTTACATAAGTTTATTTTCATTAACATACATTTTTGGAAATTTTATCAAAAAAAAATTCGTTGAAATTTAACTTGAAATTTGACCGGAATAATCTTTACTTGCGACAGGAACAAATCCACTTTTTTCTCGATGCATACAACATGAGATTATCACATTTTTCTTTCTCTGTTTAATTCGCTGCTTATCTCACTAAAACTCTATGAATATATCTATACTATCTCTGTCACTATCTCCCGCTATTATATATTTTCCTTTTTTTTTTAATTTTTTACGTCATTTTGACGACTACGAATTTTCGTCGTACGATGATTTTGTCCATAAGGCGAAAAAAAGCAAAAAAAAAAAAAAACTTTTTGAAGAAGAATAATTATGAAGAAGATGAGGATGAAGGAAGAAGTGTATACACGCAAAAACAGACACACACACACACACACAAACATACACGAGCGCAAACACAAAATTCCACGAGCCCCTTGCATGGAAAAAAAAAATCCGCCTCTTTGCATCCGCACGCATTCACTGCACGTGACATGTTTTTTTTTTATGAATCCTTGCATGAAAAAAAAATATATATATAAATATCACCGATGACTGCGTATATGGCCTGATGAGTAATGACAATTTATACACGATTTTTACGATAAATCATAAACGAGGACGGAAAAATTGAAAAAAAAAAACAAAAATTGAACGCAACGACAATCCAGAAGATACTCCGGTATTTCTTGCGGGTACATCTTTTTTATCCCGCATGCTATCATCGTGTTAAAAGTGCATCTGACACTCTTGACTCTGTTGCGATGACCGGATTTAATGAGAAAATTTTTTTAAATCCGAATATTTTAATCATCGAAGCATAATTGTGATTAAATATCGCTTGTCAACTCTGTGAGAGATTGGTTAGACTTGCTAGGTTCGCTGTAGGATACCACGGAATTTCCGACGATAAGGGGGAAAAAAAAAATTCGGAACTCATTTGCAGAGAATTGAAAAAAAAAAAAAAAAAAACATACAAGAGTTTCCCCGATCGAAACGATGATTAACCCGATGAAACGAATAAACTTTATCGGGCTAATCGTGGAGTCGACGATGAAAATTGGTTGAGTAAACAATTTTTTTCTTTATTTAAGAATCAGGGAAACACCGAGAATAAAAGTTTATTTAATGTTGTGGAGAAATAATCCCTGGATCATGACGGGACATTGTTGATTTTTCTCCAGACTGGTACAGGGCTCATGCAAAGTATACATATATATATACATATATATATATATATATATATATATATGTATACAACTTGGAGGAAAAAATTTGTTTAATCAAATTTTTTAAATTTACCGTGAAGAGTCCAAAATATATTTCACGAACTCGGTTCCCACTATTCTCAAAAATAAATCGTGTCGGAATTTTAGTGGCATTATTCTCGCGCGTATTAATAATTTTTTTTTTATCATTGTTACCAAATTTTATTTGAGCTGAATATGTCGAAAATTAAAAAATGTTTTTTTTTGGTTCTTCGCAAAATTGATAATAACAACAACGCGTTTGCGAATTTCCCGAAAAACGCTCCCGAAAAACAGCCCTACCGGAAAACAGGTAGTTCTGGGCAACTCTACCATTGTTACTCTACCGAGTAACACTTGGCCCAGATTACAAGCGTCAGGAAATAACTATGTCAAATAATAACTGTCCCAAAGAGCAGCTCTCCGAAATGACAACTCTACCAGAGAACTCCCTCTCTCGTGCGCGAAGGATATTCTGCGCATGAGCGCTATGTACTACGCATGCGCGAAGTATGTTACGCGCATGCGCAGTATTTAGTACGCATGCGCAGTATAATATCCTTTGTTTTCCGAAGAGTCGTCTACCGGTAGAGTTGTCATTCCGGATAATTCTTTCCCGAGGCTTGTATCCCGAGATAATTGCATTCGGAAGAGTTATTTTTTTTTTCATACAATCGTTTGTCGGGACATTTATTCCAAAAGTGCTGTTTTCCGGTAAAGTTGTTCACCAAAGAATTGCGTTCGAAAGAATCTTGAATGCACCGTGCTAGCTATATTATTTATTTCTTTCCCCAATCAGCAAAACGTACATTGACATTAAATAAACTTATACTCGAAAAAATGTCCTAAATTTATTCGCTCCAATTGTTTTTGAAACTTTCAAATTTCCTCCCGACGAAATTTCGTTAAATAAATTTACGATGAGGTGAGAATTAGTTTTAAAATTTTATCGTAATATTAGGCCTATCTCTGACGACACAGACAATGGCCACACATCAATCGATAACTCGTATAATTTCACCCGCCCAATGACCCAACATCGATCTACGTCGTAAATATAATATAAGCCCTGCTTATATCAAAAAATTTTCTGCCATTTGTATCAACTTTGAGGATATAAATTTGTACGATATCCGTGGATTGAGAGGGATAAAGCTCGCACGAACAAAACGAGGAATCAAGGCGATTTAAGGACATTCGAAACGTCACTCAACAGACGAAAAAAAAAATATAAAAAAAAAAAAACATAAACAGCAACAAAAAATCTATGGGCAATGTGCTACGTGGTTGGGTGTATTTTGTAGTATCACGAGGCGCCACCAGTTCTATTGGACAGCTTGAGCGTCATGAACGTAGTCGTCATCCTACTTTTCTTCGTTGAGTGCATCCTTAAACTCATCGCCTTCGGATGCAAGGTACAAAAAAGCCTTTAATCACTAAATCCACTCTATTCACACGTATGTAAAAAAAAAAAAAGAAAGAAAAAAAATCAACGCATTTGGATCGAGTTCAACGGGGAGACTTACCATTGCGTGTAATAAGGCAATAAGGAAAAGAAAAAAATTAAATAAAAAATCCAAAGAGGATTTTAAAAAATACAACACAAATCTTCGTCGATGGCATTCGTTCCGGTACTCGGACAAAACGTACGATCTACGACTTGTTAATTTTATTATTAAAAAACAAAACTACGAGGAACGATTTTATTCCAAAGGAACGAACATGACTCTCTTTCTCTTTCTTTCTCTCTCTCTCTCTCTCTCTTTCTCTCTCTCTCTCTCTCTCTCTGGTGGCAGTCATTTACTTGCGTAAAATTGTCAAAGCTCATTCGAATTCTTCCATAACTTGCTTACGTTTTACCATAGCGGCGACATCTTTGTTCAAATTTATTTCAGCAAAATTACTTGCCGAATAAATAAAAGTACGAGTCATGATAACGGTAAAATTATTAACTATCCGGGACTGAACTCTTCGGGGAAAAACTCTACCGTAAAAAAACTCTCCCGGGGATCTAGCGAAAGGATAACTCTACAGAACAACAGATCTAGCGAAACAACAATTATAGTAACTCTCCCGGTGTATACGAACCTCCGTAGATAATTCTAACGATCAATGACTCTCCCGGCGAACAACGCAATAAAAACTCTACCGGCGAACAACTGTCCGAAACGACGACTCTACCAGACAACATCGAACATAATCCGCGCATGAGCAGTACAAGCTTCGTACGCTGGATAAATGTTTTCTGGTAGACTTTTACTTCGGGAGAGTCGTCCCTGAGAAATTTGTTTCACGCGGTAGAGTTTTACATCGGGAGAATTGTCACGGGGAAATTTTTTTTTTTTACGGTAAACCTTTACTTTGGGAGAATCGTCCCCGAAGAGCTTTTTTCCGGTAGAGTTGTTCATCGGACAGTTTGCGTACATGAGATTCGTAAAAATGCCACGAAAATTTCATGTTTCACGCTCGCCCTCTTTCTCTTTCTCTATTATTATGCCTCTTTCTCTCTCGCTCTATCTCACTCTGTTCATTACTTACCCCTATATATATATATATATACACATATATATACATATGATATAGTAAATATCATATGAGTATAAAACACGGAGTTTCTGATCGAATAAAAATCCGGTCTCGAGAAGAACTCTCTCTCTCTTTCTTACTAGCTGCTTGATATACGACCGGCATGTTCCCGTAGATCATTAGTAGAGTGATCCCGTCACTAACGATACTATATACCCATACATATTGTCGAACTACGATTTTTTTTATCAAAAACATAAACAATCCAATTGTGTATGTTCATTATTGGTAATAATAATAATATCAATAATAATAATAACAGCAATAAAAATAATAATAACCACAATAATAATAATAATAATAGTAATAATAATATTTGCGAATGCATATGAGGCATTTACCAAAAGTATAGGGCTTTCTTTTTTTTTTTTTAAATCTGTTATCAATAACGATTAGCGAAATTCGTATGATTGAAAAATTGTCAAAGTTTATTGATTTCCGCGTAACTTTTTATTAAAAAAAAACATTATCGATGATTATTAATTAATGAAATTTATTATTAAGGATGTTTTGCACTTACGTTCCCATGAAAAATTAAAAATCATTCTGAATTTTAGTGGATCCCGATGAGTTTATATTTAAAAAAAAAAAAAAAAAGTAAAATGAACGACCTCGAAGACACCAACAACAATAATGTTGTAAATTTATTACTAACGAATGGAGCAAAAAAAAAATTCTCGACTAAATATTACGAATTGTTTTTTATTCTTTCCCACGAATTCTGATGTCTTATCTTTTTTATTGCACAAAATTTTTCTCATAAATTTTCTTCAATCGTTTATATGTTTATAATTGAAAAAAAAATTAATTTATCGGTGAAATAAAAAAGTTTTAATATTTTTTTTTGAGATTGTTTCACTTTGAAGAAATTTCAACAATTTCCTTTGTAATATTCCTCGACCAATCCGTGTGCTCGATGATAAATTATGCAAATGAAACATTTTTGGCGAAATTTTGAAGAAGATATATCTGTGAAACCAGTGAGAATATGAACTTGAAATTTTGCAAGGATAATCCGTAAACTCGATGGGAAAATATATCAAAAATTCACGTTATTCCCTTTATTTCTCAACTTTCGTGTGAAACATCCTTAAATTGGGGTTACTGTCAAAAAAGAAAAAAAAAAAAAATTCTTTAGGAAAAATTTCCCCATTAGAGTGAAGATGACATAATGAAAAATTATGGACCATATCTTCGCGGACGTGGGGCTCGTGTTGTCGTCAAATGCCTCGTATACATTCCCATAAAAATCGACGAATTAGGGGTAGCATAATAATTCAAAAAAAAAAAAAATTCAATAACTTTACACTCTCGACGAGACACGCGTTGACGAAAATTTTTGCAATATAATTATTATATTAAATATAAAATAATTATGGCCACACTATTTGCTACATTTTACCATATCATCGAAAAAAAAAAAAACTACACACACACAAAGACACATTTGAGACACTTTTTACATGCACACACAAGCGCACGTACGTATCGGCATTAATTCGATACGACGAATCTGCCGATCGCGTTTTCAATATGCTGAATATATAAATGAGTTATTCCTGGCCAAACTGGTCAATGTTTAACCCTGACCTCTTCCGATTCAAGCCCTGGCTTTTTTTTTATGTCATTGTACCCGCTTAAAAAGTGACTGCATTTTTTTCAAATTTTTCTGACCGCACAATTTTTTTCCACGAATTTTCGAAAATAAAAATTTTCACCCCAACTTAAAAATCTAAAAAAATTCCCAAAAATCTCTGGGTCATAAATTTCAAAAAAAATTAAACTTTGTTTCAAAGTGGGTAGAGTTCGCTTTGATTTTTTTTTTCGAGCTATATTGAAGAAAAAAAATTGAAAAAAATGGAAAAAAAGCAATTTTATCAAGGGCTGTTGCCTGAAAATTTTTGTTTAACGAGTTTTTCAAAGAATTTTTCGAAACGCAGAGTTTTTTTAAAATGCAGAATTGTATCTCAACTAGCTTGTTGAAGTAACATATCTTTCGATTGGCTTGGTGGAAAATTACAAAAAGTTTTACGACATTCCGAAGGAGGCAATACGGTTATTTGAAAATTGAAAAAAAAGGTCTCATTGTCTGAGGCAATCATTTACTTTTGAAAAGTTTTGTCACAATGGAAAATCGCTTTGAAAAAATTTGAAAAAGTTCTTAAAAACTCGGTGAGAAACTCAAAAAAATTTCAGGCCCATAGTAACGCTGCTTATATTTTTTATTTTTTTTTTTCAATTTTTTTTCTTTTAATAATAGCTCAAAAAAGACAAAAGCGAATCTCTTCCAACTTTGTGACAAGGCTTAAGTATCCCTACACGTGAGACAGAATTTTTGAGAATTTTTTCAGATTTTTACGTCGGGGCGGAAAATTTTTATTTCCAAAAATTCGTAGAAAAAAAGCGGGTGGTCGGAAAAATTGAAAAAAAAAACTTCGGAGTGCATTTATCAGGTGCCAAGAACGTAAAAAAGTCAGGGCTCGAATCGTAAGGGGTCAGGGATAAACGTTTACCAAATTAGCGTGCAATTGCCTCATTTGTATACAATACATGTATATATTTATATTTTTAATCTAGAGGTAGATTTTTCATATCTAAATACATCTGGAGCTATTCTGAACGTGAGAGGGTGACGAGGAATCTGGAAATACAATTCGAGAGAAAAAGAAAAAAAAAAAAAAACTCGTTTCTTCCAAATTCGAGAATACGAAATTTGCGAAAATTCTGACAATTTTGTTTTTTTTTTTTTTTTTTTTTTTTTTTTTTGACACCGATCGAAGAAAAAACGTTCAGGATAATTCCAAAATCGGATCGAGAGGCAAGTTTTCCGGTTTTTTCGTTTTGTTATTTAATTGACATTCGTTGTTACACCTGGGACAGAACTTCTTCAAGGATCCTTGGAATACTTTCGACTTCATCACGGTCATCGGTAGCATCGTGGATGCTTTAGTCGTTGAATTCGGGGTACGTGTATAGAAAACCCCGATTGTCCCACAATTTTTTTTTTTTTTTTTTTTTTATCGTACCACCATAATACATTAAACGACGAGCTGATCAATGATCGTCAATCTTTTATTTTTCTTCTCTTTTAATCATCATTAATTACGCAAGCATCGAATCAGTTGGCGAGATAAGCTTTTTTTTTTTTTTTTTTTAATTGAAAAAATTCATTCGAATATGCTCGTGTCTGACTTTGTAGCTCCGTTCGTGCATCGCGTCGACGATGCATCGGCGTTTTTTTTTTTTTTGCGCGGCACCGAAGGGGGAAGAAAAAAAACGATAAATAAAAAAAAATTCAAAATACCCATCAAATTGTGGAAATAAAAAATTCCTCTAGTCGCAAAGTTTTCTCGATGCAAGCTCGTGGCTACGATGATCGATAAACTCGATGATATGCTACGACTTTTTTCGTTGAAGTGCAATTTTCTCTGTACCCTGCAGGAGAATTTCATAAGCGTTGGCTTCCTGAGGCTCTTTCGTGCCGCCAGGCTCATCAAGCTTCTCAGGCAGGGCTATACCATACGAATTCTATTATGGACATTCGTGCAGTCCTTCAAGGCAAGAATCATTCGTGAATTTGAAAAAATAATTTAAAAAAAAAATCAAATTTTCCGTGATTCTGATTTGGAGAGAAAAAAAAATATATTTTCCTATCGAGCGATTTTGGGAATGCTCTTTTTCTTCGTTTCAGGCACTGCCTTACGTCTGTCTTCTCATAGCAATGCTGTTCTTCATCTACGCCATTATCGGCATGCAGGTACGATTTTATTGCTCATTAAACATTTCCTATGTCCTCAATAGTGAAGAAAAAAAATAACAAAATTTTTTTTTTCAAAATATCAATGTAACTACGATTCGTTTCATCCAGGCTCGTACGAAACAAATTTTCTAAAAATGATTTATCGTGACGATATAGTAATGAAAAATTTTCGGGGAAGGCTTGAAAAATAAGCTTTTCAAATTATTCGAATTTTTTAATCATTATTTCATGGTTGTTTTTTTTTTTTTCTTTTTTTGAAAAATCATTCTCAATGATTGAATTTCCGTAACGAGAGTTCTTGGGATAAAAAAAAAAAAAAAAAACCGTTAAATTTGACAGGTTTTCGGAAATATAAGAAACGATTCGGCCACAGCGATCGAACGTCACAACAACTTTCAGTCCTTCTTTGCCTCTCTTATGTTACTTTTTCGGTGAGAAATTCATAAACGCGTAGAAAACGTAACTGAGATTATTATAATATTGCGGTAGAGAACGAATTCCCCCTCACCGTGAAACGAAGTACAGGCATAAATAAATATTTCTTAATTGACACGAAATAGATGCTGTGCATGAAATTTTTAAGAGCTTTTTTTCAAAAAAATTACGATATTTTTTCAAGTTTTTGGTTAAAATAAAAATTGATAAAAAAAATCTTTCTTTCGTCCCCAAAAATTTTAATTAAATCAAATTAATTCAATTAAATCTATTTCAATCGATTTTGGATTTACTAGTTGACAAAAAATCTTTACAGATCTGACATTTTGTCTGTCAAAAAAAAATTTTTTTAATTAAAAGTCTTCCGCGAGGATCCGGATGAAAATAAAATTTTCGTTTTTTGCAATTATTGACGAACCGGAAGTATGGAAATATCGAGGCAAGAGATATTATTGTCCCGCAAAAATGGAGTAAATTTCATCCGAAATATTCGTGAAAATTTTCATCCATGACATGTTTCATGCATTTGGAAATATTTAAAAAAAAAATATATATATATATATATATATTGGGCATTACATGCCAACCTGGACAAGCTGCGACCGTCTTTGATATTTAAAAAAAAATTATTTCCTTGTTCAGTAGACTCAAAGAAATACTCGTGATTTTTTTTTAAATTTTATTCTCGAGTGGTTTTGACTCCGCGATTTTTTTAAAATCCTACATTTAGGACAGAACTTTCAAAAGTTCGCCGAGTCAAAACGACTCAATGATAAAATCACAAAAAAAATCACAAGTATTCCTTCGAGGCTGCTAAGCCGGAAACATTTTTTTTTTCAAACCAAAACATTTCGTTTGAGAATTTTTTTGGAAATTCGATAAAAAAAATAGAAGGAATCCGAGGTTCGCGATCAGTCGTGGATGAAAATGTTTGTTATTTTTTTACGAAGAATTTTTGATAATTTTTTCGGAAAAATCTATCATGTCATAACCAAAAGTTCAAAAAAAAAAAAAAAAAAAAAACTTCCAAAAGTTTGAATTTTTTCAATCTGACTAGCGGAGCCGAAGATACAGGGGCATGAAAATTTTTCGGTCACTTCAAATGTAGGATTTTAAAAAATTCCCAGAGTCAAAATCACTCGAGAATAAAATCTAAAAAAATCACAAATGTTTCTTTGAGTCTACTGAACAAAAAAAAATCAAAATGCCTCTTCAGATTGGCATGGAATGCCCCATATATATATATAGATTTTGTATGTATACGATACTTCGTTTCCGTGAAATGTAAAAAGCTAGGATTTAACAAGGATTCGCACACCCGCAATGTGTAATGAGCTAAAATTATAATCCCGCACATGAATTTTCCACATTGCCCAACCCAAAAGGATCGAAAAACAAGAAAAATTTGAAAAAAAATTAAAAACAATTTTTCCATCCTGCTGCTAATCTAAATTAACGCTATTGGCTTGTTTGGCTCGTATTTCGTATGAAACAGGTATTCGGTAACATCAAGCTAGATCCAGACACGTCGATCTACGAGCACAACAATTTTCAGAGTTTCATTCAAGCTCTAATGTTGCTATTTCGGTGAGTTTAAATGTTTTGTCGTATTTTCGAATATCACGCATTTCGTGCCTCTCCCTTAAAGGTAATAATTCCCCTTAGTTCCCCTTAGCTCGATGCACGAAGTCGTTCGAATATTGGATATCGTTGCAAGAAAAAAAAAAAAAAAAAAAAAAAAACCAATTATCACCCCGGACAATTTCATTGGGAAAAAAAAAATTATCAAAAAATTAATTTCAAATAATTTTAATACACGATTATTGTCATACCAATTATCAACGCATGACAATAAAACTTGTGTGCAAGTTAATCGATACTTTCTTTTTTAATTGACATTTGATTAATCAATTTTTCAAATTCATTCATTAATTAACCCGTTTTTTAAATCAATTGACCGCGCATTCCCAACGAAAAGTTTGATCGCATCAGAATTTTTGTACGTCACTGTGTGACGAAAATCTGAAAAAAAAAAACAAATCAACGGTATTGAAGATATTAAAACATTGATTTTCAATCATAATAATGCCAAAAAATCATTGACAAATTTGTTTTAAAAAAACTTTCAACGAATCGTCGATTAAAATTTTGTCTTTCGTCACATAAAACAAAGCTGTTAATTATTTTGAATACGCGAAAGATTTTTTTCCGAATTTTCTCTCTTTTTTGAAACATTTTTTTTCAAAATTCTGAGAACTGAACGAAAAGTCTTGAATTATGAATATAGTTTCGCATAAAGTTTGCACTGGCAACAAAAAAACGAATTAATTAATTGAAAAGAAAACTCGAAAAAATGAATTTAAAAAAAGAGGGACAAAAAAATTCACGCATATTAAAAAAAAATCAACCAATTAATTTGATCGAAGAAAATGAAAAAAAAAGCGTCTGATGATTTGAATATATTTTTTAAACTAATTTGTTAAGAACTTTTTGGAATTATTATTATTCAAAATCCAAGTTCTTCGAATCTCTCAAATTTTCGATTTTTTTTCAGATTTTAGTTCAGATTTTAATTCCCATCAAATCGCACTTTAGCGAATCATCCTTAATTCGAGAACATTATCCAATCCCAGACCGTAGGCTTTGTTACAGAGCGAATTATCATGGGGAATTCCACGTCGAACCACGGGGTCATCGGCCCCGACCCCCTGCGATGTTTCGGTCAAAAATGATTCTTATAATTTTTCGAATTTTTTTCGAAATTTCACCGCCATTTTGTAAGAGTGCAGTGACCTCAAATATTCTTGTTATGAAAATGGACATTTATTAAAATCGATGAAATTTTTTTGTAAAATCGAGGACTCGAAAATACATTTTTTTTGTCATGGTTCGAAAATGGGATGAGAATGCTAATTATATATTTTTTTAATTATTATTTAAAAAAAAAATTCTCGAAATTTATTTTTAATTATGGTTTCCTTGTCGTAAAAAAAATAAAACAAAAAGAAACTTCATCTTGGTAAAATTCGACTTTACTCTTGAACCAAATAGAAAATCGAATTTTACCAAAACGCAGTTTCTTTTTATTTAATTTTTTGCGATATGAAACCATCATTAAAAATGAATTCCAAGAATTTTTTATTCGACAATTTTATTCAACAAAAAAGTTTCATTGATTTTAAAAATGTCCATCTTCGTGTCAAGGATATTTGAGGTCGCCACACCCTTGCAAATAGATGGAAAAATTTCGAAAAAATAGGGGTATGGTTTTTGACCGAAACCTTGAACGAAAAAATTCATTGGTCATCGGAATCCCAGGAGGTCGGCCGATGACCCCGTGGTTTGACGTGGAATGCCCCATATATATATTTAAAAAAAAAAAAAACAAGAAAAGGCCAGAAAAAAGGGAGAAAAAAAAATATTTTCCAGATGCGCGACCGGCGAAGCGTGGCCAAATATAATGCTCTCTTGCATAAAGGACAGGCAGTGCGACGCAAAAGTACAAAAACAAGAAGAAGGCTGCGGTTCTAACCTCGCATACGCTTACTTCGTATCGTTCATATTCTTTTGCTCGTTTCTCATGCTCAATCTCTTTGTCGCCGTTATAATGGACAACTTTGACTACCTCACTCGCGACTCGTCGATCCTCGGTGCTCATCATCTCGACGAGTTCGTCAGAATATGGGCGGAATACGATCCAAATGCAACGGGAAAGATTCACTTTACCGAGATGTACGATATGCTCAAGAACATGGATCCGCCATTGGGCTTCGGCAACAAATGCCCGAATCGTTTGGCATACAAGAAACTCATTAGAATGAACATGCCGGTCGACGAAGATGGCAAGGTCAATTTTACGACGACCCTGTTCTCCCTTATAAGGGAAAACCTGAGCATCAAAATGAGAATCGGTGAGTATCGGGGGGGCCCCGGAGAGAAAGAAATAAAAAAAAAAAAAAATGTTAAAAAAGAAGTAAAAAAAACGTAGGTTTATAATGCAAACTTCTACAGAAGTGATTTTGCTTTTGGAAAAGATTCGGAGGTGTCCTCTGAGTGTAAATTCAAGCCGAGCTATAGTCACCATTTTGGAAAACACGTTTTATCAAATATTTCGTGAACCCTGCGTCGTGGAACAAAAATAGTAGAGATCGGTTTTTTAGATAATCAAATTCTCTACAACTTTTGTTGTAAACTTTTTCCCGTACAGTGCATGGTTTTCTGATTTATAACGTGACAAATTTTTCCAAACATCATCCATTTTACTGTTACATATTCAGCGCTGACCATGTTTGAAAAATTTTGCCACGCTATAAATCGAAAACCATGCACTGTACAGGAAAAATGCTATGATAAAAGTTGTAGAGAATTTCATTATCTAAAAAACAGGTTTCAACTATTTTTGTCATACGATGCACGGTTCACGAGATATTCGCTAAAACGTGTTTTCCAAGATGTTGGCTGAAGCTCCAAAAACTTGAATCTACCCTCAGGGGACACCTGAGCCTGAACCTTCCCCAAAGGCCAAGTCAATTCTGCAAAATGTTGCAGAAAAAATTGCTGGAATGACCGGACCAGCCGCGGTGTCGTTTAGAAATCAAAAATTAATTCTATCAATAATTGGAATTCGCGGGACAACGGTACTCGGTTGTTGCACTTCGGGAGATTTTAAAGCGCTAAATTTTCCTACAAACCTACAAACAGTATCATCGAATACACCTCGTATAACCTTTCGCAGTGAACTTTAGTCCGACAAACTGTAGGCTCAATCTCTGTTCGTGTATATCATTTTCCTTTTTTTTTCTGTTTTTTTTTTCGTAATTTTCCAAGCTGAGGAAATGGATCGAGCGGACGATGAGCTGCGTGACACAATTAGAAACATTTGGCCCCTGCAAGCGAAAAAGATGCTGGACCTTTTGATACCTAGGAAAGAAGGTATTGTGTCTTTTTTGTTCCCATCTTAACGGATATTCAAAAAAAAAAAATTCAAACATTCATAAAACTCGAAGAAACGTTGCAATCTTTTGGAGATTTGTATCGATCAAAAGGAACTGGCAGATCTATTCTCGTGCCAAGTTTCAGACCAATCCGTCCAGCCAGTTAAAAATTTGAATTTTTCGTCAAAACACACACACACACAAATGCCTACGCACTTCAATCAAAAAATTATTTTCCTAAACACTGAGAGAAACAAAAATGATAATAGTAACCATAAATTTGTTTCGAAAAGATCTCAACTTCATTTTTCGAATTGCCACAACAAATTGTGTATACTTATGGCAACTCGATAATATAATTTCAGCAATTTTATTTATTTATTTATTTTCTTTCGTTCAGAAAGGATTTTTTTTCGATCAGAAAGATTAAGCCAGAAAAGTGTCTCAAAGATCTTTTATAGCCTTCAGTTCCATCAGGAACTTTGAGACATCTTTCTGACTATCGTCTTGAAAAACGGTATTCTCCTGCCAATGTTTGACCCAGAAACCAGTGCCTGATAGAGGAGCAGGAGGTATCAAAAATAATCCTCAAAGCTTCGCGGTCATGTCAAAAGTTTATTCTCACACATTTACAATCTCTACCGGCTGCAAACCTTTCAACGAAAGACTCTGTATCAAAAAAAGGCCTACCGGGACAACTCTACCCGATTATAACACTTCCAAATAAAGACTATCAGATTACAATACCACCAAATAACAACTGACCGCAAAAACAAGTCTCCGGGTAAACAAGCCTGCCGAAACTCTCGCAGCGAACAAGCTCACCGGAATTACGAGTCTACCACAGCAGAACACCTGGTCGGAATTCCAACCCTACCGCGGAACATCACTCCGGCCAATCACTCCTGTGATAGTGTTAGCCGAAGCGATAGTGTTTCGTGTTAGGCTTGTAAATCGATATGCTCGTTTTCCGGTGACTCTTTTTTACGGAGAGCTTTTATGTGGGTACAGTGACGTTCGGACTTTTGTTTTGTCCGACAGAGTTGTCATTCGGTAGTATCATAATCTGGTAGAGTCGTCATTGGGTAGTGCTGCAATCCAGTAAATTCGTCGCGTCGGGTCTATTTTTGGTAGAGTATCGTTCGTTGGTAGGATCGTCACTAGTAGAGTTGTACACATCGCTTCTCTTGCGAGAACGATCTCGAGCGAATGCGCCACACGGCGACTGCTGTCGCAACTAACGTTAAATCAGAATTCACAGTTCTGGGTCAACGATAAAGCGTTTAAGGATGTATGTTAGCTAAGTCGATTACTAGTTTTCTAATTGAAAATTTTGGATGTTAGAAAAGACGATATATAGCATTTTTAAGGATTTTTTGCCAAATTTTCGCCCATGTGAATTCTGAGATATACGAGCTCAAAATGAGACATTTAACATGGGATTCATACAGCAGCCCATGGAAAATAGCATTTATTCTAGAAAATCAAGTATTTCCAGACTACTTTTTGAGTTACAAAAATGTTCTAACGTAACCCTGTAGTTTTTGAGACACGTGAAAGAAAAAAAATTGTTAAGTGCCCACATACTTTCCGAAATATTATGAGTTAAACTTCGCGTTATGAAAAGAAAGCATTTATGTCGCGCGCGCAGTTCTCCTGCGCAGCTTGCCTCTCACGTCGCCACAGCGCCGCGCTTTCCCCCTCCTTGCCTAACTAACATACATCCTTAATGCTTTCTCATGGCTACGATTACCAAAGGTCCACATAAATAAAAAAAAAAAAAAAAAAAAGCTCACCACAACCAATTTACGTATCTCCGGTAATTATCACTAAATAAATAAATAAATAAATAAATTATCGCCCGTATATTTCACAGTTGTGGTCTTTTACTTTCTCATAACTATCGAGATTTTTCTCTCAGTACTTTTTCCGAGATTTCGAATATTCCGAGATTGAAAAATCAAGAAAAATCTGGCACAAAAACAGAGGGTTTACAACACTTTTGGGAATTGCAAAACGATATAGAATTGTTGTGCTGGGTCACGTGAAATTCACGAATGTCCCGATTGTTTTGCAGAATTAGGCAAGGACAGGCTTAGCGTTGGTAAGATATACGCCTGCCTGCTGATCCTCGAAAATTGGAAAACGACGAGGTTCGGACAGATCCAGGCTGGCACACAGGTGAGTCATTTTGGATTTTTTTTTTTTTTTTTTTCTTTGTTTTTCGTTCTTGTTTCATTAATTTTTCGCAATCTGCGAAAAATCGTAGTATCCCTGTTAAAACGCGCGAGACATGTCAATTGGTAACATTATGTATACGTAGCTTACGTATAATAACATCACGAATGTACTACTTCGTTGACGCGATCGTTGCTCCCATTTCCCTTCCCCATAAATGTACATGTATCTTTCAGGATCACGCGAGCCTATTTCTGCAGCATCTTTCGATTCGCAAATTTTTTTTTTCAATTCCGTTTTTCCACTATTTTTGGAAAAAATTGACTAATTTTATTTTTTTTTTCTCTTCTCTTTACCATCGATGCCACGTGAAATAGGCTCTGCGTTGAAAAAAAAAAAAACAAAAGCAAAACCAAAATAATTGAGTTCGAATGAATGTTTGTCGTTCGCTTCTTCGTGGTAGGAATTGACGGCCGATGTGTAAGGACGAAATTTCGAAATTAGCGATTCCAAAAAGAGGAAAATCAAAAAGATTTATAAAACATTGAAAAAAAAAAAAAAAAATCCAAGTAGCACGCTAGAAACCTCGAGAAAGGCTAAACTCTCTTCGAACGAAGAGTCAATTCGATTTTACAAAAATCGTTATTTCTCCGCAATGAAATTAAAAAAAAAAAACAAAAAAAAAACAAAATTCTTTCAATCTAAATTTTTGTGTTTCATAAATTCGTAGAGATTCGTTCGAGGGCAAGTCTCGTCTTATTTTCCCATTCCAATCCCCGAGAGACATAAATCATTCCCTGTGTGCCTCGTGTAGTGCTGAAAATGATCGAAAAAAAAAAATTTCAAAAAAATAAAAATAAAAACGAAAAATCATTTTCGATAACTCTGTTACGAAAGCAGATGTCTGATCGTTCGATGTGTGGATCCCTGTGCCTTCCCCAAAAACGTGCAACTAAATGGATAAATGATTTGTTTTGATTTTTTTTTTTTTTTTTTTTTTTTCCGTGCAACCAAATCAGTGTAGCTTGAAGTCCCTGGAATTATCGGGAATCGAAAAGACGAGGAAAGATTACTGTTCTAATCCAGTCGAACAGAAAAAAAACACACCCAAAGATGCAATTTTCAATGTCAAAGAATTTTTTTTTGACGAAAAATAGTTTTTTTTTTCGAGTCAATAATGTTGAGAAAAAAAAACCTACGTCGACTGGGAGAGAGTAGTTGAAATTTTCTCCACCGGATATCATGGCACTTGTGTGACTTCCCGATACAAACGGAGTTGCTCTTTGGGCGAAATTTTAGAATTTTTTTTGTTTTTACAGAAGTACAAAAATGAAGAATCATCCAAACGATGTTATCTTTTTTTTTTTTTATTTTTTTTTAAATAGAATACATACTATTTTGGTAGAGATAGGTAGGGATATGTGAGTTCTTGAATGATTATTTTGGAAAAAAAAAATCTAGAATATCATAAATCACAACATAGAAACGATTGAGTGTTGGGGATGTTGAATCTCTATTAGAATTATCGTTATTACGACGACTTACCTAGCGAAAGTTGAAAAATAACATTGACCCTTTTTTATGATTATTTTTTTTTTATTTTTTTTTTTTTTACGAGAGTTAGTCATAAATCTAGTTATAGAATAGGAACGAAATTTAGGTCATAGACGAATTCACCCTATTGTCACTGAAGAAAAAAAAAACGTAGACACAATACGTGCCATTAAAAAAAAAAAAAAAAAAAAAAACCCCCGAGAGAATCTCTACTTGCCATAATCATCTCTTTATATATTTTTTCTTTGTTTTCCAGAACGATAACGATCTTATCGATAACGATAATGCCGGGCAAAGTCCTGCAGCCCAGGCGGTAGTACTTACTTTTTTCCATCTCTTTTTCAAAATCCAACCCCCCCCCTCTTTAATCCCTTTAACAAAAGATAAATATTTCTATGCTTTTTTTTATTTTTAAATCCACTTTCCTGACACACTCTCTCTCTCTCTCTCTCTTTCTATGCACCCCTTTTTACGTATAAATTCATTTTTTCCACTCTAATCACTTTATAATTTTTTTTTTTTCTATTTAAACACACACATGCACACTTTTTTCGTTACTTCATCATCTTCGAATTCAATTATCATCCTTCGATTCATCTCGAGGGATTGAAAAAAAAAAAAAAAAATTGCGTTTCAACTGCCATTTCGACGAAATGCTAAATTACAAAATTCTGAAAATGGACGAGAAAAAAAAAAATTGCAAAATTCAAGGGTGGGTAAAAAAAAAATTATTAATTCGTGACAATTGGAGATTAACGATCGTGAGATCAGAGTCAAGATGGCAGGATCGCAGCCTCTCTCATTCTACACGATAACGCAATCTGATATTTATTTTTTTTTTTTATTTTTTTTTTTTTATTCTTTTAGGCACTTGCTGTAATTCTCATTCGAGTAGATCAGCCAATAGAAAAATATTTCAGGACTCAATTAGACAAATAGACACTTAATGTTAGTTTAGCCAGAGAGAAGAGAGCTGACGAGACCGAGATTTTTTTTTTTTTTTCTCGTCAACGATTTAACTAACAAAATCGTGACGAAATTAATTTTCGTTTTAAAATGGAAAAAGTGGAAAATTTCACGCGATACTCTCGAAGCCTCGGTCTCAACGTTCTCTCGAGACGGAAAATCCCTTCCAAAATAGCACTCCCAGAATCGAATAGTGAAAAATAAAAATTAAAAAAAAAAATAAAATAGAAAAAACAAGATGGATGACGATATTTCGTGAAATTCTACGGATCACGATTTTTATTTTTTCAATCCTTTTCATCGTGATTCGTAAAATGCATCGAAATATCGAAAAAAAAAAAAAAAAATTAACATCTGGTTATTCGATGCAACGTGAAAGCATTTACGAGAGTGCGTGAATATAGCACGCTCGTTCGGCTCATTTGCGTCAACGCTCTATAGTGTAAGTAACCGTAGTCAGAGAGTGCTCGACTCTGTAGATCTCCTGAAAGTCGAAGTAAGAAAAAAAAAAACAAAAAAATTAAAAACTCGTTCTCGAACTAGTTCGCCTTTTGCCTCGAGAATTTTTATCCACTGTTCTTCTCGCTAGATACATAGAGTATTGAAACTTTTATTTAGAAAAAAAAAACAACTTGTCACTTAGCTGATTGAGGGGGTTGTGTACTTGGACGTGTCAAAAAAAAAAAAAAAATAGATCTGTATTCATAGTTTTTTTTTTTTTTTCCCCAAGTATGAGAAAGCGTTATTCAGAGTGAAATTACGTTAAATTTCATACGAGTGCTGGAGAGCGCGCGATAATTTGTCCCGTCGAGATGCGAGACAAAATGGTGGATATGAGGACGCGAAATGGCGACGAGTCGAAACAAAATTGCCTTCTCGACGGCATAACTCGAATTCTATCGCATGAAACGATCTCAAATTTTCACCGGATATGCAACGACGATATCTCGTTCGAACTGTGCAAAATTTTTTTGCAAATTTTTCCAAAAATTCAAATTTTCCGAAAGTTTGATTTTCTTCAATTTGAAAAATATCCGAAAATTCTCTTCTTTCACGGATGAAAAAAAAAATGAATAATAAAATTTGAGGTAAAACGATAAAATAAATGTCGAGTTGTGCTGTCAATGAGACAATCAGGGCTTCGTTTTCTTTATCCAGGCGCCGCCATCTTGCGCCTGTACACTTCAGCCATTTTGCGATATTTCAAAAAAAGTGAAAAAATTTTTCAACGCTACTGAGGACTCTTATAAAAATGTTACTGCGATGTTTTTTGAGAAATAGAAACCCCTGCTCGTACTTGGGGGGAAACGAAAAAATTTTGAAAATTCACCTCCTTTTTTTTTTGTGCCAAAGTTTGCAACACCCTTGACACATAGACGATCTTAGATCGATCGTAGATCAATTAATTTCCTTTTCTCCAAAACTTTAAATGTGGAACGAGCATTTTTTTCTTCCTTTCTACCATTTGTATATTTCATTTAAAGAAAAAAAATTTTAATTTTTTAAAAAATCTCGAAAAAATCTAAAAAAACTAATTCACCTATCTACTTCAAAAAAAAAAAATAATAATAATAATAAATCGTAAAATTCTAACGACTCTCTACATCTATTTGTGGTAGAAAAAAAATTTTCTTCGACTCTAGAAATTTTTTTAAAATAATTTCCGTAGACACTGTGAACGCTTGAAAATTTTATTCTCACACTTATCTTATTTATTATATTGATATTGACTTGCAAATATGACACTATCACAATTTTTTCTAATCTACACTGATCTTTTTCGACAATAACCACGATAATAATACAAAATCCACGAAAAAAAAAAATATCTAACACGTGTCAATTTACTCACGAGAAATTTATTTACATCGCTGTTGTTTTTTTTTTTTTTTTGTCAATTCAGTCATTTTGAGAGGAGGGCTCCGAGTAAAAAAAAATGCTTCGAGTAAAAAAGTCTTTGACATTTCCGATCCGTCGAAAATTCCAAACGAAATATTCGAAATGATAAAAACATGTTAGAGTTGTTGAATTTAATGAATAATAAAAATTGAACGAAAAAAAAATCATTAATTAACAGCGTGCAATGAACGATTAATGAGAATCAATCAACAATTCATTGTAATTAATTCATTCAACAAACAATTCATTGTAATTAATTAATTTTTTGTCATGAAATAGATTTAAAAAAAAAATTGTCTGTTTTTCGACGAGTTGCCGATTAGCTTGGAGCCCTTTGAGTTTTCGTTCCGTAATGTGAGAATTGATAAAAAATTTAATACGAAAATTAAACTCAACGATCACCACCACCACCACTATCACACTGTGTGCTAAGCGAGAAAATAATACTTTATATATATATTTATTTATTCATTTATTCATTTATTTATTTATTATACATACGATATAACCGATCACCATCGATATACTAACTCACCCAGCCACTCACCAAAAAACCTCAGGCATGTTCGTTTGTCCAAACAAAAAACTTAGAAAAAAAAAAAATTAACAACAATAATCCCCTGTATGTGTCTGTAACTAGGTAGGAGTGTGTTACGTGATGCGCAGCTCGTTTGTCGGCTGTTGTAATTGTTTTTTTTTTATTAAACATTTTTTTTTTTAATCAGCTTGTATGTTAAACATTCTTATGTGTTTTTTTTTTTTTTTTTCGTACTGCAGCTAGACTTTTGGGTCTTGCCTCGAATTATCATTAAAAAAAAAAAGCATTCACCACATATAACCACATAAATATATATATATTATACGCAATACAATTTGTATTTTGTATGTGGGTAATATTATTCGAGCTCAAGAGTTATCGACTTTCGCAAAAAATGTAGAAATTGCACGTGTTCAATGAGAAATATCAATCGTGTGATCGATACACTCGAGTAGAATTTAAAAGAAACTAAAAAAAAAAAAAAAAAACAATTACAAGAAGAATTGAGGCTCGTTTTTTTGTTTTCTGCATGCTTCACTGACAAAATTGCATTTGTATGCAGATTCATTGTTCCACGAGTAACTATATATACGTGTATATATTTATCTGTTTATGTATATAACGCAATTAATTCCAATATAATTACGATAAATCAAGGGATATTGGTCCATCGACATGTCTATCTGCTGATGATAACTTTGGTAGACTCGATTTTCAATTGGCCATTAAATTTACACGAAAATAAAGAAGCTTCGTGGAGTGAGGCATAAATATTTCACGAGGATATTGAATTTCCGTTAAATTTACCAAAAATTCGGGATATCGAAATGAAAAAAAAAAAAAAAAAAGAATATCGTCGTTATTTTTCGTTCGAGGGTGGATTTTTTGAGTTTTTTTTTTTGAGATTGCATTGGATAACGATACATGTATTTTTTTTTAAACTTGTTTAGCACTTACGATCACTAAATTTAAAGGTAAAAATTTTCAATCGAAGGGGTCATCGAATTTCCTAAATTCGTATCTCGTAATCGAAACGTCGAAAAAAAAAAAAAAATGAGTAAGAAAAATAATTGATCACCAGAATTTTTTACAAGACAATATCAGTAACATTGTTCTTTGTAAAAAAAAATAAACAGGTCCTATCTCAATGAGCCTTGCGGCCAATGGTGAGCCCGTGATATTAATTTTGAAAAAATCCGTAAATGCAAAAAATCTTGTCACCAAAACTCGTAATCGTGCTATTGCCACAGAACCTTTTTTCTAACGTACGAATCATTAAAGTTTCGAGAAAAAATAAATACCATTATCCAATAGAACTCGAAGAAATTCAACGAACCATACTCAAAAGTAGAATTACTACGATTTTCGCTATGTTTTTTTCTTTTTTTTTCTTTTCTTCCTAAAACTTGGCTCGTAACCGGAAAAATTAATCGTGCCAAATTCTTCATGTTCTCAATTTTGGGCAAATAACAAAAATACAAAATTTTCTTTTCATACATCAGTAGTTTGCTTTTTGTTTGTTGATCAATCGTATCCTGACAATTCGATGAACAAACGAAGAATTTTCAATATTGACAGCCAGATATTTCGTTGGACCTTTTCCCCTGTTCCCTTGGAAAAAAAAAACAAGAAAAAAAAAATATATTTTCCCTCTAAATTGATGCAAATTCGACAAACATATACAGGCTTTTAATAACAAGTAAAAATTATAATTATTATTATTATTATAATATTCAAATTGAAACTATATTCGTGTCTCCGATGAAAATTTCTTTGGTCAATTCTCTCTTATGTATGACATACATTTTGCAATCACACTCTATGCACCGCAATATCACAAAAGTATATGGGACATTCCACGTCAACTCAGCCACCCGGTTTTTTTTTTATTGTCTCGAAAAAATTATTCAGTATGGGTATTTCAAAGGACAATATATCCATGACATTTTACCAAAATTTCATCCGCCCACTATTGTTGGTTCTCGAGATAATGATTAATGAAGTCTCAATTTTGTAAAAATCATAATTTCGTAACGGCTGATCGGATTTTCACGATTAAAAAACGAATCTTTTTTATTTTTTTTTACCCTTTTTGAAAAAAAAAAATATGCCGTCATTGGAGAAAAGTTCATTAGACAGTTTTCGGGGAAATTTTTCGATTTTTTTTTTTTTTCCACGAAAGGGCCAATCGGAATTCTACTCAGTATTTTTTTTTCTGATAGAGGGAGGCAATACACAACTCCATAGGATTTTTTCAAAATGGAACAAGGCATCAGTGAAGAGGGAAAAATTGTTTTTTGTTAATTTACTCCGAAAAATGTCTAATGAGCTTTTATCCGATGATGACATATTTTTTTTCGAAAAGAGCAAAAAAAATTAAAAAAGATTCTTTTTTTAATCGTTTAAATCCGATCAGTAGTTACGAAGTTATGATTTTTACAAAATTGAGACTTCATTAATCATTATCTCGAGAACCAACAATAGTGGGGGGATGAAATTTTGGTAAAATGTCATGGATATATTGTTCTTCGAAATGCCCATACTGAATAATTTTTTCGAGACAATAAAAAAAACGGGGTGGCTGAGTTGACGTGGAATGCGACATATATATTAGGGTGTGTCGAAAATGGAATTTTTTTTTTCTTCGCTCCTACCACTCGAAACTTTAGGTTTTGACATTAAAGAGGTCCCCTCGTTCAAGGAGTGCGCTGTAGCTTGAAGTTTAGAGGTCCCTCAACGAGGATTTACGTTTCCCATCTAATTAACAAGTAAAAAATATTGTTTTTCGTTCAAAATAATGTCAGGCAACCAAAAAATTGGCGATGTCTGGGTTTCTTGGCTTATTTTAAAGCATGAATCATCCCCTAAACGATGATAGGTCGTTTTTCGACTTACCTTGCTCCAATTTTTTTTTTTTTACGCCACTTTTCGACCACAATAGTCACTTTTTCAAGTTTACAAAGTCCCCGAGGTGTCAATGAGTCCAAAATGAATTGCTACGAGTATTAATTGTTGATTCGAACATAAATAACCAATTCGAAAAATTTATAAAACAGAAAATTTCTCAAAACGAACATGGTTTTTTGAATAAAATTAAATTACGTATTTCCGTATCTTCAATTTTATTCAAAAAATCATGTTCATTTTGAGAAATTTTCCATGTTTTGCCAATTTTTCGAATTGGTTATTTATATTCGAATCAACAATCGATACTTGTAGCAATTAATTTTGGACTCATTGTTACCTTGGAGACTTTGTAAACTTGAAAAAGTGACTATTGTGGTCGAAAAGTGGCGTAAAAAAAAAATTGGAACGAGGTAAGTCGAAAAACGACCTGCCATCGTTTAGGGGATGAGTCATCCTTTCAAATAATCCAAGAAACACAGACATCGCCAATTTTTTGGTTGCCTGACATCATTTTGAACGAAAAACAATATTTTTCACGTGTTAATTAGATGGGAAACCTAAATCCTCGTTGAGCGACCTCCAAACTTTAAGCTATACAGCGCCCTCCTTGAACGAGGATCTCTTTAATGTCATAACCCAAAGTTTTGAGTGGTAGGAGCGAAGAAAAAAAAAGTCCATTTTCGACACACCCTAACATATATATATATATATACATTTTTTCTTGGCATGTTTTAACGATAATAATCTTCATCGAGATCTCGACTTTTCGTGAATTCATATCTCTTTCTCAAACTCGTTCTCTCATCAACCGCAACAACGAAATTTGCATCGATCGAATGTCCGCCAAAAAAAAAAATTAACAAGAGACAAAATGAGCGTGAGAATGAGAAAGAGACTGGTGGAACAAGAAAAAACAAAAAAAAACGGAGAAGAGACCGATTGTAAGCGGTAAAAGAGCCTGTATGTGCTTGTACGTAAAAAAAAAAGTTGAAAATTCTAAAAGGAAAAAAAAAACAAATTATCGAGAACAAGAAGAAAAGAAACATCAAAAAGCAAATGTATATAATGCCAGAGCTGAAAATGTATAGAAAGAGAGAAAGAGAGAGAGAGAGAGAGAGAGAGAAAGAGAGAAAAGAAAAACCATATCTCCGAGTCTGACACGGGTTTCACACGTTCGAATAGCGTTCGACATTGTTCAACTGCCTGATGGATATGGCCGGTGCGAATCACACTGGGAATAATCATCACGGGACCGGAAGCAGGACAAACAGCCTCGAGCCTCCATTGATTCATGACGGAAAGTCTGATCATCATCACAGAGGTTCGAGGGACGAGGAGGAGGGCACGCTTGGGGCCCTTGCTGCCGCCGAGCAAAGACGACAGCGTAGCATCAGGTTTGTAATAAAATATATACATATAGTATATATATATATATATATATATATATATATATATATATATATATATATATATATATATATATATATTTGCAATTCGTATTTCGAGATCGAGAGAAAGACCTTTTAATTTACTGAAGAAAATCCGTGAAATATATCGATGAATAATTTTTTAGATAATTTAAAAGATAACCTGCAAGATAATCTAAAAGATAATCTGAAAGATTATCTAAAATATTATCTTAAATATTATCTAAAAGATAATGTGAAAGATTATCTAAAATATTATCTGAAATACTATCTAAAAGATAATCTGAAAGATTATATAAAAGATAATCTGAAAGATTATCTAAAATATAATCTGAAAGATAATTTAAAAGATAATATACCAGATAATCTAAAAGATAATCTACTGAATATATCGATTATCTAATCAATATTTAGATTACCGCATCGACATCTAGATTATATTATACATACATATATACAGATTATTTGATAGATGTATCGATTATCTAATGAATGTCTAGATTATCTTATTTATATATAGATAATCCAATCGATATATCGATTATAATTGATATATCTGATAAGTCTAATAGAATTATCTAATAGATTATCGTTTCCGTAACCCTTATATCTGATTTTACGTGTCAATAATCAACGCACTGATTGATCATTATCGATAAAATTTGCCTGATCCATGCATCAATATATTATAATCAATAGTCGGACAGAGTTGCGGTCAATACTCTATCGTTCGATCGATATATTTGTTGATAATCGATACAAAGCTCATCTAATATGATATATACAAATTATCTAGTCAATACTTAGATTATCTAATCGATACATAGATTATGTAATCTAAATACAGATTAGATAAACTAGTATGTTCCGAATAGATTATCAATATACCGATCAGATAATCCATACAACTATTAGATAATATCGATTTATCTCATGATCTTGACGATATTGACACACGAAAAATGCCCCAAATATTCCTTCATCGGAGACGTCCATTACAGTTAAAATTAACATTTTTTTTTTTTTCACAATTCGCAATACTGACGCGAGTGTGTGTGTGTGTGGATTTTTTTTTTGCAAATTGTGTTTCAGAAACAAAAAGGTGAACTGGAAGATGTCCCACCAGTACGATAAACTAGGGAGCAGCGGAGAGAGTAGCCAGGGAGGGGGTGGGTCTGGGGTTTTAGTTAACGGCGTGGAGCGCGCCCCCGAGCTAGAGCCATTGCTGGCAGAGTCCTCCCAGGACCACCACCATCATCATCACCAATACTACGTTAACGAAAATGATCAATACCACCATCACCACCACCACAACCATCATCTTCTTCACCGACCACCCTCGTACTATCGACACCAGAACACCTACGCACCTCGCTCCTCAATCCGTTACCGCAAGGTGTCGACTCGGTCCAAAAAAAAAAAAAATAACACCACCAATCTTTAAAAAATACTCTGAGGCATCTCCTCGAGGGTCCAAAAAAGACTCTTCATATCGTGATATTTTTTTTTTTTTCCCCACTTTTTTTTCACTCTTTTGCTTCTTTATCTCTCAATCGGTGAATTTTACATGTCAATGCCGGAAATATTCGAAATATCTCGAACCTCCTAGAGTTCGTACACAAAGCGTGCTTAGAGAAGAAAACAAAACAAATGAAAAGAAAAATCTTTAGCGATTACATCGGAGATGGTAAGGGCTAAAAATATATATATATATATATATATATTTCATGATTTTACGAAGAAATGATAATTAATAATTATTTTTTAATAATAATGATTAATTATTATTAATTTGAAACAAGTTTGATTTTGGAATTTCCAGGTTTTCATCGAACAATTAAAATTCGATCTTGATCGATCGATCAAAAAGAAAGAAAAAAAAAAAATCCCACAAGCTGCCACACCGATATGGCAATTATTCTTTTTGAAGTTTGAATTTTTTTTTTTTTTTTTTTCGAAGGTTCAAAAAATTTCAGGCCCCATGTGTCAATTCGAGGCTCACCTCGTAATTGAAATTTTTCGAGCTACAGAATTAAATTTGATAAAATTTTGCTCCAAATTGCTCCATGTGCTTCAGCTTTCGCACACTTTATTTTTTATATCAGGAGCTACGAGAAACTTCATGAACGCCAATATTATGCAAACCGGAAGAGACCAGAACACGATGATATTGCAAAAAAACTTGGTTAACAAAATGGCGTCATTAAATTTCGTCGCAAAGTCTTCGGCAAATTTGTATTTATTTTTTTATTTATTTTTTTCAGTAGAGCCAAAAAACTGGAAATTCCGGTATCATATTTTTGTCGAGGTCTTCGAGAGCTTTTAATAGACTCAAAAAAAAATTTTTTAACGGTTCGAAAAAACCTTTAATCGTCTTGAAAAAAAATTTTTTTTTTCATCATTTTTAAAAATTTATTTCCGCAATTCGAGTCTTTATCATCTCCGTGAATAGAAGATACACTCACGTCGTCATACACCACGTACACGTAATTTAGAATCTCAAACTGCATAGATCGCTGTGTATTTACTTAAAAAAAAAAAAATCGTTTTTTTTTTTTGTGTTTCTTTCTCGCTGTCGATAGAAAGAGTTTCGTGTACCCTTAGGTCGATTTTTCTTTGACAAAAAAAAAACCCTTCTGATCTCAAAATAATAGAAATTTCTTCTAGCTAGATTTTATAGATTTGTCAAAAAAAAAAAAAAAAACAAAAAAAAAAAACAAAATCGCCCCACTCAATTATGGTGGATCGAGAGATCCATGAAGTTCCTTCCCAGCTCCTCGAGCCTCTTCCATACTTTACATTACACATCGTAGATGACACTTTGAAACGAAAAAAAAAAAAAAAAAAAAAAATAGACAATCCTACAATTTCGGACTTTTTTTTTCAAAAATAAGTCTGAGAAAAAAAAATACACGTAGTACACCGATTAGTCAAGAAGACTCGGGGATTAGATCGATATCGATCGATGATTAGAGATTACTGACTCGTGTTTCATTCTTTTTTTTTTTTGTTTAATTATAGACCCTTCCCTAGCTGCTGTCTCGATAAACGATTTTTCTTTAGAATACCGGACCTATCGACGAATCGTTTTATACATTAAAAAAAAAAAAGTGAACATGTATAATTCGATAAAAACGTAAATCGTAATTATATCAAGATAAATCGTTCGTTAATCGTCTGTACGTTTGGTAAGTACAGGGAAAAAAAAAAAAAAAAAAAAAAAATCTCCGGATTATGGTGTGTCTTTGAAATTTTTCGAGAACGAAAATTTTCAAAGACATTCGAAGAGCAACATCGTGAACATGTTGCCAAATCGTCACTGAAGTATCATTTCTAGATGAGCATGACGCATGCGAGTTTTTTTTTTTTTTTTTAATTGCATGATCTCAATTATTATGCTCTATTATTCACGATAAAAATCAATATATATATATATATATATATATATATATACATTCATGTAAATATTACATATGTATATATTTATTAGAATTTTTTTCGTTTATTTTCTCATTCGTATCTTGGATTGATCTTTCTTACTTCGACACATTTTCCAGTAAATAAATCACACACGCTGCGTGGACTGTTCGAGTGTTTCGAAAAAAAAAAAAAAAAAAAAAAAAAAAAAAAAAAAAAAAAAAAACGTTGCTGCGTTAAGAAAATTTTTTTTTCAATTGAAAACAAAATTCCGAGCTTTGAAGTCAAATTTTTTTTTTTTTCTTTATTGAAAAAAACTTGAATTAAATTTTTTTTTTTAAACCGGAAGCTCGAAAAAAAAAAAAAAAAAAAATTGAACGTGAATTCGAAACACGCGAGACATTCGTAATAAACCGGAGGCAAGAGGCGTCCTCGATGAGTGACACGAGAGACGTAGCATAAAATTTTTGTTTTACTCGTTGATCTTCCTAATTTTTTTCAATCAACGAAAAAATAATTATAACAATAATTTCGAGGAGAAGCAAATATATGTTCGAGAGCCAAGAAAAAAAAAAAAAAAAAAAAAAGCGCAAGCATCGATATGCCAGACGTTAACAAGAGTCATCCCAAGTCGTGAACACGATACAAACGAGACCCATTGCTAAATTCACTTCCCTGTTTAGATGGGCCTACACGAGGTCGTAGTTAGTGATTCACGAGCCGGTAGCTTCGAGAGCCTCACTCATTCCGCTGAGAGGCTTCATCCTCATCATCAGACAGCTCATCCTCCGAGACATCGTTCTCGTTCGCCAAGCCTCAGGTAAAATTCATTTCAATTGATAATTAAAATTGAAATTTTCGATCGAAAAAAAGAAAAAAAACAAAATCGAAAAAATTCATTCACGTTCGAGAGGGAAATTGGGAAAAAAAAAATTAATTTATATTTTCAAATAATTAGAAAAAAAAAAAAATTACTCTCTGCTTAAAAAAAATTGAATGGAATTTATAATTTTTTAAGGAGCAATTGGGTAATTCATTTCAATTGAAAGTTAAAATTGAAATTTTCGATCGAAAAAAGAAAAAAAAAAATTGAAAAAATTCATTCACGTTCGAGAGGGAAATTGGAAAAAAAAATTGATTTATATTTTCAAATAATTAGAAAAAAAAAAATTTACTCTCTGCTTAAAAAAAATTGAATGGAATTTATAATTTTGTAAGGAGCAATTGGGTAATTTATTTTAATTTAAAGTTAAAATTTTTAATTAAAAAAAATTACTTTGTGCCTGAATGAAAAATAAGAGAAAGGTTAATTTGTATTTTTAAAACAATTGGAAATAATTTAATTTATATTTTTCAAATAATTAGAAAAAACTTTAATCAAAATTTTTTTTTTTACCATTTCATTTTCGAATTTCCTTGGACAATTAAGTGTCCATTTGACTTTGTTTTTCAAATATATTTTTCTATGTATATATATATATATATATATATATATATATATATATATAAAGGCACTCGCCCATCACGCACAGATCACCATCGCCAACTAGGAGACAAAGGTTCGATCATCATTCACACAATTACGTGGACGGACCGGGCTTCAGCGACACGGTGAGCAACGTCGTGGAAATCCAGAGGCACACCCATCATCCACATTCGTCACAGTACAATCATCGACACAAAATACGAGGTAAAAATCATTTTTCATATAAAATAAAAATAAAAATTAATATTAAAATAAAATTCTCGTGACAAACACGAGACCTCATCCAGCCTGAGCTGCAAATCGTATTTCAATTATTGATTAAAAGAAAGAAAAAAAAAAAATTCGACTCCATTTTATTTTTGAATCCACAAACAAAAAATGGTAAATCAACGATTGGCAGCTCGGACAAAGTCAATTTAATGTCGCTGCATAAATGGTTGGCTTCGCAAGAGGCAAACAAATAAAATGCAGGAATTAAAAAAAAATTTATAGCTCTATGTGACTCGATGTAATACATTTTCTTCATTCTGTTGTGTTATGCGCCTACACAGACTATTACGACCACTGCGACTATTACGACGATGGTAATTCTTTCACGAAAACTTTTCGATACCCTTTTATCCAAAGCAGATTACGATAAATAAATAAATAAATAAATAAATAAATAAATAAATAAATAAATAAATATGTATGATATTTATTTAATTATTTATGGCTCATTCCACCAATTATCACTGGATAATCCGGCATCGTTATTCGTCTGGCATTTAAACGTGTTATTGTACATAGTAAGAAGTAATAATGTGAAAAATTTCAACCCTTCGACGCTATTGGTTTTCGAGAAAAAAAATTAAAAAATTTTTTTTCTCATGTCTAGCAAAATATTCTTTGCTACATTATTTTTCGTATTTTAAAGTGGGAAGTAAATATACTTTCCCGTGTAAAAGAGTACAAATTTGATCAAAGAAAATTGCAACTTTAGTCGTAGGAGTTGTTTCCAGCTCTTGAAATTAAAAAAAAAAAATGTTCCCTTCGGTTTTCTGTGTTTACTTTTTTTTTAATGTGATATTTTTTCTTTTTTTCGTAACTGTCAGTCAAATTTTTGTATGTAAAAAAGATTCTTAAGCAATTGGACAGCTATGAACAGTCATTTTCGAAATATGAATTTATCGAAAAAAAATTGAAAAAAAAAGATTACATTCAAGAAAGTAGAACTCCAAAATTCACTAATTAATTATTTCATTCGAATCCCAATATGCAAAAGTCGAGTGCTATAAACCAAAATACACAAACTTTGGGGAGAAAAAATGAAAATCGATTTTCATCCTGGAAAATATTTTAAAAAACTGATTTATATTTTCGAAAAATGCAGTTGTAAGGGGTGAAACACCCCTAGGACTCAATTATATTTACTCATATGTTTTTTTTTTTAATTAACGATGGAATGGAAAATAATAAATTATGTCTTATAGGATGTGAAAATGCCAGAAAAATTAATTTTTTTAATGCCAAATTGCTCGGTGATAATTGGCGTAATGAGCTTTGTATACCACCGTTTGGCTTGAACTATTATATTATCTCTTATCTCCTGTATGAATACACTTATCGATAAAAACACGTTGTCCTTGTACATAAAATTTCGAAATTAGAGTGAAATTCGATTTACGATAGAATTTTAGAAAAAAAAAGAAAAAAAAACTGACACAGCTCGATAAAAACTCCAAAAACGGTAAATTATGTTTTTGTTTTGATTCTAACGATATTATCGATAAAGCCACAGCGTATTGAGATTCAACGAATTGATTCGGACGTCGCGAGAAAAAAAAAAGATTCATTTTCATCTGAGAACAGTTTTACGACAACGATAATTTTTTTTTTTATTCACTTGACAGGAAGCATGAGCTTTGTCAGTCGTTACACAATCATCAAACTCGCGAACACGATTTTTTTTTCTATTTGCAAATGAAGGAATTTTAGTAAAGATTTTTTTTTTCGCAGAGCCTGCTGTATATAGAGAAAAGATTTGTAAAAATAATTATTGCATATAAGCGAAGAATTTTTCATCTGATTCATCATTATACGTCGAATGAAAAAAAAAATTTTAATTACTCTATGACGAAGTAATTTTCATTTCGAGAACGTAATGAGTATCATTTTTTTTAATTGTATATAATTATCAACATGATTTTCGAATGTTTTTTTTTTATGAATATGGGACGGTCATTGATTGATTACTTTGCGTCACGATTATTTTCACAAATCTGTCGGGAGAGTCGCAATTTCGCGAAGCTTGCTGCAATCTTCCAATTGTAAAATTTCAGCTTTTCAGCCGCTCATTTTTTTAGACTCTTATCGAAGTAATGCATGCTCGTCTCGATTAGATTAGTTATTAGTTCATTGAAGTATTTAACCGAACGAAAAAAAAAAAAAAAAAAGAGAACGACACAAAAACATAATCACGTATCACCAGTTCGTAAAATTACACGAGACAAAAGTATAATTTGAACGTAGAATTTTCATCAATTCCGTAGTAACGAGTTTTACGTTAATTCTGTAAATTTACGTCACGATCGTTTCGGTATATGTTTGATAACGGTAAAACGGATTGGCGATGGTGGCTCTGTCATCGAGAAATGTCATGACTGCTGAAACTTTTTGATTCTGTAAACGGTAAAAGCTACGAGAATTTCAATTGTAAGCGATGCTGTACGATTTAGCTGACAGCTGTCATCGGCAGATTTAGCACTCATGAACATGCGATCTTAACTCTCGATCGAAGAAACGATTGAAATAGTAGCGAAAAAGTTCTTTATTAGATTATCCACGCTTCTCAACTTTTACTGCCTCACCCATAGTTCCATTTTGCCTATCTCTATCTCTGCCCACAACCACCGGGTATCGCGATCCGTTTTAACTTCTGTCAGAGTAATGTAATATTGAGGAAAGTAAAACCAAACCCATCTGTCCAAGATTACCCAACTTGCTGACTTAAAGTTTCCTGGAATCATAAGCAAAGGGTTATCAATATCCTGGGAAAGCTGCAGACTTACTGCATTCGTATCTCAAGTGGCTCGAACGCAATGAATCATGGGTAATGCAAGGGCAGTCACGGACCACTCGAAGCCTACCCACCCAAGATTAACCAAAATGACTCATTGCATTAAAATGTGATGAAATGTATCGCTAAGAAACATAGGTAATCTGTGGCAGTTACGGGCCTCTTGATACCATTTAGCCTCAGATTAGCTACTTCCTCTTGATGCAGTTCGAATCTCTGGTCAATCCAACGCAATGAATCATAGACAATCCAACCGCAGCCATGGACCACTTAAAGCCAATTCACCCATGACTGATCTAAATTACTCATTGCATTAAAATTCTAATGGAATGTTCCACTAAGGACCATAGGTAATCTTGGGTACAGGCCTTGTGATGCTATTCAGTCTCGGATTAGCTAGTATTCATCAGTGCATTTGCATCTCTGTACGATCCAACACCGTGAATCATAAGTAATCCAAGATCAGATATGGGCCACATGAAGAAAATTCACTCATGACTGTTTGAAATGATTCGTTGCGTTAAAATCTGATGGAATGTGCCACTAAAAATCATAGATGATCTAGAGGCAGCTACGGGCCACTCGAAGCCAATCCACCCATGACTGACCGAAATGATTAATTGCATTTAATTGCTTATGAAATATAGTGCTAAGAAACATAGATGATCTGTGGCAGTTACGGGCCTCTTGATACCATTCAGCCTCGGATTAGCTACTTTCTCTTGATGCAGTTCGAATCTCTGGTCAATCCAACGCAATGAATCATAGACAATCCAACCGCAGCTATGGACCACTTAAAGCCAGTTCACCCATGACTGATCTAAATGATTCATTGCATTACAATTCTGATGGAATGTTCCACTAAGAATCATAGGTAATCTTGGGTACAGACCTTGTGATGCCATTTAACCTCAGATTAGCTAGTATTCCTTGGTGCATTTGCATCTCTGAAGGATCCAACTCCATGAATCATAAGTAATTCAAGATCAGATATGGGCCACTTGAAGGAAATTCACTCATGACTGATTGAAATGATTCATTGCGTTAAAATCTGATGAAATGTGCCACTAAAAATCATAGATAATCCAGAGGCAGCCACGGGCCACTCAAAGCCGATCCACCCATGACTGACCGAAATGACTCATTGCATTGAATTGCTTATGGAATGTACCGCTGAGAAACACAGGTTATCCGTAGCAGCTACGGGCTTCTTGGTGCCATTTAGCCCAAGATTAGCTAGTATCCCTCAGCGCATTCGAATTTCCGGTGAATCCAGCCCAATTAATCATGGTTAATTCAAGGCCAGACATGGGTCACTTGGCCCCAATCATCCAAAGATCAAATCAACATGCCTTACCGCATCAAAACCTATCAGAATCGATGTGTCAAATCACGGCGGGTAATCTTGGACAGCCATAGATCCACTTCCTCAATATAACACTGCCGATTCAGATCGAAAACTTTTCATGAAAAAACCGCCTTCAGCCAGTTCCCTGATCCGTCTCACTTGACCTCAACGAACTGTCACTCGGCCCATTATCCTCCAGGTCCATGGAGCGCATCGACCAGTCCAGCGAGATCGCCGAGTCCCGTGCACCGAATGGAGCACGGTCGTCATTACGGCACAACGAGCTTGGAGCAACGTTCCCGCAGTCCAAGCCCGATTGCCGGACGTCAGTCATCCCATCCCCATCATCATCATCATCATCACCATCATCATCAACATCATCCGCATCAGCACAGTTATCCGGTGTTGGTGACGCGACGCGGACAGGGACGCAGATTACCACCGACCCCAAACAAACCATCAACCCTTCAGCTTAAACCGGCGAATATAAACTTTCCAAAGTTAAACGCATCGCCAACCCACGGTCCGCACATTGTGCAGCAGCAGCAGCAGCCGCAGCAGCATGCGACACCAACGGGGCCTGGCCATGGAACGACGAACACGGTAGCGGCAACGACGACGACTACGGGCCACTTGCCGACCATGTCGGCTGGTCACTGTCCGCTCAGTTTCGAGCAGGCAGTGGCGATGGGTCGGGGTGGTCGTTTACTGCCAAGTCCGGTTCCAAACGGCTACAAGCCCCAGCCCTCGTCTCAGCAAACCAACAAACAGAGAACACCGAGATCCAGGCACTCTGACAGCGACGAGGACGACTGGTGCTAGCCAAAGTGGGACCCTGGACGATGGTCCGGTGATGTGGACGCTTCGTGGGGCCTCACGGCTTGTGCATAGTTCAAATTATATTGAAAATGGTGGAGAGAAATAAAAGGTAAACGAAAGAAAACGTAAATAAATACGAGGAGTAAACAAAGGAAACGAGATAATAAAGAAATCGGTTAGGATGGACTCGTATTGCGTGCTGAAATATATACATAATATGTATGTGCGTGTGTATAGGAAACAAGGGAAGACAGAAGGATAGCTGGATAGAAAGATGGCGCGAGTGTCAAGATCAAAGGCCATTGTTCGATCGAAAATACTCGTCGAACACGCCTGACGATCGAAAGGGGTCAGGGGGGAGAGGGGCGAGGGTATCATACATATTTGCCAATAACAATGTATGAAAGTCTCCCATAGCAACAGCACTGAGTATGCGAAATTGGAGAAAAATAACCAAAATGGACTATATGGAAGCGATGAGTTAAAAGAACTGAAAACGATTGCTATATATGTATAGATATACATATAAATATATATCTGTAAATGTGTACATATATATATTTGTATTTATATAAAACGGGATAATTGTAATACGAGGAGAGGGGAGGACGGGAGTGTGCGAGTTTCGAAAATACTCGCCACGAGAAATCAATGTACATACGTATATTGTATACGTCATACGAATTGTGAATATGGTATGATCGGTCCACGCTCGAAAGAATTTTCACGATATCTCGCTTGGCAACGGGAGAGTCCTAACAGCCACGCGTCTACCGGAAGTAGAACGCGTGAAGATTCACTTTTTATACGATTTTCTCGCACGATAACAGCAAAAAAAAATATATATATATGTATATATATAAAACAATAGAAGAAAATAAAACATTGGACTGACACGATGAACCATGAGATCGTGAAAATTCCCATCCACAATGAGCTCTCTCTCGCGTAGCAACAAAAAATTGCACGCGAAAGAATATGAATAGGCGTCACGAGGTCTCCCCCTCTCCATGTAACACATCGCCTCCCCCCCACACCTCGCCTCGCTCGAATTTCATTTTCGAAACGTGCATACGCGTCTCCCCACTCCGCTTCGGACAGTGGCGCGCGCTTCCTCGATACGGAGGCGTCCTGAACTAAGCGTCGACGACGAATAACGAAGAAGAAAAAAAAAAAAAGAACTAACGTGAAACACTGCTAGAGCCGTGAAAGTGATTGAAATGAAAATTGAAAGGAATTCGATAAAAAATAAGAACTCATACGTGAAGAAATAAATGAGATGATAAAGAATTAAAAAAAAAAATTAAAAAAATACTATGAAAGACTCTAATAAAATTTTCCATAGGTTATTACACACTCCCGTCTCAACTCGGGCTTGCGCGAGTCCTGGAAATACAAGTTTTATCCCATACTATATATATATGAAAAAAAAAAACAACAACAACAAAAATCTGTGTATATATTGGAACTGAGAAAATGGTGGGTCATCTCGCGCGGGCAAAGAAGTAAAAAAAATAAATTAATTAAATTAAATTGAATTTAAAAAAAAGTCCGGCTCGCGTGCGCTCGAAGCGACGCGTCGCCGTGTCTTCCCGTGACGGTTCACCCAAAGAAGAAAGAAAGCAAAACAAAAAAAAACAAAAAATAAAACCCGTAGATATCACTCTCGTGTTTTCACTACAATTTAAATACGTTACTTAGAAATCCGTAGTGCATAAATATACGATGAAAAAAAAAAGCGAAAAAAAATATTTGCGAACGTTTGAGAGAGAGAGAGAGAGAGAGAGAGAGAGAGAACGTTGACAAACGGTATAAGTGAGTGTGCGAATCGATGGACAGAGGGCGCGAAAGAAACGAATGTGAGGAGAAATGGGAGAGAGAGAGAGAGAGAGAGATGGTGGAAGAAGCGAAATATAAGAAATATAAATACTAGAAAAACAGGGTCTTGGGTTTTTCGTGAGTCGAAAAAAATTGCCCGAAGTCGCGATCGACCTGATAGTAGTAACGTATGAAATAAAATATTCGAAATGATGATGAAAAAATAAATAAATAAATGAATGAATAAACTGAGTGGAAAAATCGTGAAAAATTTCGGTCTCCAATAATCTCTCTGCGCTCTACAGTGGTCCCTCGACCTCATGCCAAAGAATATAATATTATATATTCAAAAAAGATCCGAGAGTCCGAATTAATTGATGGGAGAGAAATAAATTGATGATGAAGCAAAAAGAGATACGCGAGGATCGCAAGGGGAGAAAAATTTAGATAAATCAAATACTAAAATTGAAAAAAAAAAAAAAACGAACAAAAAGAAACCAATCGAAATTAGGTACGATTGAAAAGTGTACAGCCAGATTGGTTGATTTAAAATATCGGTTCTCCAGACGAACTGCGTTGATGCCGAATTATAGATAATATGTATGCATGCATATATTTATATATCCAGGGAAAAAAAACGTTTAGATCTAATTTTGGAAAATCTTATATTTACCTAGATCTCAATTATATCTACCTATATATCAATTGGATATACCTAGATCCCCATTAGATCTACTCAGATCACCATTAGATCTACCTAGATCTGAATGAGATCTACTTATATATCAATCAGATCTACCGAGATCTGTCTGGATCTACCTAGATCTATCTAAATCTACCTAGATCTATCTGGATCTATCTGGATCTACCTAGATCTATCTGGATCTACCTGTATCTATCTGGATCTAACTGGATCTATTTGGATATATTTGGATCTATCTGGATCTATCTGGATCTATCTGGATCTATCTGGATCTACCTGTATCTATCTGGATCTAACTGGATCTATCTGGATCTATCTGTATCTATCCGGATCTACCTGGATATATCCGGATCTACCTGGATATATCCGGATCTACCTAGATCTATCTGGATCTACCTGTATCTATCTAGATCTAACTGGATCTATTTGGATCTATCTGGATCTATCTGAATCTATCTGGATCTACCTGGATCTATCTGTATCTACCTGGATCTATCTGTATCTATCCGGATCTACCTGGATATATCCGGATCTACCTGGATCTATCTGGATCTATGTGGATCTACCTAGATCTACCTGTATCTATCTGGATCTAACTGGATCTATCTGGATCTATCTGGATCTATCTGGATTTACCTGGATCTATCTGGATCTATCTGTATCTACCCGGATCTATCTGTATCTATCCGGATCTACCTGGATATATCCGGATCTACCTGGATATATCCAGATCTACCTGGATCTACCTAGATCTATCTATACCTACCTAGATCTATCTAGATCTATCTAGATTTATCTAGATCCTCGTCAGATCTATCTAGATCTCAGTCCGATCTACCTAGATCTACTGAGATCCGAGTAAATCTACTGAGATTCAAGTTAACAAACGGGAAAAAGATTCGTTCAGATCTACGTAGTTATTTTTTTTTTTTTTTTAATCGAATTTGATGCGTGTAGATGAAAACTTTGGAAAATCGTAGATCCACCTAAATCTCCGTATATAACGAAGGATTCACGTACATTCGAGTCGACCTAATAATACGTTCGAACACTTTTGCTTATTAGATCTCCATTTATCTACTTCAATCGCAATTGATTTACTTGGATCTGTGTAGATCTAACCGGATATCCAGGCGGATATAATTGATATCTCGATAAATTTACGATTTTACCAAATTTAGATCTGCGTTAATCTAAATTCGATCCAGGTAGATCTAAACTATTTTATTCCTGGTATGTATATGCATACGCATATGTAAATAAAGGTGACGCGATCATAATTACGAGGAACCAACAACAGAGCAATATCACAGTCGCATCTCACAAACACTGTATATCTATATGATACATATATACACACACCCGCGCGCACACACATTTATGTGTGTATATTTAAAAAGAGATCTACCACCAGAATCGTGAAATTGTGAAACCGTAAAGAATCGTGAAATCATTAAAATTCGTGAAACAAAGATCGTGAAGATTTCACTAATATTTCGAACGAAATCATACAAGGGGGATCGACGAAAATATGCGTATGACTTCACAATATGCTTAATATCGAGTGGAAACTCCGTTAGTGCCCGAATTTCATTTCAACACCGATGATTATAATCAATGATCCGCCAATAGCTCGCACCAATCGCGCGGTGTTGGACTATCCGGGGAGAAAATCGTTTGGATCTACGAAGTTACTTTTTCGGTTTTTTTCCCCATCAAATTTGATCTAGGTAGATCTAAATTTTCGGAAATTCGTAGATCTACCTAGATCTTCTCATACAACGGTGGATTTACGTACATTCGTTTCAACTTAATATTTTTTTTTTTGTTCAATCAAATTCGATCTACGTAGATCTAAATTTTGTAAATTCGTAGATCTGCCTGGATCTAAATTTTTGAAATTCGTAGATCTACGTAGATCTTAATTTTGAAAATTCGTACATCTACCTGTATCTCCATATATGACGGTGGATTTACGTACATTCGAGTCAACCTAATATTTCTTTTCATTCAAACTTGATCTACGTAGATCTAAATTTTTGAAATTCATAGATCTACCTGAATCTTCGTATATAACGGTAGATGCATGTACATTCGAGTCAACTCAATATTTTTTTTTCAATCAAACTTGATCTACGTAGATCTAAATTTTGCAAATTCGTAAATCTACCTAGATCTTCGTATATAACAGTAGATTTACGTACATTCGAGTAAATATAATATTCGAGCACATTTTCTCATTTGTACGATAAAATTCAAACACGTTTTCTTTATCAGATCACCGGGTCTCACAAATCTCAGTAAATTCACTTTTGAATCTCCGGTAGATTTGACGAAGGTCCAGGCATATCCACAGCCGAGATCTAGATTAATGAAGGACTTTCCAAAATTTTGATCTACGTCGGTCTGAAAAAAAAAAAATAATAACTACGCAGATCTCGATTCGATTTACGTAGATCAAAACTATTTTTTCTTCCAATAGCAACGCATCTTACAAAAGGATGAAAATTTATTTAAACAACCAGAGTTATTTAAACTATTCTCGCTGGAAAACCGTCTCGTATCGTCGGGTGTTGAGCAAAAAAAAATTTCACCACCAGACGTCGCTCCTCGACTTTGACATAAATATGTGAAAAACAAAACAAACGAAAAGACGCCCGATTATCATGATTACTAAATTACCACTAAATACCGTTACTAAATTCTAACGAATACTAAAAATAAAGCAAAAACTCGACCACGAAAATTGACTTCCGATCACCAAACTATCATTATTCTTATTATTGCCGTTATTATTATTATCAGCATCATTAATATTATTATTAAAACAACGACTACTGTCAATCACTTATTGCTGAAAAAAAAAAAATACCGCTACTACTACCGCTATACTATCACTACCACCATCGTAAAAACACACGCGTGATAAAAAAAAAACCAACAAACAAAAATAAGCCGAGGCTAACCGAGATAAATTGATGAGTCATGGGCCTTGAATAATAACGAAAGGAAAAAGAATTTTTTTTTTTTTTTTCAATAAATCGACGACGGAAGGTTTTCACGAGATAAAAGTCAAGCTCGCGAGATCCCAACCGTGATATCAACACGCGTTTACATACTGCCAGTCGTACGGGGACGTCATAAAAAAAAATAAAAAAAAATAGAAAAAAATCCAACAGGAAAAAAAAAACGAAACAATGACCCGAGTATAAATGTTCTGCGTACAAGCGACGTAATTTCTATGCCCTGGACACATTTACGCACGTATGTTATGAGCGAATGAAACAACAGAGACGAGCTATGATTAAAAAAAAAAAAAATCATTGTCGTTTGACGAATTACAAAAAATACGATATACATTAGATTTCAATACTTTGCGCTTGCTGAGATGAGGATATACGCGTGGGTTGAAAAAAAATTCCTAATTATCGAGACGAGGAAGAATTATAGAAAAAAAAAAAAATCGCGATCCACGAGTAATCGATTGAACAAATATAAGTAGCTAATCGAGAAGAGACACTTCGCCTCGCGTTCGCGAGAGATTCGAGAGTGTTTTCGTTTTTTTTTTTCTTTTTATCATTTCTTTCGTCGAGTCCGCGATGAACGTAGCCGCGATCGCAGCGCCTCCTCGTTTGCCTCGATTGTACCGAGCGAGAAAATAGCGCGAAACGAGAACTCGACGAGTCTTCGAGAGTCGCGTCATTTTAAACCGAGACACGCCCACGACCCTTGACCCTCGGAAGGAAAAAAAAAAATCGCGTACAGATTACCCGCGACGTTTCATCGGAATCTCGCGGTATCTTCCCTTAAGTGCTTTAAAGAAAAACGAAAAATAAAAATAAAATAAAAGAATAACAAACCAAAAAAAAAAAAAACGACTCAATCGTACTTCGTTATCGTCGCATTAAAATCGCATCATTTAATTGTAAATTTTCGAGATGTGATGGGATAAAAGAGAAGAAAAAAAAAATACCAAGGGTAAGGTTATAGATACACATATATATAGGAAATTAATTGTTTTCGTCATAAAATAAATTACGAAGAGGAAAAAAAATCACTCGCGCGTCAGTCTCATTTTAAATCCTGATTAGAGAACGCGAGAGCTATTAAAAGAAAAAAAAAAAAATAAACTAATGGTAATTTCAATAATAGGGATCGATGAAGGGGTTAACGAGGGTCGTGTAATATTTTTCAGTTGAAAAAACATGTTTTTCTGTGATAAATCTAAAGAAATATTAGGAAACTCTTCGCGACTCTTTCAAGTTTTGCGAATCAACTGTATAAAAAAAAAATATATATATATATATAAACTGGAAAATTCCCCGATGTGTTTGTAACGAATATCAGAATAATTAATAAATAAATAATGAAATAAATAAATCCGTAAAAAAGAAGAAAGAAAAAAAACTAAATTTAAACGTGAGCTTGCATCAATGAATTTTAGAGGCCGGAATGAATGTTAATTTGGACTTTGACACTTAACTATATACATATATATATATATATATACATTAGGGCGGTTCAAAAAAGGGTATTTTTTTAGATTTCGCTCTTCTCTGAGATTCTTGTACTTTTTCACTAAAAAATAGCTCACGCGATAGGGCCTAGGCTGAAAAAAAATTTTCACTACTGCCTCAACGAGACGTTGAAATTTTGAAAAAAGGCTATTTTCGGGAATTCAAAAATTGAGATATCCGTAAATCCTTCGGTGGCTATGTTTTGTAAAACGAAAAAAAAAGTTTTTGTCAAACTTGAAATGCGTGCGATTTTTTTTTAGTACCGAAAAATCTATTTTAAACTTAGTTTTTACGAATTTCAATATACATTTTTCGGTACTAAAAAAAATTACACGCATCCCAGGTTTGACAAAAACTTTTGTTTCGTTATACGAAACATAGCCACCGATGAATTTATGGATATCTCAATTTAGAAATTCCCGAAAATAGCCTTTTTTCAAAATTTCAACGTCGTTGAGGCAGCAGTTAAAAAAAAATTTTCAGCCCAGCCCTTTCGCGTGAGCTATTTTTTAGTGAAACATGACAAGAATCTCGGAGAAGAGCAAAATCTAAAAAAAAGGCCTTTTTTTTAACCGCTCTCATATATCTATATAGTCGAGAAAAAGCGAGAGACTGAGATAAAGTACGAAAGAGAGAGAGTGAAAGGTTAAAAAAAAAAAAAAAAAAAAAAAAAAAAAACGACGTACCCCAAACTTAATCTTAACGACCTTAGACATAACGCGAAGCAGATGACCAAGAAAATTAACGATGAATTACTATATAATGACATGAAAGATCGTACGAGAGAGAGAGAGAGAGAGAGAGAGAGAGAGAGAGAAAATAGTATTTTCCGTTTAATCTCAACGAAAAATAATAATAATAATAATTTTGAAAAAAAGAAGGCATTACTGGTCCGATCGTTATATCGAGACAAAATAAAATTAAAAAAAAAAAAAAAGAGAAAGAGAGCCCTGTATGAGTGACTTGTACATACAAAAAAAGCGTTGAATAACGAATCGCGAAAAAAAAAAAAACAAACATTATGCAACAAACTTTGATCGTACAATTTTTCGGACAGCGAGGAAACCAGAATTAGCCGTTTCTATACCCTCGTGATTGTGACTTTTCTTTTTCTAATCCGACGAGAGGCGAAGAAGAAAAAAAAAAGGTGCGTGTACAGATCACTTTTGCATCCGAGTGCCAGATTACCAAAAAAAAAAGAACAAAAAAAGAAAAATCTGGATTCATCGTGCACATTCATCATCGGCAATCAGCCCAATTCGGTGCTGAAGCCAATTTACCATTGAATAGTTAACGAATTTCCAAATCCTATATATATATATATATATATATAGCGAAGAAATTATTAAAATAATCGCATTGTTTGTACGAAAAGTGCATCAAGGAGAAAAGGACTTCGGGCACTCGGACGCGAGGGCTTGCACCGTTTGATTATATCCGCAATTGAAAAAAAAAAAAAATTGAAAAAAAAAAACGTAAAATTACGACGACAGCAGGCAAAAACAAATGGGTAAATAAAAACGAATTTCCCGAGACTAATAAGAACTTGCTCGGGTGAATAATTCTCGCGTCGCCATAGCGCTCTATCCTGCTCTCGTGATCCAACATTCACAAGTTTCATCCTAATGCAGATTTAATTAAACGAATATACTAAACGAATTTCAAAAAATAAATAAATAAATAAATAAATAAAAAGAAAACAACGGAACAAAGAAAAAGAAACACGAACGTTACATACGACGATGAAAATAACGTCGCTATAATCACGTCATCTTGGAGAAAAAAAAAAAAAAACATTCGAAAAGATCGATATATCGATCTACAAATTGTAAATCGATTGCTCGAAAATCGATTGTACAATCGATACGTAAATGAGAATTCACGGGTGTACAAATGATACATTGAGAGAGAAAGACATGCAAAAAAGATGAAAAAAAAAAAATTCAAATAAATCAACAGTGGCCCTTCCGGCTTGTGAATATTAGGTCGATCGCAATTAACGAAATTGAAAACGAAAACTTATTAAAAAAAAAAAAGAATTAACCTGACCACGGTTTTTCCAAACTATTTCACGCAGCTAGCAATTTTTTCGACTCTTTCATTGGACAACACGAGGGGATTAAGTGAATTAATAATAATGATAGGAAGAGAGAGAGAGAGAGAGAGAGAGAGAAACGTATGAATGTGTGTTTTCCCACCGGTTAGTGAGACTCAAATCATTGGTAAACCGATTAACTTAAACATACGATTTCATTACTTGCATTTAATAATAATAATAATTAAAAAAAAAAAAGAAAGACACGTAAAAAAAAATACTAACGGTTAAGGGTTTTTCTACTTATCTATATACATATATATATATGTGTATATGTATATATACATATATATATATTATAAATACACGTACATAACACACATAAATATTATTATTACGAATATTATTATAAATATGGTATAAATGAAGAAAAACAAAAAACCACAATTATGAAGAATGTAAAATTACCAATAATTGAATAACCCTGTCGATAATAATCACACTTCGTCACTGGACTCGGGCGATAACGAGAGCTCGATAGGATTTCATACTTTTGCAAATAATCGAATTCGTCGACACACTTCGATCTCTAAATAACCCAATGGATTGTAAAGTCGTTTGTTCTATCTCCTTTTCTTTTCATAACCTCTTCTTCTTCTTCTTCTTATTCTTCTTCTTCTTCTCCTCCTTTTTTTTCTCTCTTTTTCAATAACACATTCGTCTCGTTTGCCATTAAAAGGGTCTGACGTGTGTGTGTGTGCGTGCGTGAGTGTTTTTTCGTGACAATTTTGGGATGTCTGCTCCTGGCAAAGCTCGGTCGATAAAGTAGAAAAATAAAATAGGCGTCAAGCGGTCGCGTATGAGATTTTTTTTTTTTTTTTTTTCGTTTAATAAGCGAGATTGGTAAGCTCCCATTATGCAAAGTTTTAATAAGGAATCTTTCCTTGCGCTGCTCCAAATATATATATATAGCAGAATTCGCGTTCTCAGCTGACTAATCTCGATCGAGAAAAAATATCATCGTATTTTGGATTATATATGTGCAATTGAAGTTCGTGAAAGCAGGACTGAATATGGGGCGAGGACGAGAGAAATCGTAATAAGAACGATTACATGCATGCATGTATATCCTATAAACGACGACGAATCATTAAATTTCTAACAAAGTGTTGCCTTAATAACTAAATTTGATTTGAAAACGAAAAAAAAAAAGAAAAAAAAAAAACAAGGTAGGTCTTTCGTATCGAGAGAGTGAAAAAAAAGAAAGAAAGAATTCCCCCCATCTCCATTATTACTATCCCATTTGTACGTTATATCAGATCAAGGGTAGTCACAATTTGAATGAAAAAAAAAAAATCATTCGAATGATTTATTCAGTCTCATTCATAATTAATGATAATTGCGAGGTGAAAATTTTACCAGATATAGAAAACCAATTGTTATTCACTCATGTAATAATAATTTCGAGCTGTTACTCGATCAAATAGCCCCAATTTATATATATATATATATATATATTGTAACGAAATGACAACGCGGATATTTGTTTTCGGGGCGGGTTTATTAATTACAATATGATCCCTGATCGCTTATCATAGTACGGCCGCACATCATGACGTTTATCCCGAGACTCCTAAACAACTGAAGGTTCGATCGTCAGTTCGTCAGTTCTGTCAATGACGAGCTCGCTTGTCGTTTCTTCTATCCTGTGTATTTTATTAGGCTACTCTCCATATTCATAACACTATCCTCCCCTACGAAAAATTTGTCGTCCCGACAACTATACTATCTATTTAAGAATTCTCTCCTCCTGGGAGTTGCCGCCTCTACAACTGCCTAAATATCCCTATGATGTGTCATGGTCCATCGTTCTAAACTCGATGTGAAATACGTAGCCTACACTGTCCTGACATTTGTCCATGTCCTCAGGGAAAACCATGACGAAAAAAAAACCTGAGGTAGGACAGTGTTCACAAGCTAAATAATTATATGCTATATCCAAATGATCAATGTTCTAACCGTCCTTTACTTGATCTGTCAATATCCCGAGTTAAAATAAACACATTCCTTCAATAATTTTCATCTTCAAATTTCTTCTTTCCTTCCTTTCTCTCATGTAAATCTCTTCTTATGCCAACCATCACCAAAATATGACAGGAATGGTCCGAACTCGGGATCAAAGAAAATCTGTAATAGATGAAATAAAAGCGTAGACTTCTGTACGCACCAATATTTTTCCTCCATTTCATTTTTTTTTATTCTGTCTATTTCTATTATGTACCTATGATTTAATTATTTTCAATTGCATATAATCTACGTAAAAATTGTTTAAGGTGGCTTTCTAGCGTCTACAACTCCATGTAAATAACTTTAATTTTACTATATTGATGTATTTATTTTATTTACTTTTTGAAACTTTATTTTCTTTGTAAATCTTGACAAGGACTTCAAAAAAATCAGCCATACTATCCGAGAATATTTTCGGACCTGGATTTTCCCATCAAAAACTCTTTTCTCTTTCTGCAAGCCATCCGGGAATGAAATAAAAAAAATATAACCTATCCATCAATTCTGACCCCAGCAATTGATCACAGTCTTTTTCAAGACAAAAATTAAATGGCGACTCCTCGGCACTAAGCCCGTCAGGCAGCCCCTACTCCCTATTTCCCGGTGCCCAGAACAAATATTTCATGGCCCAAGCCAACGTGCCTTATCAATCACTGAAAATCCAGTCCTAGATAACCCGAAAGAGCATAACCTCTTCCTCCGAAGTCCGTTGATTAGATTTCACCTATGAATTCTTATTCGTAGAAGAGCGTCATCGAGACGTCAATTTATTCTTTTTCAAATTGTATAACCGCTCAATTGTAAATGCTACTGGGAGTGCCGTTAAGACCTCAATTTTGTTCATAAATAATTGTTATTCATTCGCATGATTTCTTATCTATCAACAGGTCATAAAGACCTTACTTTTGGTAAACTTTGATTCGTGTAATTTTCTTCATAAATATCAATCTTAGTAAATTATGAATCAACGACCTAAGAACAAAATACATAGCTTTAATATCGTAACATCCTTTGTTCTGTCATATAGGAATACGTGGATTCGTCAAATTCCAAATTTTCTTTCAGCTAATCCTTATTATTCTTCTATTACATCCTCCTATGGTGTCCTTATTGCCGTTTATAGAGTGTCGTCGAGGCCTCAACTTTTGTATTCTTCGTATTTTCACGATCCTTTTTCACGAATGTGTCATGGAGATCACAATTTCTTTTTTTTTTTTTATTACGATTGAGTTATCAAGACCCGGATTTTATTTTTATTTTTATTCTATTTTTTTAAATTAATTTATTCGATCGCGAACGTCATTTCGATATTTATTTATTTATCATTTTAAATTTTATTTTATTGGTTTCGCGTATCCTATATCCCACTTCTGACACCAATGTAACGAAATGACAACGCGGATATTTGTTTTCGGGGCGGGTTTATTAATTACAATATGATCCCTGATCGCTTATCATAGTACGGCCGCACATCATGACGTTTATCCCGAGACTCCTAAACAACTGAAGGTTCGATCGTCAGTTCGTCAGTTCTGTCAATGACGAGCTCGCTTGTCGTTTCTTCTATCCTGTGTATTTTATTAGGCTACTCTCCATATTCATAACAATATATATATATATATATGTACATACATCAGGGTGGTTCTTATTTGGGGTTGAAAAAAAATTTCGAACGAGCCCAGCCCCTGATCGGTTGCAAATATATATTTAAAAAAATCTTCGCAAAAGCTCAGCTAGCTATCTCAATGGGAAGGGGTGCCCCTGAAGACAAGTCTTTTCTTTTTTTTTTTTTTTTCATTTGAATAACATGAGTTTTTGTGACGTTCCCACTTTCAATTTCGTTTTTTTTTTTTTCTATTTTTTTTTTTCGTTACGTTCTAGGTGCCAAAGCAATCTCTGGAATTTGGCACATCTCTCGAATATTATATTCCGTCTAATCCTCTGAAAAGAACCGGAAGTCCCTTGCATCTTTTGTCATTATAAGCTTTATAATTATTTTCGAGGTAACATCACGACTTGTTCTCGACGTATTTTTACGATAATATTTCAATGATTTTCAGTTCTCAGTGTCCATAAAAAATAAAAATAACGTTCCATCGTCATGGTGTATAATATATAATAAATAAATCCACAAAATAATGACGAATTTTTTATGGTGCTTCAGGAAATGACATGGATATAGGGGAATGAAAAGTTAATAATTAAAATATCGGTACAACGAAAAAAATTTATTTCCGAATGAATACGGTAAAAAAAAAAAAAAATTCCGGATTATGAACGAGAAAATTAAGCAAAAGCTTTTTAATCACGGTGGGTGCTTTTTTAGAATCGAGAATTTTTTTTTTACAACGAGGAGACCGGGGCGAAAATTCAATTTTCAACATTCTAGTTCCTTTCGCTATATGGAAAATCACTAAAATATCATCCAAAAAAATACGTGCAGCGAAAAAAAAAATACGTGCAATGAAAAAAAAAGCTTCGCCCTCAGAGACACCCCTTCCCATCGAGATAGTGCGAGCTGATCTTTTGCACAGATTTGTTTTTTAATTTTTTTTTTCTCAATACAATGGAGCCCAATCCGTCGAGTTAGCGAATGAAATTTTTTTTTTTTTTCAATCCCAATTAAAAGGGCCACAGATTGGGCGTCTCGCGTCGTAGAACAAAGTTATATGAATTTCAACGATAAAGTTACGAAAAATATCGGCAATTCTCACAAAAGCCCCGATTCGTCCCAAGGAAACATTTTTTCTTTATTTTTTTCTTTTCGAGCTATTCGACCCTTGTAAATGTCTGAAAAACCGCGGGTACACGAGAGATCTCCGATTATAGGATGACGGCGCTGCGGTAAAAGAAATCAAAACTTGGATGAAAAAGAAGAAAAAAAAACGAAAAGATCGATAAAGCCGAAGAGTAAGGAGACACGAGGTGAGAGTTTGGGTTGTTCGAGGATGGAAAAGGGGACAAAAGTATAAGCGCGAGAGAAGCAGAGGCCAATGAAAGATATCCAATGGCACTGCGGTCGTGTGTGTTGTTTGTGTGCGCGCGCACGAGCGACTGGAATGATCGTGTGCGCATGCGTGTTCTGTGTGTCCGTGGCCGCGAACGCTCGTATACATTGCGGCCCGTTGTTATAAAATTATATAAATGATGAAAAAAGAAGAAAAAAAAACCCATCGAAAGCTTTAACTTTGAATAAACTAACTTTAAACGGTATGAGAGTTTAATGCGAAGAACAATGAAGAGAAATGGATAAGAAGGAATAAACGGAACGTGAGATATGATGTGAAGGATCTGAGCGATTGAAAAACGAGAACGAAAAAAGATATTGAACACGCGACCGAGCGGATGAGTATATGAGAAGTCCGGGCAGAGATGGCGTCACGTGAAAATAACCGAGTGAAAAAATGATGGTGGCTTGATCCGTCGCAGCTGTTCGCTCTTCGCGCTGTTTTTTTTTTTTTTTTCGTTTTTTCGTTTTGTTTTTCGCGCGAAAAGCGATCGGATCGCTCGATCAGAGTCAATAATATTCGGTAATATACGGACGAAAGAAATCTCGATAAATTAATGAAAAACGAAAAAAAAAGCAAAAAGCAAATTCTTGTAAATTTAATTCTTCGTTCTCTCGTAATAACGATTTACGCCACCAGGCGTCGACACACGGGAAAGCACTCGTTTTCACGTTTAACCATCACGCCTGGATTTCTCAATTTGTTGTAAAACTTATTGTACATTAATTACGAAAATAACAACAAAAAAGACAGAAAAAAAACCACCTCGGTTCTCGAAGAAAGATTGTACCTTTATATAATGTACAGAGCGTGCGCGTCACTAGCGAGCGTTTTTTTTTTAATGATCCACGAGACAAATGTACAATGCATTTCCATCACGATACTATACACATTTGTTCAAACGAAAAAAAAAAATCATTTCAATCTCAAACGATCGATTTTCTCGAAATAAAAAAACAAAAAACGAAACGAAGAAAATCTCAATCGAATGAGAGAAATCGACATTCGATGAACTGTCTCGAAAATTTCGAGTATATAGGGGGGGGGGGGGATAACGATAAATAATTTCGATTCTCATTGCATTTTAGGGACATTTTGGGAAAAATTCGTTTTACGTCGTCGAACATCGCTCTCGAACCGCAAGATTATATTGTTATTATCACGAGGTATGGATGACTCAATGAGATCGGGAGATACGAAAATAATAATAATAATAATAATAATAATAGTAATAATAATAATTCTCGCGATCTCGTTGCCGTGACGCGCGCGTGCCATCGATTTATTATAATTATGGACAAAAAAAAGTATACCAGAAAATGGAGAAAAAAAAACAAACAAATATCAAGGAATATTCTGTGAGAACGCGCATCTGCCATATTAGTGCGACGTGTGTGCAAGGGGAGCGATGGCCGATGATCCAGGAATGATTTAAAGCGACAAATGAGACTCGAGAATGATTGACGAAGCGAAAGATTATAAAGAGAGAAAGACGTAAAAATGAATTATTAAACTATGTATTACGCAGTATCGGAGTACCTACATTATATATATATATAAATATTATGCATATATATATATATATAAATAGTTAGTTCAATTTGCAACTTAGTGTGTATCGTCGCTTCGAAATGCCCAGTCATTACTCGCCAGAATCCAAAACCCAAAACAATTTCAAGTTCATTCTTTTTTTAAGGAAAAAAATAAAAATAAAAATAAAACGAAACAATAAACGAAAATGACAAAAAAAAACAATAAATAATGTATTAAAATATTGAAATGGCCTGCCTCGTCTCTGATTGACTTTCCTACCCACCAAGAGCCCCTCTATGATCGAACTAACTGACGTTTCGAATCGTGTTTTTTTTTTTACTTTCGTAGATCAAACGACGATAATGAAAGATTTCGTGTATAGAAGAGAATAAATTCGACACTTCAAATACAATCGCTGATAATAACGCAGCATGGTCTCATTCGCGTCAATTTTTCATTCGTTTAGTTTTTCTGTTTTTTTTTTTTTTTTTTCGTTCTAGAAGATTCTGCTCGAAAGTAAAAAAAATTACGGCGACTTGAAATTTTAACAGCATTCTTGAAAAGGTATAATCCGTGTACATTAAAAATTTCAACAAGATTCACTGCTTACTTTCCGAGATAAAAAATCATTAAGACACACTGGAAATACATAGGGTCCTATGGCGTCGACCCTTTTGTGACGTGAGAAATCGTTCGATATTAGGTTGTTAAAAAAATGACGGCTTTTTAAAAGCCTGGAAAAAAAAATTAATCCGATTCACTAAACCTATCGTGAGTTATGACAAATTAATGAAATAAAAAAAAATGTGCTAAATTCGATGGGAAACGCGGTCAAGGAAGGCTATGATGACGTTGCAACGTCGCAGCATGGAGAGTTGAGCGGAATGACAGAGATGGCGCTCGCACGCGTCTTTGTCAAGCGTCAAGCCCCAAAAGATATACTTATACGTATGGCAAATGAATTAGAAATAAATTGAATTTCTTATCTTCCATGCTTCTCCGACGCTCAATTAGCCAAACAATAACGTTTTTATCTACTTGAGAGCAGCAACAACTATTCATTTCACATTTTTAAATCCCGGAAAAGTTCTCGTTCGTAACAAATAGAGGCCTGGAAAAATAAATATTGATATATATATCGACACCGAATGTGTATGTATTTTTTTTTTTTTTTTTTTCTTTTCAAAAATTCTTTTACCAGGCCACTATTTGGTACACATCTACCATGTCAATCGCTACTGGGATCGTACTATATTTTCAGCCCAAAATAATTAAAAAAAAAAAAACAAACAAAATACTTCGTCACCATTTTATTGGAAGGTTGACAGGGGAGCGTTTACGAAGCGGAGACATTACCCGACTACACCACGCGCTCTCGTTGAATTTCATTTAACGCAGATAGTATATGAACGCTCGAAAATTATCGAAATTTTTTATTTCGAAAACGACTGAGAAGCGTGCTCTATTACTTGCACCTGTTACACCCCGGGGTGCGACATACCTGTGGAATAAATTTGTTTCGAATCGGTCACCCATATGTACCTGGTGATCCCCTGAGATAAAAATGTCTTTGATAAAAAAAAAATTATTATTATTACGCGCAATTGGACTTACCTCGTTTGTTGTTTGCGAGAGATCGAGAAACCTGCTGTTCAAATTTCACTCAAACAAACTTTATCTTATTCTTTCGCAATAATACACATCTCGTATTATTGCAGAAAAAAAAAGCGTGCAAATTAGAAACTTGCATACTGCTTTCTCATTATTTTATCACGACCGCGAAGCTCTCTCTCTCTCTCTCTCTCTCTCTCTCTCTCTCTCTCTCTCTCTCTCTCTCTCTCTCTCTCTCGCTCTATGAATTTTTCAATTTTGGCTTCCTCATAGAGGAAGCTTTTTGGCCGAGATAACACAATGAGGAATCAATGTGCAAGTTTCCAAAATTTTCACGAATTTTCCACGAATTCGATTTCAATAGTTCAAAATTTTCAACGTTATTTCAAAGTAATTTCATGTTTACAGCGCCAAAACTGCAGGAAATTTGTTCGTTACTTTTCGGCTAAATCAATACCATTGAACAAATTACCAATCACATCGTCAATGGATCTTATGATGTAGTGGCATAACTAACACATTTTAACGAACATGATTATCTTCTGGCTTTGTTTTTTGTTGTGGCAAATACCGGCTCGTTAGCAAATTTACAATGGCATATAATATTCCATAAAAATTCGAAAAATATTTGAAAATTCGAAATTTCATGAAACCTCAAACTCTTTAGCGAATCTTTTCAAACTCAGTAACGAAAATGCTTGCACCTTGGCTCATTTATGTGTAAAGTGCTGACTCGGTAGTGGTAAATTCGCAAAAGTTTGAGCGAACATATATTATATTTTCTCATAAAAATTGAAAATTTCACACGATTCCAAGTTTTTGATAATCTAAACCCATCGATCAGTTATTTTCAAACTCAATATCGAACATATCGGTATCCCCTGGCTCATTTATGTGGAAAGTACTCTGGCACGATAATGGCAAATTCACGAATGTCAGAGCTAACATACCATTTCTCATAAAAATTCAAAATTTTATAAAATCTAAACCCACCGATGGATTGTCGCCAAATTCAATACCAAACATTCTTATCCCCCCCCGCAAAATATTCTACATTCACGCCTCAAAAAATGCATAATTTTCGTGTAAAAAAATAAGGGTCTCAATTTCAAAATTGATACTTTCCATTTTATACATTTTTCTCCGAGTTGTGAATTTTTGAAGAAAAATACCTTTTTCTTTCACGAGTTGATTTGTTTGTTATTTATTTAATACGATTAATTCGGTAAACCTTATACTACAAAATTTTATCGTTAAGTAGAAGCCTCGAGCATGACAGGTGAATTTTTTTTCAGATTTTTAGGAAGACTAAAGTGGTGCAAACACACGGTGATAAGCTACACGGTGATAAGGTTAAAAGCACTCTGACATGAAAATCTCGGGACAAAAAAAAATGTTTTCGTAACACGTGCACGGAAAGTGGTTCTTTTTCGTTCCATTTCGGAGCAGAAAATGAAAATAATTATCCGAGAGTTTCGAGTGTCGCCGCGCGCGGTGACACTCGAAACTAGAGGACAATTATTTTCATTTTTGATCAGCATTTTTATTCACAGACAAAAAAAAATTAACGAGTTGAATCCTGACTCAAAAATAATTATTTTCTGCTCCGAAATGGAACGAAAAAGAACCACTTTCCGTGCACTTGTTACAAAAAAGGAGAATACACGGGGAAAACTGGTTTGTAGTTCTGACAAATGCTGCCAAAACGTCGGGGCACTTCAGTCACTTCCGCATAGTACCTTTGTAGATTTTACAAAGTATCGCGCTGTTGGATAGTTCTCGCTGCGCGCATGCGCACGAGGCACGAATATCAGCTGCAATTCATTTTGCATTATTATAATGAAATCGAAAGCCCGACGCACATTATTCCTCACTCACCAGTATTTATATATATATATATATATATATATATATATATATATATATTAGGGTGTGCGGAAAAAAAACAATTTTTTTTTTCGGTTGCATCCACCAAAAAAAGTTGAAGTAAGGTAAAAAAAGAAGAATCCTAAAACGGGAGGTCAAAAAAAAACTATTTCGAACGGCGCATTGCATTTGAATATTTTCCATAAGAATAACACAGGAAAATATTGGGATTTCTGAATGTGGTAGTGCAACTCGTCAGAAAAAAATCACACAAAGATGTCATTAACATATTCTCATGGAGAATCGAATTCCCTACAAAAAAAGTTCTTACGAAAAATTAGCTCGGAACAACCGTTCAAGTGGAATATAACGCGAATGAATATAGTGGAAATAACGCTGTCTGAAATTGAATTGATAGGAAAAAAAAAAAAATTCAAAAGGCTGTAAAAGTCGAATTTTTCGCTTTACGAAAAAACTTTTTCGGGGTTTTTTGTAGAGAATGTTCTGCTCTAACATACTTGCATGAAATTGTTCTCAAAATACTTCTCTTACACAAAAAAAAATCAAGTACAACAAGAAATATAAAAGAAACGACGTTCATCATTGATCGTGTTTAGAAAAGCTTTATTCAATGAATTTGGTTCAATAAGATAGAATAGGTTTTTTTTACATTATAATGCTTAATAATCATCGTTTCTTTTTTTAAGAGTCTATTTGTTGCAATTAGGGTATTTCTATCGATAATTTTGCACTATGCCCAATAAATATTGTAGCTGCTCTTCGTTTTTTGTTAATGAACCGTTATATGCTTCTATCAAAGCGACGTTGTTAGAGCAGAACATTCTCTACAAAAAACCCCCGAAAAGTTTTTTCGTAAAGCGAAAAATTCGATTTTTACAGCATTTTGAATTATTTTTTTTTCCTATCAATTCAATTTCAGACAGCGTTATTTCCACTATATTCATTCGCGTTATATTCCACTTGAACGGTTGTTCCGAGCTAATTTTTCGTAAGAACTTTTTTTGTAGGGAATTCGATTCTCCATGAGAATATGTTAATGACATCTTTGTGTGATTTTTTTCTGACGAGTTGCACGACCACATTCAGAAATCCCAATATTTTCCTGTGTTATTCTTATGGAAAATATTCAAATGCAATGCGCCGTTCGAAATAATTTTTTTTTGACCTCCCGTTTTAGGATTCTTCTGTTTTTACCTTACTTCAATTTTTTTTGGTGGATGCAACCGAAAAAAAAAAAATTGTTTTTTTCCGCACACCCTAATATATATATAGACTTGCAGCTGATATTCGAGCCTCACGCGCATGCGCGCAGCGAGAACTACCAACAGCGCGATACTTTGTTGAATCAACGAAGGTATAAAGGCGCTCTGACAGACCTTTGTTGATTTTACAAAGGTAGCCTGGTCAAATCAAAGAATTGATGCCAACAAAGGTACACGTAGTTGATTTGACAATCTTACCAACGGCGCGCCAACAAAAAAAACTCTACCAAGATGAACTTTGTTATAGTGGCGCCGCACGTCGGTCAGATCAACAGATATAGCTGTCAATATAACCAATTATTTTTCCCCGTGTGTATGCAGCGCGGACAGATCGACAGTAATTTTTTGACTCGGATAAAGTTTGGCTGAACTCGACTTCACCGTGGTCAAAAATCACTGTCGTTCCGTCCTTGCAGCATAATGTACTACTATTTTTTTTTTCCTGAAAACGAAGCTTTTCCTCCGGGAGGAAGAAAAAACAATCGTAACACGTGTAATACATTGAAATAAATAATCGCACAACGTTGTTTAAATTTTATAGCGTTTTATTGAGTTTATCGTAATTTTTTTCAATCGATACAATGATATCATGTGGTATACTTCCGTATCTCAGATCGTGACATCAGCTCTCTTTCTCTCTCTCTCTCTCTCACACACGCAAACTCTCATCCCTCATCTCAATTTGCCTCCAACGTCGCTAACGCTCTGAAACTTCATACTTCGTTTTGCTTCAAATTCCCGCCATCTTTTTTCTCATAAAGTGAACAATTTTCATCGTAAATTCCCGTCAAAACGGATCCTTAGCAGAGCGTTTGATTTCGACGCTGGACGAAAGAGTGGCATCGCTTACAATTTCAAGAAAAAAAAAAAAAAAACGTAATTTTTGCTTCCGGAGAAGATTAAATTCTCGGAGACTCGTCGGAGCGTCGGTTCTCACCGATTCTTCACGAAGATGTCCGAAGGAATATACCGGAGGGGCAAGGGGGCGAGGGACAGGAAAGTATATATGAATATTTTTTTTTTTTCTTCACGCAGCGAAACCGCAAATGTTAAATTTTAAATTATTTTCATTTTTTACTTATCGTTCTCTCCATTCTCTCTGCGCGCCTTTTTCTTTCTCTTCTTCTTCTTCTTCCTCCTCTTCTTCATTCCATCATTATACTTTTGTTTTAAAATTTTTTTTTTTCTTTAATTTAAACGTTAGATAGTGCCTAAGGAACACCGCGGTGGGCTTTATCGCTCACAGCGATGTACAATCCACCTGGCGCGTATGTTGTGTGTTGTGTACCTTTGTTTGTTTTTTTTTTTTCTTCGTATACTAGCTGTGCCAAACGCACTTGTACTGGTCGCCATATGGGGTGGACGACTCGGCCAAAGAGAAGCCTATCGAACGAGACTCGGCGTTTTTTTTTTACTGTTTACTGTTTTTTTTTTTTTTTTTCCCCTCGCTTCGCTTCGTTCGCAGAGACTCCTCGCGCCCCGATCTTTAGCCAAGCAATCCGCCTGGGACGTATTTTTTTTTTTTTTTTCTCTTCACATTATTTATATCGTTATTTTATTTTATCAACAACATCGTCAATCGCCTCGGGTCTCTCGTAGGATATTCTTCACGCTTTAGTTTCACCATTAGCTTCTTTTTTTTTTTTTTTTATACAATAAAACGGTTATCCTACCAGCTGACTGTATATCGTCGTTTTCTTTTTCTCTCGCTCGGGGCGCCAAGTGTTTTTTCTTACTTTTCGTTTCTCTGTTTTGTCTTATTTTTTTTTTTTGCCCCTCGTTTCGTCTCATCGTCGTCGTTGCGATCGTAGAACTCGAGAGGGCAAAAAAAAAATTCTCACGATCGCGGGTATGATTTTGACGACGAAGAGTAAAAAAAAAAAATAAAAAAAAAATAATAACAATCATAATCATGATGATAGTAGGCCAGATTTTAAGTCTATTTGTTCGCCATATCATACGACGCAATAATAGCAATTACGATAATAATACAATTGTAAAAATTTTATAATCACGTTAATGATAATGGCAATAATGGTAATATAATTAATAGTTGATAATAGCAACGCCGTTTATAGTGATGCCTTTAGCCATTACATTTGCCCAAAGACTTTAAATATATATATTTATATACATACATACATATATATATATATATATATCTATATATATGTATATATATATACCTTCTATATGTATAGCTACAATATATAATATTTTCATGTTGAAAAATCGTATACATCAGTGTTGTGTCGCTGGACCATTGCTTCGTTTCCCTCTTCTACTATCTCTCTTCTTTCTCTCTCACTCCCTGTTTTTTTTTTTTTTTTTCTTAATTTATTTTTCTTCCTCGTTCTTCTCCTATCCTCATCTCCAATTAACTCTGCTCTTTTTTTTTTTAATTCTTTTAAAATTTAATCGTTTCTCTCATCGTCTCCGAAAAGGGATTTTTTTTAATGGCGGGGGGGAGAGGAGGAAAAGGCGGCACGAATACAAGGAGCGTCGCGTAAAACGTTCGAATATGGTCAACGAGATTTTAGCGAATTTCTTTCGATCTACGGTCAGTAAGGAAGAACAAGAATTTCTCTCTCGCCTTCGAGTACGACATACGGACTCGTTTTTTCCCCACGGTTATATACTCGTATTATTTTGGAAGAGCAAAAAAACAGTGAAGTTTTGAAAATTGTTTCGAAAAAAATGACCGCTGATGAATATTTCAATAGTTTGAGTACTATTTTGGGGGGAAAAAACGTTTTTTTTTTTCTTTCCAAACTGTTTCGTGTCTCAAAATGATGACTCAATTGCCACCTAATCACATTATTTTCATGGACGAAATACTCTTAAGTATTCAATAGAATAAAAATTGATTTTCGTTTTGCAAAATGTATTTTGCCAGAGTGTCTCATATTACCGACCGTAGATAAAAGCTCTGTCGATTATTTGGATATTTTAAATCGCAAAAATCAATTCTCGTGTATTCCTTTACATACTTTTTTTTTTTTTTTCGTGCATTTTGTTAAGATTGTCCACTTTTTGGGATATTCTTTTGAACTGAACAGATATTGATCCAAAAACGTGTCGAATGGATAGGGGAATGGGAAAAAAATGCTCGTCAAACGTTCGTGAGATCGGAAAATTATTCAAAGGTAAAAAATAATATTGATTATTTTTCCCATCGAAATTTCAGCCAATAGAATTGCATTTTTGATCATTTCACTGGTAATTTTTCATATTGCCTGTACATAAAAAAAACAAAAGATTTTCCAATCCAGTTAATCCTCCATCAAATCTGACAGATTAAATTTCATTGTGTCAATTGAAGAGTTTTGATTAAAAATGAGTAGATTTGGGTTGATTTTCATTTTTTTTTTTTTTTTTTTTTTTTTTTCATACACCTATGGTATTCCCCTCCCAAAAAGCTCATTCGATTCTGACGTATGAAAGGTCCTGAGGCAATGGCGTCTCTAATGAAAAATATTTTGTGATACGAATTCACAAAAACGCGGTATAGATAAATTTTGAAAAATTCGTATCTCCGAAACTGTTGATCGTGGATGCTATTGCCCGAGGACCTTTTTCACGTTAAATCAAATATATTTTCGGGAAAAAAATTACTGAGCACCGAAAATCAACATTTAAAAACGAATCCAAGAGCCGATTTGTCGAAAGTTCAATAAATCTTAAAATTTTCAAGATTATTCGTTGAAATTTCAATCGAATATCGAGTCCAACATTCTCAAAGTTTGATTATTATCGTTTTGGGGGGTTTTTTTTTTTTTCGATATAATAAATTTTGAAAAATTTTAAGCTGGAAAAAAAATTTTCATCGCTAGACTAATTATTTTCTGATTTTGGAGTAACGTTTTGTGAGGATTTTTTTTTTTTTCCCGTTTTCCTTTCATTTTTCACATTTTTGGAGGTCGTCCCAAAAAAAAAAAAAATACAATACCCCCAAAAAGTAGGACAACCCTTGTTACACGTGTGAATATAGCATTTAGTACGGGACGCTCCTTGTCTCTTGCGAAATACGTCTCAATTTAATTTTAATATCGATCTTTAGTTCGTATAACTCGCCATTGGGGCGAGCCTCGGATCACAGATTGTAAAAAATGGTGATCTCGTAGATTGCGCGAGAATTTGCAATTATTCGTGGATTCATTTTTTTCTTTTTTTTTTTTTCTTTTCTTTTCTTTTCATTTTCATTTTTGTAAATTTTTCTCATTCAGTGTATGCTTTCCGGTATCTTCTAAGGATTTCAAGGCGACAGCTCCTGAAATAAAATAGCAAAACGGCCAGCATGTAGGCGCGCTTCATTTCTTTTTTTTCTTTTTTTCCGTGAAGCTTATTTTTTTTCTCCCCCAAAAAAGCCAGGCTAATGGATCGATAGCTCGATCAAATCCAATACATATATATATATATATATATAAACACAGACGTACACTGAATATGACTGAACGAGTATACGAAAAATGAAAGGAATTTTTTTTTTTAATACTCATCCACGCGAAAAAATACGAGAATTAATGAAAAATAATAATAATAATAATCCGAGGATGCCGGATCTGGAGGAACGATCGACGAAGAAAATTGCGAAATAATTATTTTTTTTTCTTATACATTGGGGGGAAAAAAAAAAAACAACTAAGAGAGATAAACGAGGGTAAATGAAGCTTGATAAAATTTCGTGCTTATCGTCGACGACGAAAGTGATAAGGGATGATATTTTCGTCCGGGTGCAAGCGGCAATCCGGAAATTATAACTCATGCATATATAAATATATATATATATATATATATATGTTTATATACAACTTTTCAACATAAATGGGATTTTCGCGAAAATAGCGAGAATAAACGAACGAAAAATAATTATTTTTTAAAAACGTAATCGTTACCGGTTCGCTGGGAAACCAAAATTTAATAACGCAAAGATCGTGAATAGACGAGGGTTCAATATTAATTTAAAAAAAAAAGAAACAAAAAACAAAAAGAAAAAAAAATAATGGACAGTTGAGGTGTAAAATTCAACGATACGAGACTCTCGGAACATAAACAATACGGGTGCGAGGATCGAAAAATCATTTGGATGATTATTCTCGCGAAATGATGATTAATTTTCTTTTATTTTTCAAATTTTTTCTTAATAAAAATAATTTCGAATCAACTTGAATTACGTAATTTTTGTTCATTTTTCTTTTTTTAAGAAAAATCATTTCGAATAAAAGCAAGATATTGGTTTTTTTTTTTTTTTTTTTTTTTTCAAACTGGTTTGGAATAAATCGCCAAATAATTTTTTCGTCCGAAGATAACTGGAAATCACAATCGATGAAAGCATTCGCCAGCATACACAATAAAAATTAAAAAAAAAAAAAAAAAATGGCTCGATACTCGGATATTCAATTAATTATATCGTGAGAGAAAATTCGTTTGTGTTGGTGCGTGTGTGCGTCCAAATTGCATTCTCTCTCTCTCTCTCTCTCTCTCTCTCTCTCTCTCTCTCTCTCTCTCTCTTCTCTCTTTCGCTCTCTCGCACGCACGAAGAAAAAAAAAAAATTCGTTTCTTTTTGTTCGTTCGTTCCCCTCGTGCACACGACTTTGAGCTCATTCACGCAAAATTACAGAGTTATAATATGAAAAAAAAAAAAAAAAAAAAAAAAAAACCGTCATTTATCTAGATTCGCGATCGTTTTTCGTTAGTTTCTCGGTCGGAATCGGAATCGGCCGAGTCGTGGAGCGGTGGAAATTCAGGAACAGCCTCGCGTTGCTGCATCCATCCTGGCCCCCCAGCCAATGCCTTGCCCTGCGTCAATTTTTTTTTTTTTTTTTTCATTTTTTTTATTTTTAATTTTTATTTTACTTCTCGTATCGAATTTTGCCCGTATTTTTTTTTTTTTTTTTTTTTTTTTTTCATTAAAATAAATAATTTTAAAAAAGTAATGAAAATTTTTTTTTGCTCAAAAGAACCCAGAAGTAGCGGGACTAGAAAAATTTTGTCTTCGATGCAACCATAAATGAAGGAGAGGATAAAAAAAAAAAGCATCGCGTTTTTTTCTCATCTCGCTCAGCTCCAGCCCCAATTGTGCATTTCTACACCCATATGTGAGAAGTAATGAAAAAATAATAACGCACACACGTATATAAATATGTATATAGAGAGTAGACTACGGCCGTGATACCATGAAATAATGCTTAATTTTTACATGCAGCCACACGTGCGAGATACGAAGATTTTTTTTTTTTTTTTTCATTTTCGAAAATATCTTGTCACTGTTATTTACATGATTTTAATAATCACACACACACATATATATATATATATATATATATATATATATATATATATATATTTCTCGATTTTAATTTTCATTGGGGGATACGTGCGAATGGTTGTTTAAACGAAATGAATTTTGTGCAGTTATTCGAATTATTCAAACGTTTCGTATAATACGAATAATTCGTATATTTTGAATAACTCGGAAAGTTCGAATAATTCGAATAACTTGTAGAGATCGATCAATTCCGATAATTAACGATTCGAACGATTCGAAGCTTCGATAATTCGAATATTTCAAAGGATTCGAATATGTCGAAGAATTCAAGAAATTCGAGTTCAAATATGTCAAAAATATTGGATGCTTCAAAAATTTGGAATAATTCGAATATTTCGAAAAAAATCGGGACTAATCGAACGTTGAAATAATTCTATTCGACATCGAATCGAACAATTCCCACTGAATTATTCGAATGATTCGAATTATTTGGAGGCTTCAGATTATTCGGTTAATTCGAAGAATTCAAAGAATTCAAGTATGCCGAATAATTCGAAATTTCGAATTAATTGAATACTTCGAACTATTCGAATATTCCGAATAATTCGATAATTTAAACTATTTCGAATAATTAAAATATTACGAATATTTCGAATGAGCCGAAAATTTCGAATTATTCAAATATGCCTAATATATTGAATTATTCAAAAAATTTGAATAATTCTAATATTTCGAACAATCGGGACTAATCGAACGTTGAAATAATTCTATTCTACTTCGAATCGAACAATTCCCACTGAATTATTCGAATATCCAGAATAATTCGAATTACTTGGAGGCTTCAGATTATTCGATCAATCCGAAAGATTCAAAGAATTCGAGTACGCCGAATAATTCGAAATTTCGAATTAATTGATTAATTAGAATATTCCGAAAAATTAAAATATTACGAATAATCCGAAAATTTCGAATTATTCAAACATGTCGAATATATTGAATTATTCAAAAAATTTGGAAATAATTCGAATATTTCGAAAAATCGGGACTAATCGAACGTTTAAATATCTCTATTCGACTTCGAATCGAACAATTCCCACTGAACTAGTAACGAATTATTCAAAACTTGAAGTACACGCACAAATCCGATTCCAATTATCACAAGCCACGAGCTTTTCGTTTTTTTTTTTTTTTGTTTTTTTTTCATCGCTCCTATTCAGATCATCTTCAGATTGTACATTTGTGAATTTATATTTTTCGTGTATGCAAAAGATTCATAATTTTCTTCATCAACAAGGGGGGAGGGGGGGATACAAAAATTGTAAAATATCTTCCTCTCTCTCTCGCTCCTCTCTATAAATTTCGTCGGATTTTCGCAAATCTATCTTATCGATCGTGTCTTGTAATAAAACATTACCGAGCAAGTCCCATATGAAAAAAAAAAAATTATAATAATAATAACAATAATAAACAAAAAAAAAAGTCTTATTGCACACTTACGAATTTCTAAGACTAATAGGATAATCATAGCGAGATTGCGCTCGATTGCATTAGGAACGACGTGTCTCATTGCAATGAGGGGGAAAAAAAAAAAAAAAACGAGAATGAAATAAAAATAATGATAATGTTAATTGACGATCCGAACAAGTGAGAGCTACAATCGCACTATGAAATTTTTTTTTTTCTTTTGTTCACTCTAAGTACGTAGATTGACACAGACGAGTATAATGAAGAGAGAAAATGGCGGAAAGGTGAGGGGGGATTGTTTTTTTTTTTTTACGGGGTAGAGGGGAATAACGACGAGAAGCATGAAAAAAAAAATCATATGTATATGTGTATAATATATATATATATATATATATATATATATATATATAAATGAGAGACGCGATATATTATTGCACTAACGACTCCGGAATAACCGAAAATAATATTGCAACGTGAAAAGCTATCGCATATATATATATATATATATATTTTTTTTTTTCTAATGCGGGTATTGATCGATTAAAAATTGGATTGTGCTTGTTGGATTCTGTCGAAATTCTTGCTTAGAGAAGATAATCCATGCACAATCGTAGGCTCGGGTCGACCCCCTTTGCGTGTTTCGTGTGTTAACGACGGATATGGAAGTTCGCTTGTCACGTCACTGTAAAACAATATATAGACACGAGACACCCATTTTATCAGTCGATTGGTTTTTTTTTCCTTTTCTTTTCTTTTCCTTACTTTTTTGGCTTTTTGTTAATTTTTTTTTTTTTTTTGCTTTCAACCCCCATCCATCAAGAAGACCGGGGACAATTCGTCGATTCGTCACGTCATAATAGTATATATATATTTTTCTTTAAATGCTATTTAAAAAGAAAAAAGAATTTTTTTTGCATGTCTGAGAGATCCGAGAGATGAAATTAGCGCGATCGGGAAGAGTGAATCGGTGATCGAACATGATTCGAGTCGTTGAATCGATTGTTTTTGTTTTTTTTTTTTCCTTCGATTTTCGAAATTCACCGGAAATCGAAACAATTGGATTCATTCTCGATTAACATCGTATAATAGGAATCGCGGGACATATTTATCACGAAACGATTGATTCAGTCGACGAGAATTAAAAAAAAAAAAAAGCTTCAAAGTTGTCGCTTCGTATCTCCAAGATTTTTCGTTCCTAAATTTTTCGCGAATGATTATTATCGTCGCGTGACTCGACTCTGCGAATAATTTCATTTGAAAATTCGATTTTATTTTAATTATCGAAAAATAATTATCGGAATATGTTCGTTCGTCGATTTCACTCGGCATCCTCCGTGTCACGATAATGATCGAGAACGAGAGAAGAAAAACAAAATAATAATAATAATCGTTGATTACGACGTGACATACCGATATGAATACGGGTGCTACTTTCGTGTGCTCGAAATATACGAACGATTGGATTCAAGCGCATTGTTAACGCAACGAAGTATGAAAAAAAAATTCATTAAAAAATAAATAAATAAAGAGATAAGACAAAACCGTTAGTAGAGAGCTCAAACTTTGAGTAATTCGAGTTACGCGTCAGGGTGTTATTCGCACGGAAATTTCAAAAAGGGATTTTGGAAGATTCGAGGATATGAAAAAAAAAACAAAACAAAACAAAAACAAAAACAAAAGCGAAATGAAATTGGAGTAAAAAATAAAATTTCACAGTTCCGTGTATAAATCTCGAGTAATTCGAATGAACATCGATTGATTTACTCCAAATTTAATTTCACGCGAGATTAAACGATATTTATTCATTTTTTATTGCCACCGAATAAAAATTGTGCCAGTCCGCAATTACAAAAACAAAAACTAACGGCAATTGCTCAATTTAGGAAAGTGTTTAAAAATGACTCTGTAGCTCCGGAAAATTTTACTCAAGATCGATTGAAAAAGGTGCAATGGCAAAAAAAAAAATATTAAAAATCCGACTTTCCAAAAAAAAAAAAAAAAAAAAAAAAAGGTTATCGAGCTATTTGGTTGATCCTGTGGCGTTGAGAGGAAGCATGGAGGAAGAAAGTAGACGAAAAAAACAAAAAAAAAGACCAAACACCAGTGACTTTGCAACTTCAATGCATACTAAGAAAGCCAACCCAACCCAACTCTCAACTATTTGGGTTGGATACGATAGCGATGGTAGTAGTAACGCAGTAGCTTCTGGAGCTTGGCTTATCCCCCCCCCCCTTTCCCTGAACCTATTTCAACCCTCTACCCCGATACGCCACCTCTTCGTCCTTTTCCTTCTCCCGCTAAGCCCCATCTTTACGACCCCCAGGCAACAACACAGTTCGCCAGTATATTCACGCAAAACACTCTCATACCATGGATAAAGCACGAGCACACACGCACACACACCCACACATACACAAAAACAGAGCCAGATCCAGGCATACACGCGAATCCCCTTTCTCCGGACGCATACACCCTTAAGGATATTTCCACATTCCCAAACCCAAAAGTTTCGTCCGATTAGAATTTCAGTACCGGCGTCAAATACAAAGTCTGAAAAATCATCAACGATATTGAAGATTTTTCAAACATCGATTTTCTGGAATGTCCCAAAAAGTTGCGCGGAAATTTGTTTAAGAAAATATTGTTCAACGGATCATCGGTAAAGTTTCTTTTTTTTTAAATAAATTCATTGATTTTTCGCGAATACGTATAATTTTTTTTCCGAATTTTCTCTACTTTGTTTTTTGATAATTTGTTTTTATTTGATACATTTTAAGTTTGTTTTTTTGGATGTATTTTCTGGCAGAAAGATTACGTATTGCGGTGAAAAAATTTCCGTTCTGTTGAATCAATAGTTTCATGCGTGTGCAGTATTAAAGAATTTCGAAAAGCGGAACTTTCGAAAAAAAATAGGAACAATTCTATTGATAAAATTTGCAAGTATTAAAAAAAAAAAAAATCAATGAATTAGATCGATCCGAAAAGAAATGAAAGTCTGACGTTCAACGACTTTTGATTGAACCAAGTTTTTGATAACTCTACAACTCGGTTATGTATGGTTTTCTTTCGTCAGATTTTCATTGCGAAATGCTTAAAATTCTCAACCGAATCTCAACTTTTGGCTTGGTATGGGTTTTCCCGACTCACAACCGGTTATATTCAGGTGTCACAGCGATGGTATTAGTGGCATTGATAGTGATAAAGTTTGCGAGTAAATTACAGACAACAGCGAAAGCAACGCTGCACCGGTTCAGACCAGTGGCACACGTTCACCGGATATGCGGAGGAAAAAAGTTCAAAAAACGTACAGGATGCACATGCGCTGTGGTCGAAGAGCTTTGGCTCGAAGAATTGTCACAAAACACCAAAAAAAAAAAAACACATTTAAACAGTGGGTGTTCCGTTAATTGTAAGTGCCCGGTTGCCCGGTTTTCTGTATAGAATTGCGTGAGCCTAATTGAGTCAATGCGTTCAGTTGGAATTTTTAGAAACGAGATACTGCCCCTAATTTTTTCTGGGCCAAGTCACTGCTTGGGGAAAGTTTTTGATTAGCGATTGTAGAAATTTTCCGAATTTTTCTGTCTTCAGTTAATTATGCGCAGGTGGTTTTTCTTTCTGTGTAGAATTGCGTGAGTCTAGTTGAGTCAATGTGCTAAGTTGGAATTTTTAGAAACGAGACACTGCCCCTAATTTTTTCTGGGACAAGTCACTGCTTGGGGGAAGTTTTTGATTAGCGATTGTAGAAATTTTTCGAATTTTTACTGTCTTCAGGTAATTATGCGTAGGTGGTTTTTTTCTGTGTAGAATTGCGTGAGCCTAGTTGAGTCAATGCGTTCAGTTGGAATTTTTAGAAACGAGATACTGCCCCTAATTTTTTCTGGGCCAAGTCACTGCTTGGGGAAAGTTTTTGATTAGCGATTGTAGAATTTTTTCGAATTTTTCTGTCTTCAGTTAATTATGCGTAGGTGGTTTTTTTTTTTTCTAGAATTGCGTGAGCCTAGTTGAGTCAATGCGTTCAGTTGGAATTTTTAGAAACGAAATACTGCCCCTAATTTTTTCTGGGCCAAGTCACTGCTTGGGGAAAATTTTTGATTAGCGATTGTCGAGATTTTTCGAATTTTTACTGTCTTCAGTTAATTATGCGTAGGTGGTTTTTTTCTGTGTAGAATTGCGTGAGCCTAATTGAGTCAATGCGTTCAGTTGGAATTTTTAGAAACGAGATACTGCCCCTAATTTTTTCTGGGCCAAGTCACTGCTTGGGGAAAGTTTTTGATTAGCGATTATCGAGATTTTTCGAATTTTTCTGTCTTCAGTTCATTATGCGTAGGTGGTTTTTTTTTTCTGTATAGAATTGGATGTGTCTAGTTGAGTCAATGCGTTCAGTTGGAATTTTTAGAAACGAGATACTGCCCCTAATTTTTTCTGGGCCAAGTCACCGCTTGGGGAAAGTTTTTGATTAGCGATTGTCGAGATTTGTCGAATTTTTCTGTCTTCAGTTAATTATGCGCAGGTGGTTTTTCTTTCTGTGTAGAATTGCGTGAGTCTAATTAAGTCAATGTGTTCAGTTGGAATTTTTAGAAACGAGATACTGCACCTAATTTTTTCTGGGCCAAGTCACTGTTTGGGGAAAGTTTTTGATTAGCGATTGTCGAGATTTTTCGAATTTTTCTGTCGCCAGTTAATTATGCGTAGGTGGTTTTTTTTCTGTATAGAATTGGATGAGTCTAGTTGAGTCAATGCGTTCAGTTGGAATTTTTAGAAACGAGATACTGCCCCTAATTTTTTCTGGGCCAAGTCACTGCTTGGGGAAAGTTTTTGATTAGCGATTGTAGAAATTTTCCGAATTTTTCTGTCTTCAGTTAATTATGCGCAGGTGGTTTTTCTTTCTGTGTAGAATTGCGTGAGTCTAGTTGAGTCAATGTGCTAAGTTGGAATTTTTAGACATGAGACACTGCCCCTAAGTTTTTCTGGGCCAAGTCACTGCTTGGGGAAAGTTTTTGATTAGCGATTGTCGAGATTTTTCGAATTTTTACTGTCTTCAGTTAATTGTGCGTAGGTGGTTTTTTTTCTGTGTAGAATTGCGTGAGTCGAGTTGAGTCAATGTGTTTAGTTGAAATTTTTAGAAACGAGACACTGCCCCTAATTTTTTCTGGACCAAGTCACTGCTTGGGGAAAGTTTTTGATTAGCGATTGTCGAGATTTTTCGAATTTTTCTGTCTTCAGTTCATTATGCGTAGGTGGTTTTTTTGTGTGTAGAATTGCGTGAGTCTAGTTGAGTCAATGTATTCAGTTGGAATTTTTAGAAACGAGATACTGCCCCTAATTTTTTCTGGGCCAAGTCACTGCTTGGGGAAAGTTTTTGATTAGCGATTGTAGAAATTTTTCGAATTTTTACTGTCTTCAGGTAATTATGCGTAGGTGGTTTTTTTCTGTGTAGAATTGCGTGAGCCTAGTTGAGTCAATGCGTTCAGTTGGAATTTTTAGAAACGAGATACTGCCCCTAATTTTTTCTGGGCCAAGTCACTGCTTGGGGAAAGTTTTTGATTAGCGATTGTAGAATTTTTTCGAATTTTTACTGTCTTCAGTTAATTATGCGTAGGTGGTTTTTTTTCTGTGTAGAATTGCGTGAGTCTAATTAAGTCAATGTGTTCAGTTGGAATTTTTAGAAACGAGATACTGCACCTAATTTTTTCTGGGCCAAGTCACTGTTTGGGGAAAGTTTTTGATTAGCGATTGTCGAGATTTTTCGAATTTTTCTGTCGCCAGTTAATTATGCGTAGGTGGTTTTTTTTCTGTATAGAATTGGATGAGTCTAGTTGAGTCAATGCGTTCAGTTGGAATTTTTAGAAACGAGATACTGCCCCTAATTTTTTCTGGGCCAAGTCACTGCTTGGGGAAAGTTTTTGATTAGCGATTGTAGAAATTTTCCGAATTTTTCTGTCTTCAGTTAATTATGCGCAGGTGGTTTTTCTTTCTGTGTAGAATTGCGTGAGTCTAGTTGAGTCAATGTGCTAAGTTGGAATTTTTAGACATGAGACACTGCCCCTAAGTTTTTCTGGGCCAAGTCACTGCTTGGGGAAAGTTTTTGATTAGCGATTGTCGAGATTTTTCGAATTTTTACTGTCTTCAGTTAATTGTGCGTAGGTGGTTTTTTTTCTGTGTAGAATTGCGTGAGTCGAGTTGAGTCAATGTGTTTAGTTGAAATTTTTAGAAACGAGACACTGCCCCTAATTTTTTCTGGACCAAGTCACTGCTTGGGGAAAGTTTTTGATTAGCGATTGTCGAGATTTTTCGAATTTTTCTGTCTTCAGTTCATTATGCGTAGGTGGTTTTTTTGTGTGTAGAATTGCGTGAGTCTAGTTGAGTCAATGTATTCAGTTGGAATTTTTAGAAACGAGATACTGCCCCTAATTTTTTCTGGGCCAAGTCACCGCTTGGGTAAAATTTTTGACTAACGATTGTCGAAATTTTTTCGAATTTTTCTGTCGCCAGTTAATTATGCGCAGGTGATTTTTTTTTCCCGTGCAGAATTTCGTGAGCCCAGTTGAGTCACTGTGTTCAGTTTGAATCTGTAGAAACGAGTCAGTGGAATCGTCTACGCAGGCATCAAATTTAACGGAGTTCCGACTGCTGTGAGCTCAACTCGGAACAGCAAAAGCAACGAAAAGCCCTGAACATTGGTGACTCAGCGCGTTTGAGAAATATCCGTAAAACATTTACGTATCGTCCCAAGTGAAAAATTTTATTGAAACAATTAACGTTTTCCGTTCAGTCTCATTCGAGCCAAAATACTTCTAATATTACAAAGCGGGTGGCGAATGAACGACAAAAAATAAAAAAGTGCACAAACGATGAGCATTTGTCAAGCATTTCATGAAATTGGATTATTCACGAGATACAATGGAGTCACGAGGATGATAAATTAGCTAAATCAAGATTTATCTAACCTGGTGCATCGGATCGTAGCCCATTGAGCCATCGTTGTACGGTTGGGAGCCGTAATCACTTCCATTTATTCCCATTCCGTATCCCGCCATATCCTGAGGTCCGCCAGGTGGGGCTGGTGACATCATTGGCGTTGGCGTGCCCTGGCTAGCGCCCCCCATGCTGTACGGTGACGCACCTGCAAAAGCTGCTGTAGAAACGATCGCGGTGCATACAAAGTTCTAGGGATAGCCCATTTATAAAAAAAAAAAAAAAAAACAAAAACAAAAACAAACAAAGAAAATCGACTCTGTATCCACGAGACGAAAAAAAAAAGGGGAAAAAAAAAGAACCCGAAGATTGGAATATAATTCGTTGTCGATTTTTTGTTTTCAAGTTTTTTTTCTTTTTTTTTAATAAAACGTGGACTCGAACACGTTCGAGGGAACAAAGCTATCGTTAATTTTATATAAAAAAAAAAAAAAAACGGCCATGAGGCTGAGATTTATTTGTCAGAGGGAGCGATATAACGGCCGTGTCTGACCATGCGGTAACCCAACAGCCGGCACAATCCAGCAGTAAAGTCACTCGCCAAAATGATTTACCGTAATGAGAATCGACCTCACCGCGTAATATTTTTCTTTTTCTCTCTTCCCCCCCTTCAACGTTTTCGTCACGCCTAACGGCTATATCGATTCTACCTGAGCTAAAAGTCGTATCTCGGTTAAAAAAAAAAAAATAAATAAAAAGAAAAACGGAATTTTAACGCGCGATAACGAGTTTTCTCGAATTATCGTTTCCTCGCTGCTCACGTGGGAATTTTTAGCGTAGACAGTCTCGGCGAGGACCGTTTTGTTTTTCTTTCTCTCGTTTTTTTTTTTCTCCAGAGAAACCGAGATAAGCTCTTCCGCAACTTTTGCAAAGTTTTCGGAATCATTTATCGTGCTTTGGCAAAAAAAAAACTGAGTTTCAAGGATACTTGCAATTTTTTTTTCCAGAATCACTACAATCACCTGAGGCAATTATCGTCAACATCAAAAAGATTAATTCCTAATCAATTTAATTCATTTTTTTTTTTTTTTTCAAGGGCTTTTGCGAATTTTTAGTGAAAATGCAATTTCGTAACTGGAGCCTCTGAAATTTTTGCTCAAATGTTTGTAACTTTTTTAAAAATAAAAATCGAGTTTCGTGAGTACATCATTGGTCATTTTTTTTTTTTTTAATGCAATTGTCAAGTTTCTAGTGAGATCCCGGAGGGTCTCGCAATCAGAGCCAATTTTCTCAGCAATCTTTACCGATACTCTGCTCTGTCTGGCTTTATTATGAAAAAAAAAAAAAAAAACAAAATGAGTGCAATTTTGAAGAAAAAAAAAGAGTTATTAATGACGAAAAGAATTAAAAACAAAAAAAAACATTCTCAACTGCATTGTCATCGTGTCCGAGGGGATTATTATCGTTTTGACTCCATATTCTTTAGTAAATTGAATGTTTTTTTTTTTTTTTTTTTTTTTTTTTTTTCGACTGTATACGCTAAGCATCCTTGAGCAGAATGAGAAATCGATAAAGTCTGACACGTTTGAACGCGAGAAGAAAATTTTGTATTTTTCTATCCCCCCCCCCCGGATTTCGATAAATCAATAATACATTGGAAAAATCGTCGATTTAATCGAGTTCAACGTACCAGCTGCTTTTTTCGCCGCATACAAATTCGCCTCCTCCTGCGCCTTTCCAATATTTTTCTTGTAACGTATCCTCTTGTTGCCGAACCAATTGGACACCTGAATTTTCATCAAAAAAAAAAAATGAATAAATAACAACAATCGAATCGTTCATGCACAATTTTTTTTTTAAACTCAATACAAATTTTCCACTTGAAATACCGATCGATGATTATTACCTGGCTGACGGTGATGCCGCACTTTCGCGCGAGTTCCTCCTTCGCCTCCTCGCTCGGATATGGATTGCTCAGGTGGGAGTAAAAATACTCGTTCAGTATCTCCGAGGCCTGTTTGCTAAAGTTTCGTCTTTTGCGCCTGAGGAAATGAACAGCGAACAAAAAAAAAAAAAAAAAAATATTGCATACACTGTGCATCGAGGAGATAAAATGGCACTTTTAAGGCCTAGCTTACATAAATTCAAAATTTTAAGGCCAAAATCCAGAAATTCAAAATTGCGGATCCCAATATGACGGACAAAAATGCTCAAAGTAGCTCGATGAAGATGAAACTCCGTATGCAGGGGTTTTTCGAGTCGTTGAATACGAATCTCAGTACAAAATTTAACAATAAAATTGGCAGTTCCAATATAGGATATCGAAACACAAAAACTGGCTTGGTCACCGATACTAATTGAGCTTATAATTTGAAAATAACGAATTCCAGATTCAATACGGTTATTCAGTGTAGCAGAATCAACATATTGAGCAACTTCAATGTTCCAGTAATTCCAGTAAAATCTCCGGTTTTCGTTTGCCATATTTGATCCGACATTTTGAATTTTTTTGGATTTAGAGCTCAGATTCGTATTCAGCGACGCCATAAACCGAGTTTCATCTTCATCAAGCTACTTTGAGCATTTTCGTCCGCCATATTGAATCCGACATTTTGAATTTATGGATTTTGAGCTCGAATTCGTAATCAGCGACCCAAAAAACATCCCTGAATTCATTTTTTGTTTATTGTTGTTGTTTTTTTTTTGTACTGTAGTTATTATTAGCATCCGCTAAGTGAAACATAAACCCTTAATAGTCATATCGTGGTAACAATTGATCTCCTAACATCCTAAATATACATTTATATTCGTCGTTATGGGCTAAAAAAAATTTTTATTGAAGAAAAACAAAGTGGAAGTAGGTGACATACCAGTATGTCACTATGCTTCGAAGGAGGTTCTTAACCCAGAGAAAAACGGTAAGAACGATTCTAAAATTTGAGGGGAGGTTTGTGCTGGTACTAGTAATACACCGTAATTGTTTCAGATTTTTTGACCGCGTTGAATTTTTTTTTTTTTTTTTTTTTTCTTCGACTCACCTCGCATCGAGGAATCGACTTCTCAGGATCATGACAGCCTCGCAGGTCGATTGTTTGAGCTGCATCTGAATGCTCGAGAATTTTTTATGTATTATCTGTACCATCCTCTCGATTTCCTTGGGCGTAATGGGCCTCGTGCGACTCTGTTCCCTCAGGAGATTCATAACGTGGGTCGTGAACTCGTTGCAGGCCTGAATGGGGAACCGATGAAGACAATGAGGAAAATTTTTTTTTATGTTTAAATACACCGAAAAAATTGATAAATTTAACGAATCAATGATATCCTGGAGAATCTCCAGCAGGATTCTTGTTTTAAATATTTTTACCTGAAATTTAGAATTCAAGATGGAGAGAGAGAGAGAGAGAGAAGGAGGAGGGAGAAACTGGATTTCGCGAAAAACTCGAATTCAAACCGATCGCCAAAGCATTGGGAAAAGAAAATGTCGAGTCAAAGGGTGGAAAAAAAAAGAAGAAAAGTGTATACGTGTGCAGAACAGTGAGAGAGAGAGAAATATTCGAGATGTGGAAAGGGAAATAATGCATTATTCGTACAGTGGAGCTGGCGGTTTGAGAGAAATAGAGGGAAGAGGAAAAAAAAGAGCATACGACTCCGCTTTTCTCGTTGCTTCATTCGGATATCAGTATTCTAGACGCGAGGCAGGCATGCCACCATCGGGAGAGGGCAGAATAGGGACTTGGCTTTTTCTGAGGAAAGACGAGGAAAGCGCGAGAAAAAAAAGCACATATATAGAGGAAAGAGACGATGCTGTCTGGATGGCCAAGGGAAGAAGTAACGTTGGGGATGGTTTGCAATTTCGGAATGGATTCCACTCTGCCAGAATCCCTGATACATACATACACACACACATATATATATATATATATATATCGTTTTCTCTCGCGTTTTCTATGCATGGGGAATTTCACACCAACTGGGGCCATTTTTTCTTCGACTTCAAATTGAAAAAGCTGCAAGCTGAAAATTCCAAATAACTTGCTCCAAATTTCGCACAATGCTCGACACGCTCCCCCTGTATGAGGACCACCGTCAATTTCGGCTTCCTCGTCAGAGGAAGCTTTGAGCATTGGCCGAAATTTCAAAGAAGAAATTTGCAAGTTTCAACTTGCAGCTTTTTGCCCTCCTGACTGTCATATGTAGTTTCATTTTTTGAGATTCAAGTTACTAATCATTTTCTGGATATTCAATATTTCATAAGACGAACGCATGGTTTTGCGTTTCAAAAAAGTCCATATTCTCAATATTCGGACAAAATTAGAGCTGTCAAAGGCGCGTTTTTGGAAAATTCACAAGTTCATAAAGTCCGAAGCCTTTTACCGATTCTCGCGAAAATCAAGACCAACTTTCCTTCAATGATACTCTAATCATGGAAGAAAAAAGTTAGCCCGGATATCTCACAATTTTGAGAAATTAGAACTGTCGGAAACATTTTTATTTTTTTGAAAATTCAAAATTTTGGAAAATTGAAACCTAGTTCACCGATTCTTGAGATATTTCATATTAAATTTTACTAATGATTCTTCATGAATGGGGGAAGGGGGGGAGGGGGGAATAAGCCCATCTTAAAATTCGGAAAAAATTAGAGCTTACTTTAAATTAGTTTTATTTTTTATTTTTGGCAAATTCACAAGTTCATAAAGTTCGAACCCTTTTCAGACATCAAGAAAATTGATGTCAGACATCTTTTGAAAATTTGAAAGTTTCTTCAAATGTAGATCCCTTGAGAAATTTACAGAACGCACATTTTAAACATACCAACATGGAAAACTGGAAGTTTATTTGTCTCCATCACAAAGCTTTTACCCGCGCTTTCGACGAGTCAAATTACACGTTACTTTTGTTCAAAATTTTTTTTTGTTTTGTTACAAATTACACGTTGTTTTGTTTTTTTTTTTTTGCGAAATACAATTAAAGATCTTCTCGAGCGTTATCTCATAACGAATACACCATTGACGATAACACGTCACTTCAAAGCACATTTCGAGCTTAAACTCAAAACGCTACGAAAACTACGCACGATAGAGCAAAATTGCATATAAAAATTTTCCGAAGAAACTAAATTTCCTATCAAAAACGGTCCTCGTGAGAATTTTTCCTGAGTCAATGGATTCGGCGTGAGAGACGTGCAAAGTTAAAAATGTAAAAGACGAACAAAACAAAAACAAAAACAAACTTTGCCTTGCTGACTTATTTCGTAATTCGTTTATAAATAAACATTCACGCGGCTATGGCGTCCGGTGTTGTGTCTAAATTAGCGTATGAATTTTTGTGATTTTTTTTTTTTTTTCATTTAACGCTAAAACGTACCGTATAACTTGCCATTTTACCAAAATTCACATTTTCTCGTGATACCATCTTCGAGCGTCTCTCACTCCTCGGCTATTGACTTTTCACGCATGCGGTCCGGGACTTTTATTACGGAAAATATGATTCTCTACAAAATTGCTTATTACCAATTTTGTTCTATCTCGCGTAGTTTAGCCGGCGTTTCGATTTGAAGTTCGTAAAACACGAATTTCGAATATTCGTTTTGCAACGAAAAATAAAAAGTTTATTTTTCGAAAACTGAGTGAAGTGCATTACTATTAAGTGGCACACAAACACATAGATGGTGGCTCAGGGGGGAAAAAATCGAAAATTATTTTCATTTCGAGCGGAATATTCCACATATATATATATATATATATCCCGTATTATACCGATTTTCTCTCGAGCTTTTTTTTTTCATACATCCACGATCTCTCCGTTTCTGTCTTTTTTTTTTCTCGGCGGCGCGCGTTTCATCGCGACAATCCTGGCTTCGAGCTTTTCCAGAGCATCGCGCGGTCCCCACAGACCGGATATATGGAGGACAAGAAGAAGGACGAGGTATATATGGAGGACAGAGGAGAGCCCGATCAGCAGGAAAAGACCAGAGCTTTTCGTATATGTACGCTAGGATCAGGGTGGATCAGGATCTCTCTCGATTCTCGTCTGCTTCACTGTAGCATGGTAAAATGGGGTTGGGGGATGGAAGGAAGGGTGAAAATAACGAGAGAAAGAGAGGATTGGATGGAAAATTCCACGAAAGAGGTGAACTTCGTTTCCTTTACTCTCTCTCTCTCTCTTTCTCTCTCTCTCTCGCTCTCTCTCTCGCTCTCCCTCTCTCTTCTCTATGGTTTTTTGTTTCCTCTTTCTCACTTTCCATTTTTTTTCTCTCGTCCTTTCCCTCTTCCCATCTCATTTTCCATTCTCCCTTTATTCTCTATCTCTGTCTTCAGTTTTCTTTTTTCCTTTTACCGTTTTCGCTTTTTCTTCCTTCATACCTTTCTCACTTCCTATTTACTCTTCTTTTCCTCTCTCTCTCTCTCTCTCTCTCTCTCTCTCTCTCTCTCTTTTTCTTTCTGGCTTTTTTCTTGATCTCTTTCTCACTTTGTATTCGACCTTTTTCCCTATTCTCTCCCTCTCTCTCTCTCTCTCTCTCTCTCTCTCTAGTTTTCTCTCGATGCAATTCCCGCTTGTCCATGTCCCATATGCGCGTCTCCCTTTTGACACTGCATCGCCCATATGTAACAAAATGCCGCGAGAGCTTCTAAAAATAATCAGCAATTTCCGTCGTACGGAATTCGGCTAGTCTCGGCGCTTCGACTCGAACTAACGACTCATGGATTAATACGAATTCGAAAAGAGAACTTGGTTTTACTCCCCCGAGTCATTCTTCGATAAACTTTAAAATTCGTTATTGAGATTTTAGTGGTAATGGACCGTATGATCGTTTGTATTGAAAAAGACCAAGTTGGATAAAAATAATGACGAATACAGATCGAATAAAGATCCCGAAATTTTTGGAAATTCGATCGAAACGTTCGAGGCACTTTTGAATGGCACTAGCGCGAGGGTTTTTTTTTTTTTTTTTATTATTTTTCGAAATACCCTCAAATTCGGGTCTTCCTTGCCTTATTTTTCGTCTCTTTGATCTCAAACGTTCTTATGGCATTTTCGAAGATCCCAAAAACTCAGACATTGATAAAATGAAACCGAAATATATATAAATTGTATATAAAGAGAGAGAAATTTTCGAGATAAGCACATTTTTTTATCGTGTCCCTTCATAACGATTCTCGTGACGCTGTTTTTCTCATAAACGTATATATTAGGGTGTGCGGAAAAAAAACAATTTTTTTTTTTTTCGGTTGCATCCACCAAAAAAAGTTGAAGTAAGGTAAAAAAAAGAAGAATCCTAAAACGGGAGGTCAAAAAAAAATTATTTCGAACGGCGCATTGCATTTGAATATTTTCCATAAGAATAACACAGGAAAATATTCGGATTTCTGAATGCGGTAGTGCAACTCGTCAGAAAAAAATCACACAAAGATGTCATTAACATATTCTCATGGAGAATCGAATTCTCTACAAAAAAAGTTCTTACGAAAAATTAGCTCGGAACAACCGTTCAAGTGGAATATAACGCGAATTAATATAGTGGAAATAACGCTGTCTGAAATTGAATTGATAGGAAAAAAAAAATAATTCAAAAGGCTGTAAAAATCGAATTTTTCGCTTTACGAAAAAACTTTTCGGGGGTTTTTTGTAGAGAATGTTCTGCTCTAACAACGTCGCTTTGATAGAAGCATATAACGGTTCATTAACAAAAAACGAAGAGCAGCTACAATATTTATTGGGCATAGTGCAAAATTATCGATAGAAATACCCTAATTGCAACAAATAGACTCTTAAAAAAAGAAACGATGATTATTAAGCATTATAATGTAAAAAAAACCTATTCTATCTTATTGAACCAAATTCATTGAATAAAGCTTTTCTAAACACGATCAGTGATGAACGTCGTTTCTTTTACATTTCTTGTTGTACTTGATTTTTTTTTGTATAAGAGAAATATTTTGAGAACAATTTCATGCAAGTATGTTAGAGCAGAACATTCTCTACAAAAAAACCCCCAAAAAGTTTTTTCGTAAAGCGAAAAATTCGATTTTTACAGCCTTTTGAATTTTTTTTTTTTTTCCTATCAATTCAATTTCAGACAGCGTTATTTCCACTATATTCATTCGCGTTATATTCCACTTGAACGGTTGTTCCGAGCTAATTTTTCGTAAGAACTTTTTTTGTAGGGAATTCGATTCTCCATGAGAATATGTTAATGACATCTTTGTGTGATTTTTTTCTGACGAGTTGCACTACCACATTCAGAAATCCCAATATTTTCCTGTGTTATTCTTATGGAAAATATTCAAATGCAATGCGCCGTTCGAAATAATTTTTTTTTGACCTCCCGATTTAGGATTCTTCTTTTTTTACCTTACTTCAACTTTTTTTGGTGGATGCAACCGAAAAAAAAAAATTTGTTTTTTTTTCAGCACACCCTAGTATATATATTTTATATTTATCAGTGTCGATATTTTGTACGCGAGTAAAATTCTCGAAAATCATATCTAATATATATCTATAGTACATATCTAATATATCACAATACATATCTAATATATCATCGAGGATCGCGATTCCTCAATTCGCGAATTTCTCGGTTACGAAATTTATTTTTCTCGAAATCAGAATTGGTACTCCTCGAAATTTTTGAAATATCAACGTCGAAGTTGCAAAAACAGAAGTTCCGAACTAACGTTTTCCGAGCTTCGTCTCGAAACGCCGTCCGAACTATTCAAGATGGAGCAAAATTGTACATAAACAATTTTACAGAGAATTAAATTTTCCATGAAAAATGTCCGCGACGGCATACACGAAAAGTCAATAGCGAATGAGCTGCAGGCGTCCGAAGTGACGCGACGAGAATGCGTGATTTTTTTTTTTTTTTTGTGAAATCGAAGAATAGCGGACCCATTGATTGTTAAATTACATATCATCGCGTTAGCGTTGAATTAAAAATTCCTAAAAATTCATACGTCAACTGGACACAACGAGAAAGTCATTATGGCGACTAAAAAAAAAAACTTAATTTATAACTAAATTCAAATAAAGCCAGCGACTTGAAATGAGGGGTGTTTTTTTTTTTCAAATTATTTTCGTAACTTTCGACACCTCCCACGCCTGAGTTATTGACTTTAGAAACACGTCGTCGGGAACTTTTTTTTCCAAAATTCAATTCCTCGAAATATGTTTTATGAGCAATTTTACTCTATTGCGCATAGTTTGAGCAGCGTTTCGAGATGAAGCACAAAAAGTGCCAAATTTTCATTGTTCTTATTTTTCTCTTGTCAAAACGTATAGGAGAGCGTGGAATAATAATGGACCTATTATGAGTTATTATTAATGTCATTTATCATGGAAAGACGCTAAAAAAAAAACTCCAGGATTTTATTCCGAAAAAAAAAACAAGTATAATTTGACGAGTTGCGAGTCCGGGGCAATTTCTCGTTGTACAGCATTCAAGAAAAAAATTCATTGAAGAAAAAAATTATCTACCCGAAGAAAATGTGTGAAAAAAATGGGGAAAAAAAAAAGGCTCTTACCTGCTCGTATTTCTCAAGCTCCTGATGATATATCTGCCGGATTTGCGCGAGCTTTGCACGATAGTCCGAGTGCTCGATGGCGTTGTCAGGCTGTCCGGGTGGTCCAGCCGCCGAAGCGGCCGATGCCGATGCAGCTGCACCGGCACCACCGCCCTTTTCCGGTCCCGCAACGCCCTCAGCGATCAACATATTGTCGAGTCTCATTAACTGCGGATCGGGTGGCTCTTCTTCCTGGGTATTGCGCAGCGAGAGTACTGCAATAATTGGGAATACGAAAAAAAAAAAAATAATTTTTTGTTTTGCTTTTCATGCTCCAAAAAGTTTTCCCCATCTAACGTGAATTTTTTTAAAAATAAACAACAGCAAAAAACCGGGAAAACTAAAACTTGCAAGCTGCTTCCTCATTTGTTCGATCTCGCTCACCAAGCTCTTCTCTCTATAAGAGAGCAAGTGGATTTTTTCAATTTTGGCTTCTTCACAGAGGGAAGAGCTTTGCGAGCGGGATAGAATAATGGAGGAAGCAATGTGCAAGTTTCTAATTTGCACCCTTTTTTTTATTTACTTCTATTTATTTATTATTTAATTCGATTAATTTTTTTTTTCGTGAAAAACGCCTCCATTTTTTTAATTTTCAATATTTTATAAAATCTCAACACCTCGAGGAATTTTCGCCAAATTCAATCCTTGTTTTCTATATAGACTATTCGTATAAAAAATAAAAAGAAATCGGCTCGGCAGATTCAAGCTAGATCGTTCTCAGAGTTCCCTAGATAATTTGTGTACAAAATTTCGGCTCGATAGCTTCGAAATTTACGAAAGTTAAAGCGGTTAAATCCATTTTTCAAAAATTTTATAAAATCTCAAGCCCTTGAGAAATTCTTTTCAAATTCAATACCAATCATCATTGTCCTCTGGACGACTTTTGTAAAAAATTTCGGCTCGATAGTTTCAAATTTACAAAAGTTCGAGCGATTAACTCGATTTTTGAAAATTTTAAAAATTTTATAAAATCTTAACCCCTTGAGGAACTCTTGCCAAATTCAATACCAACTATCATTGTCATCTAAACAATTTTTATAAAAAATTTCGGCTTGACAGCTTCAAATTTACGAAAGTTCGAGCGATTAACTCCATTTTTTAAAATTTTCAAAATTTTCTAAAATTTTTACCCTTGAGGGTATTCTAACCAAATTGAATACCAATCGTTCTTGTTCCCAAGACTATTGGTATACAAAGTTTCAGTACGATAGCTTCAAATTTACGAAAATTAGAGGGCGTACAAAGTAAAATCGACTATAACACGCACGATACGACACACCTACGAGTTTGTGGATCGAAAAATCGGCTTTACTGGACGTTCGATATTTTTTAAATATTTTTATCCTAAAACTAAAAATTCGGAGTGTGTATATTTTGTCTCTTCGACCATTTTCTCATCAAGCTAACCGTGCTGTGATTCTTGTAAGTTGGTGCAATCGTGTGAAAAAAAATTAGAAGAAAATCTGAAAGAAGCCGACCAAAAGTGAGTACGAGCCAGCGGGAATTCGGCACTTTCCCCGTGCCCACGTGCAAATGTAATTGGGAAGAAGAATAGGGGCTCAGGAAAACACTATAAGAGGTCGAGATCGGAAATGAATGTACATTAATTTAAACAAAAAAGTATGATTATTGTTTGTAACGAACGTCAATCGTCATAATTATGACTATTAGTGATAATAATCACTGATATATACTTGCATTGTTATTATTATCGTTATTGTGTGCTGAAGATTGAAGAGTCATCGTGCAAAATGAAGGATATATAGGGATGTATTATAGGGAATTCCAGTGATGCGTGATACTTCGTATAGAGGCGTCGCGAAATCGAATGTTAAAAAGAACGAGGCTATATCTCTCGGTTTCCCATCACCGCAAGGCAACACACGTACCTCGAATCATAAAAGAATCTATTTCATTGCGAAAGTATCTCCCTTTCCCTCACTCTCTTTGATGACGTCCATCCACGAAGTAAATCTCACTTTACGCGCAAAGACCTTCCTGTATATACCACCAGCCCCGATTTTTTTTTTCATCGCGTTTTCTTTATCTCTCCTTGCTCCTCTTGTTTTCTCCATCTCTATCGCTCGCTATGCTCTAACTCGACAGCTGGGAGCATCACCGCGGTTACACCGTGTGCTTTGGGGGCTGTGTGCTCCAAATCCAGATACAGGACGATTCAAGAGTAAAAAATTCGAGATTTTCGCAACATTTTGCACGCTGAGTTAATTTGAAATCATTAATAACGATTCAAATCGATCAATTTGACCGGTATCGTGCACAACTGCGGTGCTAAATTTTCTCACAATTTATCATCAACTCACTCGTAACTTGTAATTACTCACAATTGTACTCAACGCATGTAGTACAATTTTCACTTGACTCACGAACAACTTATACTTGACTCATGTACAATTTGTACTCAGTCCATCTATAATTTGTACTCAGTCCATCTATAATTTGTACTCAGCCCATGTACAATTTGCACTTGACTCATGAACATTTCGTACTCAACTCATGTACAATTTGTACTTCACACGTGGACGATCTGTACTCAACTCATGAATAATTTATTATGCTTGACTCATGCACAATTTTTATTTAGTTCATGTAATAAAATTTTTACTCGACTCATGTAAAATTTTTACTTATTCGCAATTTCCATTCAACTTGTCTACAACTCTGTACCAAACTTACACACAACTAATACTCAACTTGCTGATACTTTCTACTCAATTGACTCATCACTCGTACTCAAATTTCACATAATTCGTACTCAATTTGCTCATAATTTTTACTTGAGGTTTGCTCGCATCGTTTACTCAACTCGCTCATAACTTCAACTCAACTTCCTGATACAGTCGTTAAAATAGATCAACCAAGACAAACTGAGGATCAACCCTGCACAATATTTACTCACTCGTATCTCAACTCTCGTATGACGTGTATACTAAGTTCGTGCACAACCGATAAGCCACATCTTCACAAATCGTTATCCTCCCATAAAAAATGTGTACTCAACTTCCGGTCATCTCCAGGGAAACTTCTACCGTCCAATGATTACTTTATCCTATCAACTGGATCAGAGCCTATGTTCTTGGTCCCATGGAGAGAGAGAGAGAGCTCGCGATTGAGTCGCCCTTTCATTACTCAACTTATATGGCTCGTCAATTCGAGCATAACGCGGAACATTAAAAGCACAGCAAATTCCTTTTGATCATTCATCGAGATTGCGCCGTTATCGCGACTTTGCCTCGGTTCTGAATCACTCTGTACTATAGCCAAGGTACTCAAGGGAAGAGCACCCAGTGGTTTAGGGCTGGATGACTCTCGCTCTTACCACTTTCACTCTTTGCACCCTTTCTTCCTCTCATCTGTTTCTCCTTCTCTATCTCTCATTTCGCGGGTGTAACAGCGGTTTTTATTGTACTTTTACGGCGCGTGATGGAGCTGGACGACCCATAAAATCCCCGAGGGTCCGACTCCTTCTCGCGGGCTTGTCTTGTCTTCGACGTCACGCGCCCGCGCTATAAGCAATACCCCGAGACGATATACGCGATAGAAACCCCCAAGTTCGAACACCTCCCGTCGTTGGTGTTTTCGAGCCACCCAAGCTTTTACCACGTTCTTTGATGATTCTCGGGGAGTGGGAATTGTATATATACGGAACTTCGAGCCTCCGGAGCGTCCCACCAGACGGCACGCGCGCGCGCTCTTTTCAGTTAATCATTCGGAACTTCGTCATTATTTCATTCATTTTTGTTCGGATTCTTTTTTTTTTTTTTTTCCTCTTTAAGCATACATACGAGAGACGTTAAACGATGTGCCTAAGGAGAATTTATATTGGGCTCAAATTTTTTTCGTCTCTGGACCACGTCAATGCAATGTTTTCTCTGTTCTTCTTCGAACATTATGCAATGTATATCTGGGCAATTGGTGGCTTCATGAAATTTTACGTACTCTTTATTTTTAATATCGCGTATTTATGGGAATGTCGGAGAGTGAGATCGTTTTTTTTTTTTTTTTCTCAAGTACCAACGAGAGCGTGAAACGAATGCGCGTCACTGATGCATTTATATGAAGTGCGGAAAATTAGCGCGAGGATGGCAAGAGCTCGAGAGAAGGTAAATGAAAAGGAAAGTAGTGGCAAGGGGTTGAAAGTTGGACGACTGCACCCCCGGGATCTTCACAATGAGAGGGTGAGAGGGGGGGGGGGGGGGTTAAGGGGGGTGAAGTTGAAGAAGAAAGTGAAAGAAAGAGGAAAATAAAATATTCTTTGACTACGTGCTCTCCGAGTTTCATGGTCCGTTACAACTTTTTCCGTAATTATTCCGCCTCAAATGCTTCCAATTATAATTAATGGGATTAATATTCTTTCGCATCCTCATGCTATTTATAACTATGAGAATTTTATCCGGGAATTAATTAACATTAATCTTTTATTTTATTTTTCATCTTTCTTTTTGTATGGCCTTTTCCTCTTTGGGGGGGGGGGGGGGGGGACTGCTTTTTCGCACCTGCTGCCGAGCGAACGAGGCAAGAGACTCCCATAGGGAAAACAGCCTCCGTACATTATAAAATTTAACTCCCCCATCTCTTTTCTCGTATGTTGAATAAAAATTGCCAGGTCAACGATACACGTAATTCAACATTTACACACACATACGGAGTTACCACACTCTCGGGAGAAGAACTTTTGAAAAGCTCTCTACCTCTCGCTCGCTCTTGCCACCGATCTTCCAATTAAAAATGAAAAACATCTCATCCCTTCGGGGGTTTAACAACAGGGACATGGTAACGTCCCCTGATGCTCTCACATTCTGACTTTTCCATTTTCCTATCTCTCGCGCTCTTTTGTACTTATAGACAAACGTGTGAGCGCGATAGTGTACTTGATACACGATCTTCCGCTTTTTCTTCTTCACGTTCGTTGTGCGAACGAGATGTAACAGCGAGGAGAAATAAAACTCGCGAAGCCTTTTATTATTACGGCGAGAATTTCAAGCGGCCTCACAGACAGTGGAAAAAAAAAAATATGCACTACGGATAGTTGAACAAGTGCGCTTCGAACGATCCTACGTGCGATTTCACGACAGGATCTTCAACGATACACGGGGATAAAAAATAAAATGAAAAAATTATTCTGTTTTTTTTTTAATGTACAATAAATCGTCCTTAAAGTATTGTTAAAGAATATGCGGCTTTTTTCTTTTTGTGCGTAAAAAAACCATTCGGGACCCCCCCCCCCGAGCGTAAATCCAAGTTGACGCTATTTTGGAAAACAGTTTTTTCGAAATATCTCAGTGAACAGTCACTCCTACGGTCAAATTGTTTACAACTATTTTTGTAGAGGACAAAATTTCCTAACTTTTTTATTTAAAACTTTTATCTCCAAGGATTCGTGTTAAACGAGTTACAGCGCGTCAAAGTTTCATGAAAATGGTTCTCGCAAAAGATAACATACGTGAACGATGCATCGAAAACGGAAAATATATCGAACTTTGCCGCTCTCCAACTCGTTAATAACGAATCATACGGGAAATAATTTTCCAACAAAAATGATAGAAAATTCTGTGCTCTACGAAAATTATGTCAAACATTTTTCTCATAGGAGCAACCGTTCCTGAGATACATCGAAAAAAAAAAAAAAAAAAAAAACTATTTACCAAAATAATGGCGTCTGAATGATTTACAGTCAAGCGAGGGATACTCCTGAAGAATTTTCAAAGTAAAAACATCGCCAAAATAGATTTTGCTAAGAACAAAATCTCTGGCGGCTGAATTATGGGAGCAGAACGAGAGCTCCGGAAATTTGGGGGGAGAAAAAAAAATAACGAATGATATCGAATATACCAACGCGTATGATCATGAATCGACACGCACTTAATTTTGGGGTACAGTTTGCGTATGCTCGAATGCTCAAGACCCAATAATCTGATCCATTAGACATAAGTACAAGGATAGAGATAGAGATAGAGATAGAGAGAGAGAGAGAGAGGAAAAAGGAGAGTGTACTGGTGCACACGCGCGCAGCCTCCCGGGGGGTCCTTACAAGCGCGTAAACTCAGTTTTACTGGCATTTAACATTTTACGACTCAGACGGTCTGCCGGTCGACTGTACGACTATACGAATTCACGACTGTGCTAAACTCTCATTCGGCTCATGAACACACGGGACACAAGTGCTGCTGGCAAACAAAAGGGCATATAATCCACTGAACTCTTGTGCATTGAATCATCGGATCTTGGCCATTTTGTTTTTCAGCATACGACATACAGGCACGCAGACACGTGTGGCTTCACAACTGACAAGCTCACATACGATTTTATGGTAAAATTCATCGCTCATGTATACGTACTACGGTTATGACAATCATGCAAGGATTGACTATTAGAGCATAAATTCAGTCATTCGCAAGAGTAATGTCATGCATAATAGTGTATATTTATTTTTAAAAAATTCAGCTTGATAGTAACAACATTAATTGCAATACTAATTATATTCATATTTTTACTGCGATCATTATTAATAATTTTATTTAACATTTCACTGGAACTTTTGAACGAGAAAAACGACAGGACGTACGATCGATATACGAGAAAAAATATATTATGCAAACATTTATTGAATCAGGGTATAATCCAATCGTTCCAATACAAGTTTATACTGAAAACATTAAAGGATATTTATTTCGAGAAAACACATTGATGAGTCTCTCATGAATTTCGTCTCTCGTCCATTAGACCCCTCTTTGGGATCTCTATTCAATCCTCCCCCCCCCCCCCCCCTACCTTGTTTAATGATTTCGAAATATATGCACCCCTGTTTTACTCGGATGCTGTGTGCATTCACGTAGCACGCTCACGGAATAATTCGAAACGTTGAGAAAGAGAGAAAATGCATGGATCCGCGGTGTCGAGTCGGATATTCTCTCGTATAGTCGAGACGAGGGGAATAAAGAGGGAGGGAATGAGATACAGAACAGAGGCGGTGGATGGTCGGTTCTCGTATTGATCTAAACGGGTAGTACCGTGAGAGCAATTAAGATAAAGGACGCGGTAACAAAGGGTTGTCGGGCTCTCGAGAATTTTCAGTGTTGGAAAATAGAATGCAAGAGAGAGAGAGAGAGAGAGAGAGAGAAAGTGTGTGTGTGTGAGAGAGAGAGAGATGGGAATAACGAATAAGGGAAGAGAGAACGCAAAGTGTGAAAATGGATGGGAAACATGTGGAGAAGCAAAAGGGAGATAAGAGGATAAAATGCAAGACAAGGAAGAAAAGCATATGTAGCAACATTTTGCATAGATATACATCTTCTATGTATTATAGAAGGTGACTCAGCTCTTCATAACTGCGTAATCTTGGTGAAAATTGAGAATTTTTGTTCATGTTATTCAAACGATTGTGAATTGAGTTATCTTCGAGAAGCGATGCCAACTCGGATAATTCAACTAACAGCTGAACAGTTTCAAATCCTTTAAAGGCCCGAAAAATATCCTTATTATAATTTCGAAGAACAAGGTAATCACCAGTTGGTAGCGAATTTTGCGTTGATTACAACTTATGCACAAGTTGAGTAGAATCTGAGAGTATAAATTTAGCACGAATTATGCATGAGTCTGTAAAAGTCAGGCATAAATTGGAAAAAAAACTTGCACTTAAGTTTAGTTAAAGGTGTGAGTAAGTTCAGCATAAATCGATTAGGCGTTACAAATCAGTTGAGCACAAAAGTTGTGCAAGAGTCAAGTATAAGTTGTGTATATAGTTTTCTTGAAGCTATGCATATGGATAAGTATACAATTTGGGCATACGTTTAGCAAAAAAATTATGAGTAAGTTGAGCATAACTCAAGTACGAAGATTGAACAAGTTGAGCAGAAATTATGAGTGAGTTGAATGCAGGCTGTGCTCAAATTAAGTTGACTGGGAGTTATGAACAAGTTAAATACAAATTGTGCGATAAATTCAGTAAACATTGTGACTAAACTGACTGCCAACTTACTTATACATATGTTGAGTACAACTTGTGCGTAAATTCGGTAAAAATTATGAGTGAGTTGAGCACGCGTTGAGTACAAATTATTCGTAAGTTGAGCAAAGATGGCCCACAGGTTGCACATAAATTATGTGAGTTTACGGTAACTTAAACACAAGTTGAGTTCAAGTTATGCACAATTTTTTTTTAAATTGTGTACAAGTTCAGTGTAAATTGAGCACAATGATGAGTAAGTCGAACGCATTTTGTGCACAAATTGAGTAACTTCACTAAGAGTTATGCATAGATTGAGTACAAGTTCTCAATTAATTTTTCGTATGTTGTGAGTAATTTATGATTGCTTTATACTGAAAATTATATGTAAGTTTTTCGAAATTTTTAGTTGCGCTCCGATTGGATCACGTTCGTTGTTTATAATTACTCAAAATCGACTCAACGTGTACAATTATTGTACCCCCCACCGGACATTGGACAAATGTTTAATTGCCCTGTAACCTGGAACCTGGACGCGAGGATGGAAAAGAAAGAGGCGAAAGGTCAGAAAATTTCGTGGCATTAATCATGCTAAAGGGAGCTGTACAATGCTGCCACTCGCCTCTTTTATCCCATAGCAACACCCCCGGTAAATTGGAAAGTTTTGCTAACGAAACTTTTGCATTATTAACAATGCCGAGGGCGAGAGATATAGCGACGAAGTTGAAAACTGCTACATCTCCCCGGCGGTCTCATCCAATCCCAAACCCTTTTTATCTTTCATCCCTCGCCTATATATATGAATACACATACACACACACACACACATGACTGTTCAAGTCCATTTTAAACTTTGCATGACTATATACGGCTCTGAAATGGATAAGGTTCTTTTTTTTTACGCGAATTCAGTTGGTTCTCTTCATCGCTACGGAAACACGCAACGATGAGCAAGTCGTTTCGAGTTGAATATAATCACGAAAAATTCTATCCAACGATCGACGTTTTTTTTTTTTTTTAACAATCTTGATCCATGATTAAACCAGCTTGTTTCGTTAGGAAAAAAAAAATCTTCAGGCTCAAATCGCATGATACATCATGGTTCATATGATTTTCGTCAGTCTGAGTAATAATGGCGCATTTTTTTAGACTGTTCTTGTTTTTTTCCAAATTTTTTTTGGCAAACCCCGGTACACGGAGAGGTGTACAAGGAAACGAGAGAGTACTGAGAAGTTTTTCCTTGGAGAGCACGCAACCAAGAGATTCTTGGTGAATTGCGACGTTACATCGTCGGGGGGTGCTGCCAGATGAGAGGATGGTAAATCCTCGTGGGCTATAAAAGTCCCGGATTCGGAGATTTTTCCAGGGGAGGTGGAGAAAAAAAAAAGATCCTCGTCGAAGGATATCGACACCCTAGCAATAATAATATCTGACGAAGAAGGAAAAAAACGTAGGCTGTGCATGAGCGTGAAGGTATGGAGAGTCTTTTCGCTGATTTACGAGGACGACATGGTATATACGATGACGCAACAATCTTATTTACACCTGCCCCCCCCCCCCCCTCTCAATGGTAGCAGCCAACGTTTGTCGTTTCACGGCACATTTTGTCAAGCCTCCGAAGTGCTCATCATACTTTCTGGAAAAATGACGGGGAGCAGGGTGAAAAGGCACGAAACTCCCGGAGTGGAGGCAAAAAGAAAACTTGAATTTTCTACAATACAGCTGAACACTGGAACAATTGATTTCCCTAACTTTTCATCCATCCTCCAAAGGTGCCAGACAACAATCAACTTAGCCACATAATTTTTCTTTTACTCTTTGGACAAACTTGCTTCTTGCGACCATTCCCAAAATTTCCGGATATAATCGACCGCACAATTTGTCCATTAAAAAAAAAATAGTGATGTCCGGGATCGCCCTGTGCACTCTCCTAGATTGAGTCTCTATAATCACTGGTCAGTTTTGTATGTCTAAACTTCTTCGAAAGGCGCTGGACGATACTTATATAGCTGAGAAAATTCTTTCGTGTCGCATTTTGTAGCCAGTTTGCTTGCACAGTGTCATGCTACGTACATTCCTGGCCGAATACTACCCAGAAATAATAGAAAGTGATGGAGCCACTATCAGTGTTTTTCAAATTCAGCTCATCTTGAGACAATACCGTCCGGGCAGCAGCCAGGAATTTCCAAAATCAATTTGTCGTCTGCCCGTGCTTTTTCATGCAGTAATCTTGGTCAGGCACTAGAAGGGGGCCGGATCAGTAAAACTTCTGGTTTGTTACACAATAAAAACGCAGCGCTGCTATATATCTCTGTACCGGTGGACGAAGAGATGCGCAACATTATCTGGGCTTGAATTTATCCTAACCTCCTTCTTGTTAGAAGTTTTTTTGTTGTCCGTATACGTCTATGCCGAATGCAAATGGGATACATTTCAGAAATGTCAGTCCAATATAAGTGTCCGGATGTATTATATACATCGCGTGTACAGTATAGAGAATTGTGAGGTGTTACGGAGTTTGTGTACAGTGGACAAAATTGTAAATCATGGTTACCATAAAGCAATAAACCAGTTGGGCTAGCCCACCGGCTTGATCGTTTATGGCTAAGCTGGCTAGGTTAGGAATGAGATATACAGGGTGGGGCATTAACTATTAGCAGTAGAAATATTTTCTACCTTGCCAGTCTTAGGCGAAAACTTTTCCTACAAAAGTTGCATGGTTCGTAGGGGGTCATCAAGTGGTGGCTACGAGGTTCATCTAGGTGGAGGCGCTTCGAGAATTTCAAGGTCACCTCCGTTTTTTCAAATGGATCCACTATTTTTTTTCTTCGTAATTTCATCGAGGAACTATGAATAAGTTCACACACCAAATTTCGTCATGATCAACCAAGATTTAGCATAAAAAATCGATAAAATGGAAATTTTAATGTTTTCAGCCTTAAATCGATTGAAAAAATAGTGCAACCACTTACTCTTATAAAAGGTGCTCAAAGCGATGGCCACCACTTTCAATGCATGCTTGAAATCTGATTTGCATTGATTGTATGGCCCTATTAATAACGTCAGTCTGTATTAACGAACAGGCTCTAATTATTCTGTCTCGCATATCTTGCACAGTAGTCGGCACTTCATTGTACACCACGTCTTTTAGAGTCCCCCATAAAAAAAAGTCCAGTGGTGAAACCTCGATTAGAGCCTTTTCGTTAATACAGACTGACGTTATTAATGGGACCATACAATTAATACGAATCAGATTGCAAGCATGAATTGAAAGTGGTGGCCATCACTTTGAGCTCATTTTATAAGAGTAAGTGGTTGCACCGTTTTTTCAATCGATTTAAAGCTAAAAATATTAAAATTTCCATTTTATCGATTTTTTTATGCTAAATCTTGGTTGATCATGACGAAATTTGGTGTGTGAACTTATTCATAGTTCCTCGATGAAATTACGAAGAAAAAAAATAGTGGATCCATTTGAAAAAACGGAGGTGACCTTGAAATTCTCGAAGCGCCTCCACCTAGATGAACCTCGTAGCCACCACTTGATGACCCCCTACGAACCATGCAACTTTTGTAGGAAAAGTTTTCGCCTAAGACTGGCAAGGTAGAAAATATTTCTACTGCTAATAGTTAATGCCCCACCCTGTATATTGGGGATGCGCGCTATTCAGCCCCTGGACAGTTTCGATTATCTACAGGCTAGATATCGCAATGTTACACATGCTGCTAGGGGCTATAGCCAATACATTCTTAGTTCAACCTCGCTCGGTGACTAAGAAAACTGGTCGAGTCGTTAGCCAAGATTGAGTCCGAATTTCTACACGGGGAGCTCGCGAAGCAGATAAATCACGGTCCCTGATTCATCTAATCCTGATAAGGACCGTTCTATCGGGGATTCGATTATCACCATTTTCGCGCTCCGATAATTAATCAAAGTCTTTGAAAAACTCACGAAAGACGAATCAAGTATCGCACACTTTACCGGTTACACAATCGTAATTTATCGTGAGCATGCATTGAGGAAAAGCTTCAAGAATTCTGAGCATTTGCTTGGGTACAAAACATGGCCGTATATCTTCTTGAAAATAATTCACAAGATTTTGAGTATGATTTTTTGTAAAGAAAAAATGTTTCCTTTCGCGCAAAAATGGAGGCAATCCGTCACGGAGTTAATCCGAGCTATATATGCATCAACAGCCCTCCCCGAGGACTCTTCGGGCGATTGGTATCGCGTAAATATTCCTGAGGGTTGAAACGAAAACACCCCGCGTGTGTACACGGCCAGGGTTTTTTTTCAAGGGGTGAATTATATATACAGGAGGAAAACACAACGTCGGAGAGATTGTGAAGACTTGGTGGGCATGTTCCCCTCGACAAAGCGCAAGAGGACGAAAGAGCTTTTGGAAAGCGCGTGCAGGGGAAAAGAACGGCTGTCGCTGTGCGCGCGCGCTGGGGAATAAAATTTTACGGCCGCAAAATCGTCCAATAATTGTTACGGCTCGCTTTGATCGCGTAAAACACGTCGTAAATGTCAAAGGGCCCTTATTTCTCTAGCCAATGTACTCTTCCTCGCTCTTTCTCTCTCGAGCTTTCTCGTTATATACGCATATACATATATATATATATATATATATATGCAGGCCTTTAGGCAACCGAAGAGGGGTTTTTCGATCGCTTGCGCAATTATATACGCGTGCGTTACCGACCATCGCCTTCGAGAACCCCAGAATTACGTCGCATTATCGAGGCGCGTGTGATTCGATCGTTCCATCTCGTTGTACATTGCTGACACGCACCTCGATCCAATAACTTTTGCTTGCTTCAACGCCGTATCTCACCACACTTCTCGTGTCACCGCATCGCGGATAATTGATGATTTTCAAATAGACCATTCGCGATAAGCGTAAATATATATCGATGGAAATATAGAGCCACGGGATGAATGAAAAATTATTGAAAATTATTTAAATAAAGAAATATACATATGTGAATATTAAGAAAATTTTTGAGAATAACTTTTCGACGCATTCGTCACCAAAATATTAATGTTCATAAACGAAGAAAACCTTTATCATTTTTTTGCTTCCATGGATATAATGCTCATTTAAAATTATCGATTGTATAAAATTGCTCGGAATATTATTATTATTATTTTTTTTTCATTCGGACGCAGATGCAGATTTTCATAATTTATGCCATCAGAGAGAATGTAATCTGAATTGCAAAAATAAAAGCTCATTCGTTCAATCGTTCCGACAAAACGTTCATTCGATTGAAATTTATGGAAGTTTGAAAGAGGCTCTCAATTATATTTACGATAATTTAACAGACCCGAGGGTAAAAAAAAAAAGAAACAAATTTATTCCGTTCAAACCAAGTTTACAAACGAATTGAATGAAATTGATTATATTTATCGAAAATTTATATGTGCGTCCGGAAAATTGCACAATAATTATCACCGAAATAACTTTCGTTTATCCCAAATGAATTTTTTCCCACATCATGTTAAGCGTTAATTTAAAAAAAAACACACACTTTGGTCGAATAAATGCATTTTTGCTTCGGAATTTTGAAAAAAAAAAAAAAAATTGAATTCGTAATTGTCATTAATTAATAAAAACGCACTTTGCTTCGTTAACCTAACTTACGTAGCATCCGCAGCTGCCTTTCAGCTATACGAGGCTGTATCGCTTTTTTGCCGTATATATGGGCACGGGGAAACTGCGGAAAATCTAGGCGGATACAGAACGCTTTATTTTTGACTAAGTTTCCGATGTGCTACCATCGGAAGCTCAGTATAAACTGCTTCCCATACTCTCGACAATCGGCGCACCAAGCCAAAAATGCACGGCTAAGCGGTCACCCATCCAAGTATTGGCCTCGGCCATTGCTGCTTAAGAGGGCACATACGTCTTTAAGGCTTTTATTTTGGAGGTCTATTGCAACAATAGTTAGGGTTGAGGTGGAAATGATACTTTCAGTACAGAAAGCTTGGATTATTGCCTACTATAAATGCCTCATTTTGATGTTTTTATCAAATAAATGCAGTATATAGATGTAATAGGAAAGTTAGTAAACCACTGCGAAAAGCTTGCGCGCAGGATTTTTCAAGGCAGACTTTTGTCAAGACAGCTCTGGCGATATTCAAACTTAAGCAGCAATGGCCGAGGCCACTATACTTGGATGGGTAACTAGCTTGGATGGTAGCCGTGCACGACTACCGAGCGGGAGGCAGTTTCACTGAGATTCTGATGGTAATATATCGGAAAATCAGTAGAAATACGGCCATCTATATTGGCATGGGTTTTCCGTAGTTTCCCCAAGTCTTCGGTGAATGTGATACAGTGCAGCTAAGAAGCAGCTGTGGATGCTACGGAAGTTAGGTTAGCTTAGCGAAGTGCGGGCATCAGGCAGTGATAGGATAAACCCTTCAAATAGAAAGGGTTTAATACATGAAAACCCGCAAGGGTATGCGTTAGAACACAAAAATTGAATATATATAAATATATACTGAAGCACCAAAGCCTATTTGAGGCGACGCCCGGGCTAAGGCAGACCAAAACACTCATCAGAGGTCCAGACAACAACATCACGGACCAACTCCTAAAGATGAGCAAGACAGACCTAAGACTGACAGTGGGAATCCTGACAGGACACTGCGGACTCAGAAAACACATGCACACGCTAGGGATAGAAGAGACCAGCGCCTGCAGGAAATGCGGGGAGGACGACGAGACGCCCATCCACATCCTATGCCACTGCCCGGCGCTAGTCGGAAAGAGGCTCAAACATCTAGGGTCACATCTTGTCGACCCTAGAGAAATCGTCACATTCCCGATGACCGGACTGCTGGCGCTGGTAAAAGACAGCGGTCTGGTATAGGAGGGAGTAGAAAGCAGCAAGGGGTGTACAATGGGCCACAGGCCTAAGTACGCGAGCAGACGATGCCCCCTTAGATCCGATTATTATTATTATAAATATATACTGTATCTTAAAAATAAATCAATGAATCAATTTTCTGGTTTAACATTTCAAAGTGGATGACTTCAGCAATTTTTTATCCAGATCGGTCCAACGGTTCTGGAGATATCCTGCGCACAAGCTTTTCACAGTGATCCGACTTACCAAAATTTTCCTATTAGTGCTATACTATACGTTTATTTTTAAAACGTCAATGAGACATTTTTTAGGCAACGTTCCCAGCTTTCTACTGAAAAGAAAGTATCATTTCCACCCCAACCCCACCGCTATTGTTGTAACAGACCTTTAAAATAAAGGCATTAAAGACGCATGTGCCCCCTTAATTTAGGAGATCGCCAGAGCCGCACACCAAATGCGTCGATTGTTTATAAAATATTTTGAATTTCCACACTCTTTTTGAATCGAGAGAAGTCCTATCTGTTTTTTTTTTTTTTTATTATTTTCTTTTTTCACGATACGTCGTTTTCTTGACTGTATGGTTTTTCGATGAGGTCCGCAATCCTTGAACTTCATTGTAGAGAGGAGAAAAATGTACAATAGTGCGTATATAATATGATGCTGGAAGAACGAATGTAGGCCTAACCAATATCCATAAATTCTCTGGATTCGCTCAACCGGAGCTTGTTGGATGCTCCTCAAGGATCAAGCTCGAGAGACAGAGAGAAAAGAAGAGACAGAAAGGATTCTTCCGGTCCTCTGTGCAGCATCCCAGGGACAGGCAAACCGGGATATTTTAGCGTGTACGTGAGTTTACGTGGAGATAAGGGGTGGATTCGTTTCGTCGGGGAATACATGTACGGCGAACGAGCAAGGGTGATAAAAGACGCAGGATGGACCAGAGGAGTCACAAAAGTCATATATAAACTTCTCCTGTGTATATATATATATATATATATATATATATATATATATATATACGAAAAGCTGAGAGGTTGCAAAGGGAGAACGTGGATGCGGGGCTATTTTAATGAAACGCGAATGTTAGAACGACAGGAATGTTGGAAAATGGTACGGGCGTGCTCCTAGATACTTCCACCCCTTTCCGCGATGTGTATACAGCCTATATATCCGTTCTATATGCGTACATACCTCAACCACACAAGTATATATAAGGTGAATAGTGCATAACCGCATACATATGCATATGTATTTATATATATATACGTATATATATACCGAGTGTTTATAGTGAAAAGGGCATAGCCTCCTGACATGTAAGATCAACGTGGATTGTCTTTTTGCTTTTTAGCATTCGATGTTTACACGAGCTCAATATAAACGCGCAGTTTACTGCAAGTAAACTCGGCAGTTTTCGGCAGTTTCCCCGTGCCCGCGAGTGTAAATGCGACAGGGGATCGTGAGAAAGGGGCAAGGTTTTACGATTTTGGAGCAATACATTGAAAAATGAGAGGAGAGGAGAAAGCTTGGAAAAAGTAAATTGGGATGCAAGTTTTTTTGATTTTATTGTTCAGATCAGTGCGTTTGCGGAGTCGAGAACTCGGATATTTGAAGAATAAAAAAATCAATTTACCATAAAATTCGTAATCTATGACCTCGAAAGGATTAATTTCTCTGTCCTCATATAGAGCACGGATATTTGCGCGGGAGAAACGTGTACTATATACAGCCTGCTATATATAGGGCACAGGAGCAAAATTGCTTTGCAGATAGGAGAGAGAGCCTCTCTCTCATTTATCGCTGCAAATTACGTCTCGAAGAGAGACAATTGTGACCCTCGACTCGAACGTTATTTGTCGCCTTCTATTTTTTTCCTTGCCAACGCAGACTAATGAAACAATTTTTATATTTCAAATTAAGACTGACACATCTAGAGAATTCTGTTCATCAACATTTTTCTAAAATCGTATGCAACTTGTATTGTAATAAAGTACATCGAAGATATTTGGTTTTTTTTTTTCCAACTTCGATCATTTCACGGGACGTATAAGTTTTCGTATAAAATAACAAATTTCTGACAATATGATGGTCATTCGATACGAATTATTGATATTTTTTAACAACGAGGGATGATTATCTCGTGAAAACATAATTTTTTTGTGATTTTTCGTTCAAGTTTCGTGCGCTCGGGGGAGATGAGGGTAATTTCGAGAATGGGAAATCGAGATGAGACCAAAATGTGTATAAGGGATGGATATGTATTAGGGAATAAGAGGGCTGGACGCAGCTCTTCGTGTACACACACACACGCACACACTCATTCATATATATATATATCAAGAAAAGATGAAGGAAAAAGGGAGTTGGGGAGGTATTAATAAAACGTTCCAGGCTCGAGGACGAGGGAAAAATAAATTCTTATTGCCTGGCTAGAGTCCGGTATTTCCGCAATATACGGCGCAGGTGTACCAAATGTTATACCCACAATCCCCTGCGTCTCTCGTATAATCCCTGTATAGTCATATATATATATTACCATATATAGAGGATCGGTGGTCCAGACACACGCACACGTGAAATAAAGCTGCTGTGTGATGTCGCAAGTATTGGTCCACCCCCGTATCTTTGCTCTCCCTCTCTCTCTCTCTCTCTCTCTCTCTCTCTCTCGCAACCCCCAGTAACGTACGTCTATGGACCCTCGCCCTGATACTCTGTCTATCTTTTAACGTGAGCGATAAATACGAGAAAAAAAAACCCCCCGTGCAAGTCGAATTGTAGTTAAAAACGATAAAATTCATCGTCTATTGGATTAATATCACAAGATTATTTTCAACGAGACGATCAAAGTCTCATGAAGACTTGTCTGAATGGGGTGTGCGGCACACTCGGGAAATTGTCAATTAAAAAAAAAACACACACAATCACCGATTTTAAATAATCCTCATGAGCAGTATCCAATTTCATGTGAAATTAGTTTTATTTTAAAATAAGATAAGCCAGCGGTTTATTGATCATTAAAAAAATCACGCAACAAATTTTAATTATTATATTAACGACGCTAACATTTTGATTCAAATACTTCGAAAAGATAAAACTATCAATCTGCATCCCATTGTATATTCTTCTTGCTCGAAAATGAGCAAATCGTATCGCATATATATATATATAAACTCAAGTTTTGACAATTCGCGTGAAAATTGTAGATAAATATTTGCCCATCTTTCCCATCGCACTGTTTCGAGCAAAGACTCAACCGGACACACGGGAAGGGTTTTCTTTCAATCTACATGTGATTCGGCATTCTCGAGGATCGAGAGGGACCAACGGAGGGAGGATTGCTTTGGCTTATAACCGGAAACGGAGCGAGTATAGGAGATGAGGTGAATCAAGAGACGAGAGAAGAGTCAATTTTTTTTTTCTCTTTCACGATAGAGGATCAACGACCAATCGTAGTAGATATTGCAATATGTACATGTCCATGTACATATATATTATATATATATTTATATTGAGATCGTTTGGCGCGTTGCCCTTTACCTTCTCCTACTCGACTTTGTCCACGTTGATTCGATACGTCTGGCGAAAAACGTTCTCTCTCTCTCTCTCTCTCTCTTTCTTTCTTGCACTCTCTCGTTCATTCGAGTCCCTATATATCTACTACCCCACGCGAGAGTTTCGCGCGGGGGTGGCTACGTTATGGTGCAGAGAACCAAGGGTGAAGGTGGAGAAGTATAGAAGGAGAAGAGGATTGAATGAGGGTTGGGGGTGGCTCGACTGGCTGGCTCTGCTATGCTCTGGTGTATACCGGCTCTACTTCATCCCCCGCTGCCTCCAACATCCGCCGAGCCACCCCCGTCGAGGAACGGGGTCGGAGGTGGTGCGGGAGGCAACGTGGCGTATTGATCGAGTGGCTCTCGCCACTGCTACAGGAACAAACTATATATATATATACATATATACATACATATACATGTATACATAGTACAGATACGTGTATACATATGTATTTATGTATATACAGACTGGTTTCTCTCTCGATATATGTGAGTCCTGTACCCTCCAGAACTCAGAGACCACGTTTCGCATTATTTCCTTTCTCACCCTGTGTCTGTACTTGCGTTTTACTCGTTCTTCAAGCTTCTCTACTCGAACATTCTGTTTCTTTTTCTGGTCCATGCAGCAGACGGAATTTAAGATTTAAAAAAAAAAAAATATGATTTTCCACCAATGAGACTGAGCGTTTTTTTAATAAGAAAATCGAAGTTTTAGGGTCTCTTATTATAAGTCCTTATTATTGTGGCAGACTCTGAACGACTATTGTAGCGATAAAATTGTTGGACAAAGCTATATATGAAATCTGATACCACGTAAAGAGATTGTCAGACTTTATGAGAACACTGCAGATATCTTTCAGCCCTTGGATAAACTTTTTTTTTTTTTTGTAAATGAATTTCGATTCTTCTTCAACCATTTGAGACTAGTCCCTTGAATCATTTTACCTCGGCTAATCTTGAAACTTATGAAAGTTTCGTGATAAATATATCGTACGATTGCATGACTCTCAATTAATTTTGATAATCAATATAATTTTCATCACTTACGGAAAATAATAGTGGCAAACAGTTTGGCATTGATGAAAACTTTTTATTTCTTTGATGAATACTTTTTAATTCGCATGAATTATGAATTATGAATTATTAATTATTAATTATTAATTATTAATTATTAATGGCACTCGTGGGCATATAGGGCTGTCAGCTGTTCGATTACATCGTGCAAACTCATCAAGTTGCGCTGATCATTGATTCGAAATTTCTTTGTCAAACATTTCTGTTTAATTCATCGAAAGCTCATAAATTCGCGAAAAAAAATTAATTATCAAGTTAATTGCTTCTTCAGCATTTAAGTAGGTTCATTTTTCAATCGAAATTGTGGGCAAAGCTGATTTTTCTTTTTCGTTATACTTTTATGAAAAAAACCAAATAAAGTTTTCAATTGCCATACTGTAAAAATGGACACTTCCATCCGGCACAATTTGCGTTTCATTGTATAACGACAAAAAAATAAATAAATAGGGAAACCCTATCGTGTAGATAATGCCGATAAATTTGGGTGAATCTTTTTTCACAAAAAAACGGTGAATTTCAGTGTACGCGAATTCTGACGAGTGGCAGCAGACTTGGATTTTCGGATAGCAGACATTTTCTGACTTGGGTTTCTCGGCACTTGTCGGTCTTGTCGATTGTCAACGAAATCGGAATCGTCAATGTGCAAGCTATGTGCCGTATCAAAACCTCGTTACGGATTTAAAAATTAAAAAAAAAAAAAATGGTTCAACGATAATTATCTGCTCGTACTCCGAGATTCCCTTTAAGAACTAATGTTTTTAGATTATGACAGTTATCGATTGACCTAAACTTTTTATTTTTAATATTTCTTTATTCCGCCGTAAGACCAGTGGCGCTATCGCTCTTGCACTCTTTTGACCCGGGTCACGTGACTTTCACATAGCTTTAAAGTTTGAGGAACTCTGCTCTCTCTCTCTCTCTCTCTCTCCTAATCAATTTTGTGTTTCAAAGTACAGTTTTAAGTAAATGCGGCTACAAAAACTTTCCTCGATCCGTAGGTCGTTCCACTTTATACGGAACACCCCATACACCCGACTACCGGTTTGCCGTCCAGCCCGCATCATTGCCAGAAAAATGATAATTTTCGGGATGATAAGGACACTGCTGTATATTTCACAGAGATATGCGGGGCTTTTTCGGAGAGAGAGAGAGAGAGAGAGAAATATAGCGCGAGAGAGATAGGGAAGAGAGCGATATAACGTTAGTGGATATTCCTCGCCGCCGCACCAGGTTAGCAAAGATCCTCCAGTCTCACTCGTTTCATTTCGCCCGCTTTTTTTCCACTTCTTTTTTTTCCCCCCCCCGTAGCCCGTGCGACACCCAAGAGACTCGTTTAAATGCATCTAGCTTACTCTCGCCTCTCCTATACATATATATGCGTATCCTTAGCTACGGAGGGACAGAAGACAGAACTAATATAAAAGGAAGCGAGGGTGAGAATAAATGTACGAAGCCAAAAAAAGAAAGATGGCAAGAGTGAGAGAGATTGACTGAGTTTATCGTTCTTCCCTTTGGATTCTTTCGTCACTGACGTCTAATGAGACGTACCCACAAGAGCCTCATAGCCCTGGGGAAGGGAGGGAAAAACTGAAAAAAAAAAAAAAAAAAAAAAGTAAGGAGATACGAGATCTTTTATAGGGTAGACGGACCACATCCCGTATGAAAATTTCCATGTGCACTCCTAGATTGAGTCTAAACACTGGTCAGTTTTGTATGTACATATAAACTTCTTCGAAAGGCGCTGGACGATACTTAGCTGAGAAAACTCTTTCGTGTCGCATTTTGGAGCCAGTTTGCTTGCACAGTCATGTACATTCTGGCCAAGTACTACCCAGAAATAATAGAAAGTGATGGCGCCACCATCAGTGTTTTTTAAATCAGCTCATCTTGAGACAATACCGTCCAGACAGCAGCCAGGAATTTACAAACTCAATTTGTCGTCTGCCCGTGCTTTTTTATGCAGTATTCTTGATCGGGCACTAGAAGGGGGCCCGATCAGTAAAACTTCTGGTTTGTTACACAATAAAAACGCAGCGCAACTATATCTGTGTATCGGTGGACGAAGAGATGCGAAACATTATCTGGGCTTGAATTTATCCTAACCTCCTTTTTGTTAGAAGTTTTTTGTTGCCCGTATACGTCTATGCCGAATGCAAATGGGATACATTTCAGAAATGTCAGTCCTATATAAGTGTCCGGATGTATTGTATACATCGCGTACAGTATAGAGAATTGTGTGAGGTGTTACGAAGTTTGTGTACAGTGGACAAAATTGTAAATCATGGTTACCATAAAGCAA
>OY751320.1:19959355-20102052 GCA_963564615.1 Rhorus exstirpatorius
AAGCGAATTGCAAAGTACGTGAGTTTTCGCGAGATTCACACACACACACACACACACACACACACACACACACACACACACACATAGGGCAACGACGAAGTTCCGCACCGAATTTCTTCGTCTCGTCGTAACAAAGCCAGAAAATCTCTAACATATCTCTCTCTCTCTCTCTCTCTCTCTCTCTCTCTCTCTCTCTCTCTCTCTCTCTCTCTATCTCTCTATTTAGCCATATATATACGTATACACTCCTGTATAAGACAAGCCCGAAGCCCGTAAAACTTGATAAACTCCGCGTAAGCGAGATAGGAAAGGGCAAAGTATATTCACGGGCTACAGAACGCGAGGTAAGACCAAGTTTCGTCTGTTGCAATTAAAAGTTTCACGCCCGCGTATTATTCATAATACTTCTTTTGCTTCGTCGGGCAAAGCTCTCCTGGAAGCTCTTCGCCCGCTGTGTGGCGAGAAATCTTACTGGCAAGTTGCCTGGAGCTAAAAATGTCGAAGAGGGGAGGAACAAAAAAAAAGAGAGCCGAAACTGCCGTGACGATCGAGTAACTTTCGTGCACTTTAAATATATTTCATGGTAAATATAAATTTGAGGGTGTATAGCATATTTTTTTTCTTTTTTTTTTTCCATCGTAATTTATGTATTACTATTAAGGGACGAGACATCGTGTCAGAGGTTAAACGATTGAACCGAGAGTACAACCGTTGAGTCGCGTGAGGCTCGATTACAGTATACATGAATGAAGCAGCGTGACAAAAATCAGATTGATTGTGCACTTAGTTTATGAGTACTATTCAATGAATCCACAGAATTCATAGTTATTCGTAGTAAAGGGATGCAAAGAGGGGATAAGCATGGCAACATCGCTGTAGAGTCGGAGCAGTTAGGTCAGGTTCCCGTGCAGAAATTTTTTAGGGATACCCTAAGTCCGACCATATCCCGATCGGGATTGTCCATGGACTCCCCAAAACCGGTATCCCCATAGGAATCTATATGGTACCCGTCTCGTAATCGGATTGGTGGATGTGGCAAAATTTGTAAGTTATGGCGCCACTTTCTTTCAGGGTGTACCGATTGAATCCCAATCTCACGTTTGTTCTGAATCAGGATTTGTTGAGAGCTCCTCAAGACGAGTATCCTCCGATAATTTAATGGGATGATCGAAGAATTTTAATTTGCGAAATGCCCAGTCATATTCCGAATAAAGCTTGTTGACACATTATTCGATTGGCATAATAATAATAATAATAATAATAATGAGTAGTGGCGGTGGTGGTGGTGGTGGTGGTGGTGGTGGTGGTGGTGTAAATGCCATTATTATTACTATATATTAATTGTCATTACGTGTCATTTCATGATCGAGAACCTCCACCACCTTAACCACTTAGCAGTGTGGCGAAAATTACATTTTTGAGCCACTTTTGTGCATTTTTAATAAAAAAAAACAAATTTTGATTTTTCATGCTCCCATCCCCTTAAACTGAAGTTTTGATAAAAAAAAAAGTCATCATCGCGAAAAGGGTGATTTGTAGCTTAAGTGGAAGCCGCCGCTCATTGGACTTTTTAAATTATAACAGCCACTTAACGTCTGTGGCGAACTTTTTGGAAGGAAAAATTTGAGACCATGGGGATTGTACTTCAAATAAAAAGAACCTTCGATGATTCAAAAGTTGTAAAGGATATTGCTGAACGGAAAGTAGTTTTGTGCGCGGAATTTAATTCATTATTAATTGTAAGGATAGTTTCAAGCGCAATATATACTTTTAGTCACGATCGATCGACAATACCCCTGAATTTTTTCAGGTTTCGCCCGTCATGCGTGTGATTTCAATTATCAGCCGTTATTGTTAATTAACAAACAAATAAACAACAGAGTTCGTCCACTCAAAAGTTGAAACGCCATCGTATTTCAGGATCGAATGACAATACTCCTTAATTTTTTCAGATTTTTCTTGTCATGCGTGCGATTTTAATTATCAGCAGTAATTGTTAATTAACAAACAAATAAACAAGGGAGTACATCCACTCAAAAGTTGAAACGCCATCGTGTTGTAGGATCAATAGACAACACTCTTGAATTTTTCCAGATTTTTCCCGTCATGTGTGCGATTTTAATTATCAGCAGCCATTGTTAATTAACAAACAAATCAACGAAGGAGTCAGTCCACTCAAAAGTTGAAACGCGATCGTGTTCCAGGATCGATAGACAATACTCCTTAATTTTTTCAGATTTTTCCCGTCATGCGTATTCTTTTCTGAATTTTGGCTTCTCGCTACCGCTGCTACTAGCTTCAGCCTCATGTATAGTGTATAGAAGATATTTATAAAGTAAATGTACAAGCATTCGACAGCGTCCGTGGTTAGAGCGTTAGTTCATTAGGTAGGCAGATAGGTAGGTAGGTTGTCCTTAAATCATTTTCCGGGTTAGCAAATAAATTTTCAACGACCGGAATCATCCTCGGAACAACAACAATCAATAAAAAATGTCAAAAACATTAATGTTCATAAAATATAATTTTTTTTGTCATTCATTTCGGGTCCAATACGCAAACGAAGGCTAGTGAGACGTCGTAGGTTCAAACCCCGGTGTCGACGTTTTTTTTTTGTTTAAATTTTTTCTATGGCTCAGATAATAATAAACAATTGCCTATAACCTGAATTGCGGAAGATAAATATTTATTCGGGATTTTATATATATATGCCAGATTAAACCACATTTTGATCGGGTTTTGACTGGATACCATAATTGGAATCCAGTCAGGGGTCCCTGTCGGATTCCAATGTGCAAACGTTACATTCAGTCATGGGATCTGATCCGATGACCAGCTGGATCCCTATCAGAAAATAGGGATCCTTCTCAGAATCCACCTGGATCCCGACCGGAATTTCTGCACGGGTTTGAGCGCGCAATTTTCTTGACAGCTCCAGTTGCCAGACTTCTTTGCGAATTATGTACGCTATATAAAATCGAATTTCTTTCATTTATATCAATGTAAAATAACTTTTCTCGATCCTAAACTGTCAAAAAGGGTTGAGTATTCATTCATCGAAACTTTATTCATCTCAATTCCATGATTTTCAGATTCGTGATAAATTATTGTCACAGTTGGCTGCAGTGCCGTCGGCCCATGTACAAGCACAGGGTTTCCGCCGACCCTCTTCACCTCCCGCAAAACCTAGTGAACCTCCTTAAGATATAATCGGAAATCTTAGCTGACCGAAATTGTTCATACGGTGTGAAATACAATCGTCAGATTTTTTTCTTCGAAATATCGAATCTTTCGTGCTGTTTAAGCATTTAATGAACAAAGAAAATGTATACAAAAGGATTGAGCCTAGATTGATACTTCTTTTGTTCATGCTCTAATTAAGTTTCGAGTGTCAGATTTTTTTTTATACCTGGCTTGATGACAAAAATACTTACGAACGAAGAAGAAGAAGAAGAAGATAAGGAAAAAACTTCGCCGACGGAGGACCAAATATCGAAATACTGGATGGAAAAGCACGGCAAGCAATTTACAGAGACTACCTCTGGACGAGTCGATCGGTTTAAGGGTTGAAAAGGTGAGAAGGTCAAGCGGCGCGCTTCAAACAAGACGAGACTTTGGGCCACTGTTACGTTATATATTAAACTAGACGTTAAGATGAAGAGGAAAGGCGACCATGTACCCTTGTGACTGTGGCCATAGTTCAGTTCACATGCCACCCTCACGTGTCTTCTCCTCGTCTTCTCCGTCTCGCGTTCGAAGGGTCTAATGACCCGCGAAACGAGCTTCTCTCTACTCGCTTCATGCAATCTCCATAGAATTACCATACGATTAAGAAGATACCCCGTTACGGGCTAGCCCCGAGTCTATGACGATCCATTCAAAGTATATCGTCGTGTATCAGCCTAACACGAAGATGAATAAAACGATTGTTTTTTTTTTTTTTATGGCTATAAAAGCGCGAGAGAACATGCGCAAAGACGGGAGGATACTCGAGTCGTTGAATTAACTTTGTCCGAATATTTTTATCCCCGACAAAAGGCTGAGATAATCGATCTTTAAGATATTGTTCAACTAGGATGATCTTATCGGTACTCTGAAATTCACTTTTTTTTCGCTCTTAGTTGTATCACATTTTGATGAATTATGCTCCCTTGTAAAGGAGGGGGAGGAGGGCAATCCAACCCAAACATAAATCTCCCGAAGCTTTGGAGCAACGTGTGAGAGAGCTAATGACTAGAGGGTTGAGAAAGAGAGAGAGAGAGAGAGGGAGAGATTGGAAAGTTCGAAAAGAAAGAATGGAACTTGGGGGGGCGAATCACACACGCGATTCGGAGCAACTAACCCGAACCTAAACCCAGCGGAGGCTTCACCGTCGTTGAAGTTGAACCATATATACATACAGTCGGGCAAACGAAACGTCGACTGTACACGAAGGAGCTATATATATATATATATATATATGTGACGGTTATGTACGCGCCTTCAACCATCCAGCTTTACGAGCTTATTTTACGAGATTTTTATGATACAACACACAGCGAGCTAGCGCGCGGGGGTTCACCTAGCCGACCAAAGTTTACAGCCACCGTGTGAGAGATTTTATCGCGACGTAACATATGGTTTGTTAAATCGCTTGCCTCCCACTTGCCCCCTGTGATACACGATGTACAATCCTCTCTATTTATCTGCTCTCCTTTGCTCGTATATAGTCATAATTTTTTTTTTTCCGGCCCCCTTTTTTCCACGCACTTTACTTGTTAAACCCTATATGCGTTTCTCTACGGTCGGACTGCGAGAAACCGAGCGAATCGACATATCTGTTGACAAATACCTCGTGGCTCAGTGGAATGATTTTTTTATTTAACCATCGTATTCAGCAAAAAGAGAGCAAATTTTCATTGAATGGAAATACGAAATTCGAATGTTAATTCCTTGTAATATTGCTGTTAATGTTTCAATACAGCAAGAATCTTGATACGTCGATTGATTTTGAGGATGAAAAAAAAATTTCAAAAAATTTGGATAACAGAGGGGACAACAAAAATTGATTCACACGAATTTTAGCTCTTTGCTACCTATATTTTGGATAATTACTTAAATACTGGAGGAGTGATTCATTTGATGATCAATTTTTGTTCACAAAATTATGAGCTTTCGATGGATTAGACTAAACAGCAGAGGGTCGCCGGGATCTTTGGCAAAGAAATTACGAATTAATTATCAGCGCAACTCTCAGTGATTTTACGATGTAACCGAACAGCTGACAGCCCTCTCTCTGCTACAATTATTGCTGCGAATTTCAAGCATTTATCAATATCAAACTGTCCGATCTTATTATTTCCCTGAAGTGATGAAATTATATATTAATTTTCAAAATCAATTGAAATTTATATGTAATCAATTGAGTTATGTTGTGTAATTTTTATTACAAAACTTGCAACAGTTTTTAGATTAGTCGAGATCAAATGATTCAACGTAACCAGTCAAATAGATGAAATTACTTGAAAAAGGAAAAAAAAAACTATTTCAAGTGCTAGAAGACATCTCCACAGTTATTATAAATTCTGACAATCACGTGTTATCAGATCTTATTGCTTTCTTTAACAATTTTATTCCTAAAATAATGGATCACATTATTAGTCTGTCACAAGGAGTAGAGCCTAAAACTTCTAGCTATGGAATTCCAGCTGACCAGAAATTAATTTCGTTGGGCAGCACTTTCGGAAGAGATCCGTTTTATGAAGAGTAGCCAGGGAAAAATTAAAGACAAGGGCTTCCCCAATTCTGTTCTCTGGTACCCTTTGTTCGTTTTATTAAAGTTCCGGACACAAAGAACCTGGCTCCTAAAAATTTTATTGCTAAAATAGTCGATCGCACGACTAGTCTGTCACAAGGATTACCCTAAACTTTCAGCTATGGGACCCCAGCTGGCCAGAAATGAATTTCGTTGGGCAGCACTTTCGGGAGAAGTCCATTTTGTAAAGAAGTTAACCAGGAAAAAATTAACATTAAGAGCTCCCCAAAATTCCGTTACCCTTTGTTCATTTTATTAAAGCTCCAGACACAAAGAACTTCTAAACGATTTTTGGGCCAAGAATCATCTCCAGTTTGTGTTGGCTATAGCCAGACCAGTCGCACAAACACTCGATCAATTTCATGAAATAAATAGTGCCGAACAATTGATTATGTATAAGCAGAAAATAGCTCGTGTGAGCTTGCAAGGACCATCAAAAGAAAAAACATTACGACAAAACGTTCGGTACTTATTTTGGTCCTCACGTTGCACAAATGTGTGCTGTCGCTTCGAAACAACGACAGAGTGAAAGAGAAAAAAAAAGAATTGAAAGGAAGTTTAGCGCAGTGAGAGGATTAGTCGAAGCCCCGGAACAACGACTTCCGGCAAGCTACGTAGATGCTCATTTTGTACTTCGGGTAATTATGACGTTGTCGTTAACGGTATACCTCTTAATATATATGATTCTTTGTGTTCCGCGAGATTCTATCTATCCGTCTCGTGTCCAGGTGTATGAACGAACTGCGTTACCAGACCGAAAAATTACAAAGCGATCATAATCTCCTAGTTTACCTACTTTTTTTTTTTTACTGACGCTTCGAAGTATTTCGAAATGGGGAAACAAAAAATATGGATTGTTCCAGCATCGCGAGAACGTGGGAGAATTTAACTCGCAGGAAAACGAAATAATTGAGTCTTCAATCAACTTTTCAGATGCTTCAAAATCCTTTGTAGACCTGTCTATAATTTTTAATTTTGTTCTTCATGCAAGAAATGCTACTTTTTACAAGTTATTTTTTTCCGGACTTCGCGTATAGTTTTAGCAGACGAGTTTCAGCGAGAAATAATGCTGTACACGTAAAAGTATAATTAAGAGATTGCGAGCCTGGTTGAAATTAAAAAAAAAAAATCGATTTTTCAATTTCGACGGTTTCTCAAAGTTGTGACATTCCGAGAATATTCTCTCCAACTTTTAAGCCGATCCGATTTGAATCGACGAAATGGCGCGCATTCAAAGATAGGTTTTTCATACATACGCGAAACTTAAGAAAAAAAGTTTAAAAGCTTTCTCATGTTCCTCAAGTTTCAGAAGAAAGTTTTTCTCAATAATGACTTTTAAAAAACCGCCGACCACGATATCTCGAAAACCGCTCAGCACCGCGATCAGCCTTCGAATTTTTTAAGCTTTCTTTCGGACGTGAGAAAAAGCAGACTGAGTTCTATTCTTCTCAAATTCAATATCAAATATTATCCTCGTCCCCTAACCCCGATAGTACGACAATTTTTCGCTTCATAATTTAAAAATATTGATCATTTACAAAAACTGAGCTCTCCCCACGGGAAACCAACGACCAAAATATATTCGAAGGGTCAAAGCAGTGTACATCTCTCTCTCTCTCTCTCTCTCTCTTTCTCTGCACTATAGGGAGCTTTGTGGCAATATCAAGGTGAGTATCATGCACTTTTTTTTTTTTTGTTTTTTATCATCCTTCTCGCAAACTTTCCATACGTGGGAGGAGGAAAACGTCAGGACGATATCTCGCAAAGATCTGCCGCCACATAGGCGAAACGTCTCGCTGATTATTTCCAGACGTTAAGCGCACGAATGTGCCTGTATATATGTGTATGTTTGTGGTTGCGGATTGAGGGTTCGTTAGTCGTCGGCGGGAGGCTCTTTGGTCACGAACTCAAGAGATCTGGATGCGAGAAATTCGTTCGCGAATCGACTCAAAGAGAAGAGAGAGAGAGAGAAAAAGAAAGAAAGAGAGAGAGAGAGAGAGAGAGAGAGAGAGAGAGAGAATATGGAGAACTGTATATATACAGGAGTGAGAAAGCAAGCATCAGGTAAGAACGACGAGAGTCCAGTTCACCTTGAATGTTGCTTTTACTCGTGCTCCCACTGCATGATTATACATTTTGTGCTTCGTCCGGTGGATTTGCCCATGGTGTTCGATGCTCTCTGGCAAACGAATCCTTCCCATCTGCATGATGCTGCATAGGTCCAGGGTATGTGTATATACATATACTGACTGCATATATATATATATATATGCATATATATGCATAGACTACAGATATATATATATATATTGTAGCCCCCCTAATATATATATATATATATATATATATATATATATATATATATATGCAGTCAGTGAGGACGAAGAGAACGAGAACTTCGAAAAGAGAGAAAGAGAGCTGGCAGGCATGTTATATATTATATACGTATACGTTGCAGAGAAAAACCACATTCCGCTTCGTGGAAGCGAGACAAACTACTCGACTGTTCTTTTTCCTGGCTCCATCTCACTTTTCTCTTTTTCCCAGTCGACTGAGCCTTCCAGTCTCGTAATAATATAGTATAATGATAATAATGCACGATAATAAAGACGATGACGATAATGATGATGATGATAATGATAAAGACGAAAATGAAGATAAAAGTGCGACGTTTAATAAAGGATATTTATACGTTTTTTTTTTTAATTTTGTTTTTTTGTTAAATTTTCATTGTAGCCACAAAATGAATAACGATCACAATGTGCGGAGTTACTAAACGTGGAATGACGAATCTTTGTCCAACTCCTCGGTATTTCATTTTCCGTCTCTCTCTCTCGTTCTCTTTTTCTCACTCTTTATTTATTCCCTATATGAATGAAAGTTAACCGCCCTATCAGATCACAGCGAGTGCGAACCGTATAATAAACAACACGCCCTTAACGATCCCACAATAAACCCGATTGCGATCGCACGCGCAATGTGCAATTGCTCGCTCGCGCTATACTATCCCGCTCAATGCTTCTTCACAATGGCCTCCAAAGCACTGTACTACATGGGAAATTTCACAAAAAAAAAAAAAAAAAAACCGAGAGGTCTTAAACGATGGTATATCTGGAATGTATCTAAAATATTTTTTTTTTCTTGCGGATTTTTGTGCATTAAACACATCTTTAGGAGGATTTTTTTTATGTTCATCTTCATTCGGACAGTCGGTCTGGTGTAGAGGCCTAAAAAAAGGTGATTTTTTTATAAGGAAAGAAACAACGGACCTTCATGAAATATTTAAAATTTTTGAAAAATATCTGTGATCCCTGTGACTGTCGCCAATTTTTGATTATCAGCGCCAAAAAAAAAATGTATATGAGTACGCTAGGACGCGGGATATTAAATTTCGCAAGAACAAATCGAAAAAAAATAAAAATAAAAATAAAAACGGATGCATGTAATTTGCCACAAGATCACGTGTGAAGCAAAAACTGCCAGAGGTCAGAAATAGAGCCAGGAAAAAATTTGGGAGTTTCTCACGAGTTAATTTCGCATTTAGCCAACAATATCAGGAGAAATTTATCGATCATATTGAAACGATTGATCCGAACGTTACGTCTCGTAATGCAGCTGAAAATTGGATACTTGCCGATTAGATATTGTATCGAACGAGTCTCCGGTAAATCTAAATCCAGGATTACTTGAATATTTGCATAAATCCATCGTATAAATGATAATTGTATTTTTCCGTAACACGTTGCCTGATATCTATCGGTGAAAGTGCATTTTTAATAGCCAAACACGTACTTATACACCCAGCTAGCTGTATAACTCAGAAGGGAACCAAAAAAAAAATTTTTTTTTTATTTAAATCGTTTCCCACGATCAATGCATATTTCATTGTAGGCAAGTCGTTAAATGCTTTATGTATTATCCTATAAATGCCTGAACGAGCCCACACGTCCGAGACGTAATCATAAATAAATAAATCAATATATATATATAATATTAAAATATAATATATATATATAGACATTAAAAAAAAAGAAATTGATTAGATCAAGACAACTTTAAGTGGATCAGCGTTGCATACACGAGGAGGCCTTTCACTTGGCACACACGATAGGGGCGAGGCGCTTTCCTGGAGTGTTCTCCAACATATCACCGTTTTTTTTCTATACTAATAATGTATATATATATATACGCATTATGTATTAACCAATTTTCTATATTAATACCGTGTACATCGTGAATTATATACTGACGAGCTTATCACGTTCATTAATTGCAGGATAATTAATTTCCTATCGCGCGGTGGCAATCAGGGAATAAATAAAATTTATACAATGCACAGGTCTATCGAGGATCTTGGCTGCAGCACGACATTCAAATGTATAATGCATATATAGCGGAGTACTTGCATATAAAACTCGTCGTTGTGCTTCGTAGACCGGAACTCCAACGAGCACAATTTTGTATATATATATATATATATATATATGTATATATATATATATATCTATCTCGATCTTTTTTACTTGAAAAATCTTTTTCACGACTTTGTGACGACATAGGGAAGTCAAATAAAAATAGTCAAGTACAGGGATAGAAAGGAAAGTCTGTGCATGCTCCTATATAACTTCTGATGGAACTATTTCGGGGTATATATTTCTCTCTTTCTCTTTCGTTATATGACTACTCTGACGTATACGCGAATATATATCTGTATACATTTCCTGATGACGTCTGTCGGCTCTCGTCGTCGTCGTCGACGAGAAGCTCGTTGACTACGACGAAGAAAACGAAAAAAGATCGAGGAAATAACGGTATAAAAAATAAAAATAAAAATGAAAAAAAAAAAGAGGCCAAACGAGAACAGGAAAAAGAACGAGGAAGAATGAAAAGCTCACGAGAAAGTCGAGAAAAAACTTTCCCATGCTATAAGCTTTGAATCTTTTGCCTCGACTCTTCCATTCAATGTTGCATGCATATACGACAAAAAAAAATTGTCTGCGAAGGACAATTTTTTTTTTTCCAATGTTCAGAGGGAAAAATGCATTATCTCGCCGTTTAAAGGGACACCGAAAGGAAGCTGATAAATTTTGGGATCCTAAAAATCGTATTGCTGATTTTTTAAATAAATGGGGAAAAAAAATCGATGTGCAAACAATTGAGTCGTCAAGGGAAATTCAAACGGACTGATGTTCAAAAAAAATTAAGAGAAAAATTGACATGTGTATGAAACAAATTTCGAAAATTAATATTAATAACGGAGCGCGAGTTTTGCGAATTTTCACGATGCGAAAGTTAAAGGATTGAGATTATTGCGAGACACTTTTATTCGATTATAAAATACGATGAAACACATCAGGAGTCATCGGATATAATCGAGTGACATCCTGTGTATGTACCTAAAAAGGACTGGGATTCGATTTTTAAAATGAGAAGTGCAAGCTGTTCGAGCTTTTAGCAATTTCAACAAATACACGAGGAGGCGAAAGACTTCGAGATCTCACGGTACCGTCGTACGGTTGAGCCAATTATATAAATACGCCGCAAGTGCTGCCCCGATATCGAGCACGACTCTGTCCCGTGGCCATCTAGCGGCGTTTCCTCCCAAACTACATTTATCCCCGGTCGTATTAATTATCGGCATGATTCGTATTAATTTCCGTATACACGCTTGTAATTCAGTTTCAAATAATTAATTTCCCATCGATTTGGCGTGTATTCATTTCAGATCATTATACAAAAATTTTAAATTTGCTAAATCGAACATGACGTTGAAATTTTCATCAGTGGAATGCAACGAAAATAAATTTTATTAAATTAAAAAAAAAATCTTTTCCAGTATTTCTGCCGCTTTGCTGGCATATTTAGGCCCCAGAGATCGCGAAAAAAAAACCGAAAAAGAAGGTTTAAAAGATTTTTGACTTCGAGACAATACTGGAAATGATTTTCCTTTTTTTTTAACATATTTTCGTTGCATTCAAACAATCGGAATTTCAACATCATAAATCGATTGGAAAACTATTGAATGGAATTTTATATTGGCCTTTCAAACAAACAAACAAAAGTCACTAATTGCACTTTTACCCTTAGCGGGAAAATTATTTTCGTTTGCAAGTTTATTTATTTTCGATATCAAAGATGTTAATTTCAATATGCAGTTATTGAATTTGATGATAATTGACAAATTTCAAATGTCACATGTATAACGTTTCATTTCGGATACCAAATTTGAAAATTTTCATATACTTTTTTTTTACATTAAATTTCATGACATTGTTTGCGTGTGATGTCAATCTGACTGTATAATGACATCACTATGAATCATAGCTCTTAATATATATATATATATATATTAAGAGCTATGATTCATATATATATATATATATATATATATATATATATATATATACATATATTAAGAAAATACCTTTTTATAAATCACATATGAATTCGATGTTTTTTTTTTCAATTTAGTATTTGCGAGCTTGCAGATTTTTTTTTACTTCACTGGAGATTGGTGAAGCTTTGAGAAAAAGTAATAATATTGTGAATGTTCGTGGAAGACACTCCAAAAATTGTATAGGCCTCGTAGCTATACAGATACAGTTATATATTATATATAATTATATATGTGCTCTTCACCAAATAAAACCTTAGAGATTCTATTTGGTGCAGAGCACACATGTACACTTGTATAGATAGAAGTAGCAGAAGAGGGGGAAAAAAACGAAAAGGGCTGTCCAAATCTCGAAGGTGACGAGGGAAATGAAAAAGGCCTTCGGTCACGATTGCGAGGGGGAAAAAAAAAAGTAGTGCAGAAAACCGAAACAGCGGAAATTCTTTGAGTTTTTCGAGGGCTCACGCCTGTGAAGCCCTCTCGGCTCTCCCTCGATCCCTCGGGGAAAAAAAAAGTCGAGAAAGTCCATTCGCTTATTTCGCCCCCCCCCCGCCCTTTTTTTTCTTTCTATTTTTTTTCTCATTTCTCCCGAGGCTTCTCAGGGTTGTCCAAAAAAAAAAAAAAAGAATACGACGAATAAGACGAAAAATTAATTTGTTTTTTTACAAACAAAATGAACTTTACATATGCGAACGAAAAATTATTTATCAATAATTATTGAGGCTAAATGATATTTTCATTGAAAAATAATTCATCCTTTTTTTTTTATTCATTTTTATTTGCATAATAAAATTGCGGATTGTCATGAATAATTTAATCATTGATGCAATACAGTCATTGTGTTCGTCTCGTAAAATTATTTTGGGGTAATTTGTTCGAGTCTCCTTGGCACGATATGTCGAAGGCAAAAAAATTATAAATTAAAAAAATAAAACATTGGAGAAGAAAGGCGGGGCAAAGTATGAAAAGTTGATAAATTCGTCGTGTTTATTTTTTTTTTAATACGTACACGAGAAAAAGAAGGAAAAAAAGAGAGAGAGAGAGAGAGAGAATCGAGAGGTGTCCTCGACGAGGCAAGAAGAACTCGCTGATTATATTAAATGGGTGGTAAAATGATCTGCTTAACATAGCGTTTATCTGCTCTTCCTTGGTTTTTACAACTTTTTCACTGCCTCGTCAAGATTGCCCCATAAACTTACTCTGTCTGCCGTGGCTCGGCTTCGCCCTCGTCTCCGAGACTCCTTTTATCATCATCTTCTAACTCTTATATCCACCATCTGTCTCACGAAAATCACACGATCCATCGTTTGACTTTTCATGGTTTCGTCCGAATTTTTTTTTTTTTCTTTTCATTCAAGAGCTCGTGAATTTTTTTACAAAAAATTACCTTGATCTTACATTCGAAAAAATTATCGAAAAATATTATCATTCGGGCAATCAATGGAATGTAAAAAGTTCAAAAATACTTTTTTTTTTCCTTTTTTAATCCTCATTTAGACGATTGAATGATACGAAAGAAAAATAGTACAGTGCCTCAGCATTATATTATATAAATATCTCGCCGCCACCGAGTATGAGAATCAGAGACGTTATATGTAAAGGGTGTCCAATTTGAATAGGATGACTCCGTTTGGATATATTTGGGTTGGGCTTTTTGAATATCTCTATATACAAGGAAGTCGACTTTATAAGGTATGACTCTGTCTAGATTTTATTGTCCTGGACTATTCGGACGCTCCTACGTAAAGGGTGTCTAATTTTAAAAAGGTTACTGTTCGGGTTTGTTTGGATCGGGGAAAAAAGTTGGATAGCGACCGAGTCGTACGAAACCTTTATATATATATATATATATATTGATATGCACGTAGTAAAGTGTACACAAAGAGAGTCAATGCTAGGAGATCGAGGATCTCAGTGGCGTCGTCGTCGTTGCGGTCGTTCCCCCCTCGGAATTGTCCGTGAAGAAATATACATACTCGGGTATTATATATATATATATGCGTGGACGAGGAACGTCGCGAGAAACGCAATAAGCCCGGCAAGTTCTCCCGAGTCTATCTGTGACGAAGAAGAGGAAGAAGCAGAAGAAGAAGAAGAAGAAGTGAAACGATACAGAATTCCAAGGGCCACGAGAGATTCTCGCCTTTGTGTTTGAGTTATAGTCGTTCATGCGATGAAACTGAGAAGGACAGAACGAAAGGAATCGAAGTCAGCGAGCTTCTCCGAACGGAATGCTCGCGAGATATGTTCGAAAGACGAAAAACAAAAAAAAAAACGTTTCTTTGTAAAACGCACTTCTAAACACGTTTACTCTCATCACGACTTCGAGATTGCGCGAAGATTCACTCTCAATCTTCAATAGCCCCCCCCCCCCCGCTCTCTCTCCCTCTCTCGCTCTCTCTCTGTCTCTAATTGAATTTTTTTTTTTTCATTTCAATACATTTCTTTTTTGAAATAAAAAGATGTATCGAAAGCAAATGGATTATATTGACGCAATTTAATTGTTCATCCACACTCTTGTAATTTTTTCTCTCCTCATTCCGATCTTTCGTAGTATAATTTACAAGAAATGAAGATAAATTAATTTTTTTTTTTCTTATCGATATATTTACAGAGAGAGAGAGAGAGAGAGAGAGAGAGAGAGAGAGAGAGAGAGAGAGAGAGAGAGAGAGAGAGAGAGAGAGAGAGAGAGAAAGAGAGAGAGAGAGAGAGAAAGAGAGAGAGAGAGAGGAACGTTAAGACGAACAGACGAGACGATTTTGAAACGACGAATATTCAGTTGTGTCTGATGTCTACGATAATCGGGGCGGGGAGGACTCATTCCGTGAGCGTGGAGGAAGACCACCCTAAAAGCTAAAACCCCTCGCAGACGACCGTTGATATAGCCTTTTCTCATTCCCCTCGAAAAAATACTCGAGAGAACGAGGACAGAGAGAAGGAAATAGAGAAAAATGTATAAATATGCTATATATATATATATATATGTGTGTATGTGTGTGCGGTGTGTTTATGGCGCATAGTAACAAAGTTATACGTTCCCCTACTGTCGTTCGGGCGAAATAATTGCGCGTTTCGTGGTCTCTTGAACCTCGCGCCAAAAGTAATCCAAACACGGCATAAAAATTATGTTTACGAGTTTCGAATGGGACATACATATATATAAATATATATATATATATATAAATATATATAGAGGAACGAAGGGGAAGCCCCGTCGATGTAAATCCGGGGATCTTTCCCTCCCTCCCGCGTCATCATGTCGTCGCGAGAAACGTACTACATGTATAATACACCATTTTTTCACGTTAATTCACAATCAACGATCAGGCTTGATAGGATGAATTTAATTTCCGATTTAAAAGTACTGCGAGCCTCAGAAACTGATCGAGTGTTTAAGGAGGTACACCGGATAGAGAAAAATGCACAGAAAAATCTGAATTTTTTATCAGATATTCACTAATACTGTAGAAATGTGCCTGAATTATTTGGGAATTTTCACCTACACCATTCGACATGAAAATTTAATTTTTCACGAGGCTCTTTCAACGCGCGTTCTTATGGCGCAAGCCAGAAATTGCAATTTTCTCCACTTTATAACTCCGGAGAAAATGTGGAGAAAATTTTTTAAAAAATATTATTTCAATGCAGTATAGGTGAATGAAGCAGCATGACAAAAATCAGATTGATTGTGTACTTAGTTAATTAATACTATTCAATTAACCCACAGAATTCATGGTTATTCGTAGTAAAGGGATGCAAAGAGGGGATAAGCATGGCAACATCGCTGCAGAGCCGGAGCAGTTAGGTCAGGTTTGAGCGCGCAATTTTCTTGACAGCTCGACTGTTCTCTCTGGTGCCTGTGGCTATGACACTTGACGGTGCCAACCGTAAGAAATACGCGCCTTGTTGCCAGACTTTTTTGCAAATTATGTACGCGATAAAATCGAATTTCTTTCATTTATATCAATGTAAAATAACTTTTATCGATCCTAAACTGTCAAAAAGGGTTGAGTATTCATTTATCGTTACTTTATTCATCTCAATTCCATGATTGACAAGCATAGGGTTTCCGCCAAACCTCTTTACCTCCCGCAAAAACCTAGTGAACCTCCTTAATTTTGAACAATTTTTTTGTCAATTTTTTTTTTTTTAATTTGTTAATCGATTGGCAATAATGAGCCCTGGGCTTTGGCGCGTTGTTAACATACAAAATCATTGACTAATCAATTAATTAGTGAATGGTTCAATGGTGACCGGCGGAGGTGTTTTCTTTCAAAATAAATGTGCAAAAATTGCGTTTTTTTTCCGAATAACTCTATTCCTATTGATCATATCGCCGATATGATTATTATCAATATCGAAGATGATGAAATTTCCTACAAAATGAAAAAAAAAAATAAAAATTCATGCCGATATGACGAACAGTTTCGTGGCTGGCGGCGTTGATAACTGATCGAACAATCAAACATGGATGCAGTTTTTTTTTTCGTTTCTTTGCCGATAACTCATTACTGGTTGATTGTACGTGAAAAATGTTATGAATCAATGTCGAAGAGAATTAAATTTCCGAAAAATTGAAAGAAAAAATCATGCCGATCCGAGCGCTAGCTTCGGAGCTAGGGTGGCCGGAAGTAGGACGATTTTATTTTACAATAAATCTCGAATCTCATATCGGTATGAGATTACTTTTGCGCGTATAAATATAGATCGATTGGCCGGGAACTAAATAACAAAGTAAACAAAGAAACATGCTAGCCATAAAGATTCAGGTGTATTTGAGAAAAGTTGCAAAAAAAAAAACAACGAATTTGCGTTTATTTTTTTCAAAATAAATCGTTTTCGCTTGATCCAAAGATCAAAATGACCCGAATCAATTCTAAAGACGATAAGATTATCTGTGGAATGAAAATTTAAAAAAAAAAATCAGGCCGACACGATCAATAGTCTCGGAGCTAGAGGCGTTGAACTGAAGATCCGAAAAGAAAAAAATTTCAAAATTGCAATTTTTCTCGAATTAATCATTTCCGGTTTTCTCACGTTATAATTGTTTAATTCACATGACTGCTCGATTGTTCAATTATTCCTATTAGCAAACATTACTTTTCCCGTAGACCGGGGCGATTAAAAAAAAAAAATTAAAACTAAACGAACAAAAAGAAAACAAAATGGGTACACCAGGTGTGCCTAGAAGAATAAGATTGTAATGTACATAAAGCACGTCGTCAATGGAGGACTCACCGGTCTTCTCTTTTATCTCGCAGAGAACGGAGAACAGCGCTCCCTTCATTCTGTGGCAGTTCAGAGTGTGTTTTCTGCGAACAAACAGTCACGATAGTCGATTCAACGTTATACATACACCTGTGCAATCGAATAAAATCGAATATGAACTAGAAAAAAATTAACCGATAAGCGAAATTCGATGTCATCGAGTATTAAAAATAAAAAAATGTTCCAGGTAAACACAGTTGACAAAATTTACTATCATACATCATGTATGTGTCATCGGTCTACCAAGTTTTCTTGCATTCAATTCCGTTTAATATTCATCACAAACAAAAGGCAGATTGATTGCGACATAAGATTCATCGTTATTTCGACGTATATACGCGAAGCAAACGTAACACTTGTATGTATAACGCTTTTTTTTTTTTTTTTTTTTTTTTCAAGAAAAATTATATGGGCCTCTATTCGAGGAAGCGAGATATTTTTACGAAAGTGTGAATTGTAGAATTACTTGCGACGCACAAGTACATTTTATTATGAAACGAATAATCTTCGTTCGAATACGAAAAATATTATTTTTAAGGGAATATTAAATATAAAATTTTCCACCGAATGTATAAGAAATTCATATTTCATATAAATTATTTTTATACGCAATATATTCGCGATGATTACTTGTGAAATTCGAATTACTATATATATTTTCTTAATGAATGAAAGATTGATTGAAAATTATTTTATTACGACCAATTGAAGCGATTCGTCTATGATTTTACACTCATTGATTCATTTACTTTTATTATAAATACTATTTTTATTTTTTTATTATTATAAATTATTATAAATACTATTTATCATTTTTTCGACCGAAAGAATTTTCATCAAATTCTTTTATAGACCTCCTGGAATAAAATTCTCATCTTACACAGAACATTTATCGTAAATTATCCGCTAACATATTTGCTCATGTTATCTACCAACTGCTCGTATTTTTTTTTTTTTTTCTTCGAATACAGAACAATGATCGTGAATATAAGAGCAGTAGCTGCTGACGTGCAAAATATCATTTTTTTTTTCATCTATAAACGATAAATTTAATTTTAATGATCTTTATACAGTGCGCTGTAAATGTAAATGAAAAAAAAAACCAGAGTTATGGCTTTCACGACGATCAGCTGATTGATTTATGACGATTTCGTTTCGCAGTATGTAAATCGATTCTACGACCGAAGATCAATGTCTGTGTTTTTTTTTCTTTCTTTAGAATCATTACGATCGGTTATTTGAGCATAGGGATACGAGACAATTGGAAAAACGAATTCTTCCCGTTTGAATATATCGAAATATCGAAGTAATCCCGCCATAACTATCCTCACTTCATCATTCGCGACGTACTTCACAGCGCGCGTTCTTACCCCGCACTGTTCACGTTTATCGGCGCGAATCGCATTGTTTTCTATCATCGATATTTCACAGCTCAATGAAAAACGTATAATTTTCATTTTTTTTTAACCTCACATTTTATCGAGTTTTCACGTTGTTTTGTGTTCATATTTTCTTATCGATCATTAAAAAAAAATCTCAAATTTCGTACCCGTAGGCATTTCGTTCAATCGTTAATACTCATTGAAGATCGTTTCGGTCTTCAGCGAAAGGAAAAAAAAAAACCAATCATAAATCGTAATATTGGAAATATTTTAGAAAAAAAACATTCCGAAAAAGTTCATTTTATAAAAATGAAAAACGATATAGTTATTATTTTTATTAATTAATGATAAATGAAAATTTACAAATTTGCGCAGAGCCGAGAGGCATCTCTTCAATAACTATGTACACATAATTTGGCAATTTGTTTTGCTAATGCAACAATTGATTATGATAATGCCCAATTATAGTGAACTATAGTAGACAAAAAATTTAATCATCATAAATCAATGTGAATCGATAAAATGAGATTAAGAAAATCAAATTATCAATAAAATAAATATTATAAACAATATTATTTTATCATTGATTAATCAAATCAATATCGTAAATATTCTGAATCATTTCACTTTTTAATCTAAAATATCTCTACGAAATTTTTCTTTACGCGCCTGACGTTATTTTTTATTTTATTATAAACTTTTAGACATTTTTTTGAGATATGATAATTTACGAGTGGCTCAAGTGGCATGGAATGGCCCATATATAGGTACTTCATAATAATAATAATAATAATAATAATAATAACAATAATAATAATACTGATGATAAAAATAATGATAATGATAATAATAATATAATTATTTTGTTTTATAAGCTCACCTCGCTTGAGCCTCGTCCAAGCTTTGATCCGTGATATTCATAATCTGCTGAAGTATTTCTCCGATGTCCTGTTTTCGTGCCTCGACGCTCTGATCGGGACCCTGGGTCGCCGAACCGTCGGCCTGGCCCATGCTACCGTAACCACCGGTATTCTGGGCACCCTGACCCTGCTGTCCACCCATTAGACTAACGCTCGAACCACCGTGTTGCAGCATCCTACCGGTATCATCCATCAACCGTGGAAACTTTCTTTTTCAACAATTCTCCCGTAATTCACAATTTTTTCGTTTTTTTTTTTCCTCCTTGCTCAACTCGCCACAATAAACTCTTATCACTGTTAAAAATCGATCGTACTTGAAGATTCAACGTTTCCTCAATATTCCATACGTTTTAAACATAACTCGCGAATCTCTTCGATTGTTATTATTATTATTATTAATGTTATTATTATCCTCGCACGTGTCAGAATATTTATTTATTTTTTTTTCTCCGGCGTACTTTTCTCCCCAACACTATTTATCTCGCACTTTCCCGTTTATTCCTCCAGACCAGGGTATACTTTGCAAAAAAATATATACGTATATTTATATATATGCATAATTCGCTCTGTATACTTTATATATATATATATTTTTTTTCCCGAACGTTATTCCCGTTTAACAACCACGAACGATTCCGTCCCACGCTCCTGTCGCAATTTATTCGATTTTTTATTTCTTTTTTTTTTACTTTTGAAGGTTATGACGCCAACTTGGTCGTCCAAGCGCCTAAGAGACTCCTTGGAAATAAAAAACACCTCGCGCACAAATTCACAAGGATATGGGACTCGAGACGCTTCTCCACCCGAATTCCCTCGGTGTGTTCACCGTTATTCTCGCTTGGTGAAAAAAAAAATTTTGAAAATAAAATAACGATTCTGCTCGATCCCTTTCCCCCGTTTGTCGTTAAAACTTTAACACCTCTCGATCTCTCTCTTTCTTTTCTGGTATACGCGATGCAGTTTATTATACGTGAGTTTTCTTTTTGTATTTTTTTACCGCGATGGATCTAAAGCACCACTGGGCATATAAAATGGCGTCTATTTTACGGATTGTCGAATATTTCTTGTTATTATTATTATTTCGGTTTTTATTGTTGTTTTTTTTATTACGTATACACGTTTTCAAGGTCGCTTTGTACGCGGCGATACCCCTCCCGTCCGAGGGGCCACTGTCTACTGCCTACTACCGCCTCTCGTCGCCACGGTAATCGTCAAAACCGTGCTCCTGCAGCTTCGTCTCTTTCCCCTCAGTCGCTCTCTCTCACTCGCTCACAAGGTTCCCCGCGCCATCTACAGTTCGCAACTCATCTTGCTTTCGTTTACCTAGCGTTTCGACTAAAACGACGCTCCTCCGCGCTCGACGCACACAAAACACATACACGCATAAAGTTCTCTCACGTTGTCTCTCCCCCCCCCCCCCCAAAGGACACTGCACGCGATCCTCTTTCACGTAATTTCACTATTCTACTGCTCTCTTTCCTTGTGATTTTTCCTTATTCGTTATTATCGGTCCGAAAGATTAGACGCTCGTGAGATATTTTGAAAACACGAACAAGCATCACATCTCCCGATACACTAGCCGCGATCTTTCTCACTCTTTTGCACTTCGCCTTAAAAGGCAACAAACACACGCCGCGTATCGTTCTCGTCACGCACTTATGCCAACTCGCTTTTCCCGATCCGCCGTATCGTCATTTTATCCCCCGTGTGAATGCATAAACTGGATGCACCGGTTGTTTGTGTGCGTAAACACCATGCCGTATGCCGTTGCAACAACGACCAATCACAGATCATCCCTTTCTCATTGTTTCGTTTTGTTAGAGACCTCCAAACTCTCTTGGAATATCTTTCTCTTTCTTCGCTTCCGGTCTATGCCACAGGCCGAGAGTGTCGCTGTTGTCATAGTTTTGTGATAAGCGCTGCGCTTGTGTACTTTTTTTTTATTGAGACAAAATAATTCGAGTCAATATTCATAGAACACGAAACGCTGTGATTGTAATTGATCGAAAATTTATCCAAGACTGAGGAAGATAAAATTTTTACACGATGTTTCCTACAGGCCCAACGCGCGCACTCTGATTCGACAGATTATTCCGCTCATAATGAGGATTTTTTTCTTCTTCCTTGGATGATATATTCTTTGTTTAATTCGTAAACTAATTATTCGGGCAATCAGTTAAAAAAAAAATTGACGATGAAGGGACAGGCGAACTTTTGGGGAAACATTTAATTGGAATGAGCATGCGCGGAAAATTTCATGATGGCCGTCTGCCATAAAAACCCGCCATTCTTTGAATTTTATAATCGCATCGTCGGTATGTTATCTATCGAATCTCGCGCAATGTCAATCACTTTCGTATTTTTCGATAATTTTATATTCGAATATCAACTTCAAGTCATAATATAAAGTTCATTCGAGAATATCGCCTCCCGTATGTACGAAACAAAGCTTCTTTTTTATCGCTAGCTCACTCGACGTATGTCCGATCAGCTGATCCGGGGCAATTCCCAATGATATTACGAACGTTCGTTAAACATGCGTACCCATTTTGTCGATAAATTACAAATATTAACAATCATGAATCGACGAATCAAGGAAAGCACCGTTAAAAAAGCAGTTTTTTCGTCACGACAATGAAAAACTTGATCCGAAAATCCGAATGCGACGAACTTTTTCAAACACGAGAAATATATTTTTTGGCAATCAAGCCGGTGGCGCCACTTTTCGTTTTCCGGCGTCACTAAATACCCGGCGGACAAAAGCCGGGTGCGCACGTCGTTCATTGTTATGATATTAAAAATCTAAACTAGCGAACGTCTTACGTTTTTTTTTTCATTGTTCTTCACGTGTTCGTGCCATCATCAATTCGAATACTCGTTCGCTAAAAAGTCGCGAAAGACGCTTTAAAAATTTATAATTCTCGCGAATCGAAAATCAACAAACTCTAAAACTTCGAACGATATAAAAAATAAAATTAAAAAAAAAAACAATATAGCATAAACAAAGACGAAACAATTATGGAACAACCGAGATATTACGATGTAGAACTCGACAATACTTATTGCGTGCATTTTGCCAACAAACAGGCTCTCTCGATCGATCGTATAAAAGAAATTTTTTCGGAATGGGGCGATGTAGCTGGTGTAACGAAAGCCGGTGATGATTATGGCTATCGTTTCGTGAGATACAGAAGCGAGAATGAGGTTAAGCGTTGCATCGAAGCTATGCGCAATAATCGTACTATAAGGCTTCTGCCAAAACGACCGAAACAACAGAACAACGAACAGAAGAATAAAAATAATTGGACGAATAATAACACCAAACCGGAACAGACGCGAACTCCGTGGGAAACAAAGTTTACGGAAAGTTTTGACAAATTTAATAAGCAAAGAGATAATAAAGAATTGCGGGGCAATGAAAATTCTCATTACAACGATAACGCGACTGTTCTTGCGAATGAAAAAAGTGTTGAAAAAACGGAAATTCCGCGTCATGATGATATTTCGGTGATCGACGATAATTCGGGAAGTTTGCGAGATAGACGAGAAATCGTTTCAACGACGAAGAGCATTCCCGAAGACTCTCCGATAGGTCGCGAGAAAATCTCATCCGTCGAAGATCATGACAATTTCGAGGCTGCCGCTGTGCCAAAAAATAAGGTAAGCTCCCGCCGATCGATACAAATTATAATAATTACTCTCTCAATAATTTCGCGTCAAAATTATTCCGACAAGACACTTTGCGCATCATTCACCGTTCCGAATAATGAAATTTACCGAGCAGCGAGTATTTTTCACAATTTTGGCTTCTGCCGCAGTTATATTTCATTTTTTTGTATTTTCTTCGTTTTTTTTTTTTTTGCATTCTCGTTTTTGAAAATTGAAAAATCAAAAATAAGAATAATTTGAAAACACACAATTTTTTTTAAATCGTTCATTCAGATTCTTTCTAAAAGCCGAAGTTTTTTTTTTCACACGAGAAAGAATGTATTTTACATTGAAATTTAACTTCGAGCGTCAGTGGATTTATTTGGATTACTGGCGTCGTCGAAGAGTCAATTAAACTGTAAAGTCGCTCTGGGAATGGGCAAAAACATTTTTGAAAAAAATGCCCAAGCTCGATTCAAGAATCGGTGCGCTATCCGAGGCAATATCGCACGTTCTCATAAGTATTCTTTATCGATCGCTCGTAATACAAAAATTTTTACCAGTGAAAAATTGAAATTTTTTAAAAATCTTAATTTTTACCAGTGAAAAATTGAAATTTTTTAAAAATCTTGACGCGTTCGGTCGTGCAAAAAATTACACCGTATAGTTCCTTGATATTACGTACTTAATATTGTGGCGCTGGTACTCGAGGTAGTTCCAACGCAGATCGAAAGTAATGCCAATTTAATTAATTTTTGTGAAAAACTAAAAAAAAACGTATTGAAGAATACTTCTGCGAAATTTGAGACTGTTTCGTCGTGCCGTTTTCAAGATATCGTTTATCGAAAAATTGCGAATTTTGCATACAAGTAATGGCTTATACATAACGAAATAAGCAATTTCCGGATATTCAGTCACCAAAATGTATGAAGGAGTAATGAGAAATTTTTTAAATTTGACACAAAAGTAGCATATGAGGCATTCCACATCAACAAGACCGCTTCAAAACCTTAAGATAGTACTGTCGATTATAGAATTACCGTTCAGAATTTAATAAAATTTGGTGTAGCGGTAGATTATGATAAGAAAAAGATTCAGTTAAATTTTTAAAAGTCTACAGAGAACCAGAAAAAAGATATTGGCATTTGTAATTTCATACATTTAGCATCGAGTCTTATGAGAAATCACAGTTTACATCGTATTTTTCAAAATTTACCGTTAAGATTTCAATAAAAATGGATACAATAAGAGAAAATATTATAAGGAACATTTTAAATCCATACAAGTACAGGTTCAGAGCATGCGAGAGTAGTAATTGAGAAATAAATGTCCAAAATGTACTTTTCTATCGGTTCATTGTAGACGTGACGTTGCCTATTCTAAATACTGCGTGAGTCAAACATGACGGTGTATACATTTGACTCTTGCAGTATCGGCAGTACTACCTTAATATCTTGAATTTTTCTGCAATCGACATTCGCTATAGTAATCTTTAAAACAAAAATATTGATATGTATTAAATTTATGGTGGCATTGGTAGGGATGAAATTACAGGAAAATGCGATTTTTGCTTGTTTTTTCTCCCTGATTTTATTACATGGAAATAGTGTGTCGGAGCGAAAAAATTGCTAAGAATCAATTTTGTTGTGTTTGTTGCAAGGATAACGAAAAAAAAAAATTTTGGAAGGCAAGATTTTACATTTTTCATGGAAAAAAATCTATTTGAAAAATAAAAATCGATTTTTGGACGATTATAACAGTTTTAAAAAATTTGAAATATTTTTTTTTAATTTCTGTAGTCTTGATGTTGAAATTTGCATCGTTAGAATGCAGCGAGAATAAGTTTTTTTAAATAAAAAAAAAAATCGTTTCCAGTATTGCTGATGCTTTTCTGGCATATTTAGGCCCCGGATCGCGAAAAGAAAAAACCGAAAAAAAAGGTTTAAACGATTTTTTTCTTCGAGACAATACTGGAAATGATTTTTCTTTTTTTTCAAACCTATTTTCGTTGCGTTCCAACAAAGGAAATATCAACATCACAGTCTTATCGCAAACACACACGCACCCATTTTTAATATATTATCATCAAGAGCTCATTTTCTTTTTTTTTTTTTTCTTAATACAAAGCTTCCTCCATGAGAAAGCAAAATTGATGTGTGAAATTGTATTCGCCGCATTTCCCAGGATATTCCGATAATCTTGAGCAAAAAAATCGACTTACCTGTGAAAGAGGCAAAAATAACTCCGGATCACAGTTCGGCTGTGCCATCGCCGCGGCTGGAAGTCATGATCAATGAGATTCCCGATCTCGTTGTCAAGAAGATATCCAGAACGCCGCGGCAGATCGGCAAAGAGTCTTTTGCCAAGAGCGCGTCGACCGCGACGAGCGCGGAGAAGCAAAAAATCGTGAACGCGGCGGAAATCGTGGTCGCCAATGTATCCGCGGATTATGGGGAAAATTTTATTCTCCATTTGTTACGAAAGCACGAGCCCATATGCGTCGGTCCGATGAAATTTGTTCCCACGCCGGCCATTCGTTTCTGCGTCGTTTTTTTCCCATCCGCTCGTCAAGCCGCAGCGGCGGAAAGCGAATTTGACAATCACGAATTGGGCGGTAAAAATCTCATTGTACTGAGAACCCAGAGCTTGATGGAAATCGCTTCGACTGCCTGATTTTTTTAGGATAATTATTTTTAAGACTTCGTTGAATTATGAAAAAGTTATCGATCTCCAGGGGCCTTTATAATTACCGTTATAAGGGATGAAAAAAAAAAAAAAAATGGACGACACGGATTGGAAATGGCCAGCATTTCTTTATCTCGACTTTCGGACATAATTTTTCCGATTATTTTTTTTTTTTATTCATATGCAAAAGAAGTAAATAAAGCATGTTACGAATGGCTCCGAGGTAACAAGATGGGAGAGCATCTTTGCCGCAGCAACGATAGATCTGTTGATTCTGTTCGCAAGACGCTGTTTTCATATATTTTCCAAAGATCGCTGAACCAAAGAATCGTCTTTTTGTGCAGAATCGCGTTTTGTTTCTCAAAATTCTATTCAGCAGTCCGGAATAATCCCTTCGTTCCTTATTGCACGATTTTACGATTACGGAAGCGCCTGAGCTGCTTCAATTTAAATACTCCGACCATTGATATTTTAAGTCTTTCGCCGCATCACATATTCGAATGAAAAATCATTAAAAATTACTTTAATTTTTTCTTTTTCATGTTAATAAATCAATTATTATTTTGCGATGAATATTAATTGTGCCTTTTGTCTTCGATTATACTGAATTATTTTTTTTTTTAGAAAGTATCTTTCATGATTCTTCGTTCCTGCGATGCTCGGTCCTTCGCTTCGGGGACTTTACCGTTGAAAAGTATTTATGAATATTGATAAGGATTATTAACCATTGACGAAGCATTAGATTTTAAGGATTCAACAGCGCGCGCTTTTTATCTTCGATTACTCTGAATTACTTTGTCAGAAAGTATCTTTGATGATTCTTCGTTCCTGAGATGCCCGGTTCTCTGTTTTAAGTGGTGAGGTACACTTGCAAGGCCCAAAAAAAACTCTTTTGTTTGAGATTTTTTTTTTTAAGACAGTTTTCATTATTCACTGATCAATATTAGTCGGTTCAAAGGATACACATCTCAAGAAGTTACGGTAATTTTTTCATGTCAAAAGAGCGATAAGCAACCGAGTTACGGCCAATCTCCCGGAGGCCCGAGCAAAAAAAAAAGTTGTTTTGCGGGCGCGTAACGCAACTCATGACTGGATCATTTGCAACGAACTAAATCGTTGAAATTAGTTTAAAAATAATATTCTCTTGTACTTGATGGTGAAACATTTTGAATTTTCGCTTCATTTTTTTTTCACACAACCGAAAAATCAACGATTTTTTTTAGTGAAAAAAACATTTTTTACTTTAAACATCCGCCATTTTGTTAAAAAAAATAAATTTTGATAAAATCTCGCCGTCAAGTACAAGAGAATATTGTTTTTAACTAATTCCAACGATTTAGTTTGTTTCGGATGAATCCAGTCATGAGTTACGTTACGCAGCGCAAAACGACATTTTTTTTTTTTTTTTCGGGCCTCTGGGAGATTGGCTGTAACTCGGTTGCTTATCGCTCTTTTGACATGAAAAAAATTACCGTAACTTCTTGAGATGTGTATCTTTTGAACTGACAAATATTGATCAATGAATAATGAAAACTGTCTTAAAAAAAAAAATCTCAAAAAAAGCGTTTTTTTTTTTTTGGTCTTGCAAAAGTGTACCTCTTCAAGAACTTTAGCGTTGAAAAGTATTTATGAATATTTTGATAAGGATATTAGCCGTTGATTAAGCGTTAGATTTTAAGGATTTCACCGGCGTGTGCCTTATCAAACGAATCAACGACTCGTTCAAAGTCTCATTTCTCATTGTCCTCCAAATTATATGACATTATTTTATAATTATTTTCATTTATGAACGAAAAAAATTACGATCGTCGATAAGCCATGTATATTATAAACTAGCAACGACTCTCTCACGTTCGACAATAAAGTATCATTTAAAAAAAAAATCGACTCAAGTATATCGGCGTTTTATCTTTGGACGGGAATTGAAGGTAAAGTAATCTGGAGGCTGATTCTGGGCACGATCGAATTCGATCCTTCGACTTCTACAATTTTCCTCTCTCATCACCTTCGTAGTTCATGCGTACATGTTCAGGGTTTTTTTAAACGTATTTGTACTTTATGTATGCTCGATTTCGCGGGTTCCGTTTCCGGAAACACTTTTTCCCCTAGGCCATAAATCAACCGCACACAAAGATTGGCGTTGCGATGGCACATTTTCCTTCGCGGTGAGTCGAATTCGAATTCGATCGTGCCCAGAATCCGCCTCCTGACTCGTTAATCCACGTAAAATAAATCCTACTAACCTTGCGCTGATTCGTTAATCCACGTACAATAAATTCTACAAACCCTTGCGCTGCACAGTGGTCCCAAATCCCAAATCTTCGGACAAAAATAGAAGGGATTGTGTAATCGCTACAAAATTTGTTACTCGGGGGTTTTCGAGGTCGCTGAACCCGAATCTGAAGTCAAATTTTCAAAAAACAAGATGGCGGCCTAAAAATGGCAGCAAATTTTCTTCAAAATTGAATTAATCTTTACGAAATCTGGTACTCAGAGGTTTTCGAGGTCGCTGAACACGAATCTGAAGTCAAATTTTCAAAAAACAAGATGGCGGCCCAAAAATGGCAGCAAATTTTTTTCAAAATTAAATTAATCTTTACGAAATCTGGTACTCAGGGGTTTTCGAGGTCGCTGAACCCGAATCTGAAGTCAAATTTTCAAAAAACAAGATGGCCGCCCAAAAATGGCAACAAATTTTCTTCAAAATTGAATTAATCTTTACGAAATCTGGCACTCGGGGGTTTTCGAGGTCGCTGAACCCGAATCTGAAGTCAAATTTTCAAAAAACAAGATGGTGGCCCAAAAATGGCAACAAATTTTCTTCAAAATTGAATTAATCTTTACAAAACCTGGTACTGAGGGGTTTTCGAGGTCGCTGAACACGAATCTGAAGTCAAATTTTCGAAAAAACAAGATGGCGGCCCAAAAATGGCAACAAATTTTCTTCAAAATTGAATTAATCTTTACAAAACCTGGTACTGAGGGGTTTTCGAGGTCGCTGAACACGAATCTGAAGTCAAATTTTCAAAAAACACGATGGCGGCCCAAAAATGGCAGATCTGCCACTTCCCGACTCTTGAAAGGGACGCTAGTAATGCCCCTATACCTGAACCAATACTTAGAATTCCTTAAAATAGAAACTTCATTTTTCGATTTTTATCCAGCGATTTGGGATTTGGGACCACTGTGCGCTGATTCGTTAATCCATACGTAAAATAAATCCTACAAACCCTTGCGACGAATACATTGCGAGATATTAATTTTATAAATTTCCCAAGTAATACAATATTCAAAAAAATCTCAACGCCGAAACTCATACTCGTGTTGCGCTACTGTCACAGCAACTTTTTTACGTAAAATGAACTGAAGATTTTGCAAAAAAAAAGAAGAAAAGAAAAATACCGGTCGTCAATAAAATCCAAATGATTCGACAGCCCATACTCAAAGGTAAAACCGCTCCTACGATTTTCGATATTTTTTGCCAAAATTTCAAACACTTTACGCTCGCGGTCCACTATGTCGGAAAAATTTCATCCTGGCAGATTTTTTAATTTCCTTAATTTTGGCAAATAACAAAAATTCGGCATTCGTTTGGGATTTTTTTTTTATTCTCCCAACTCCATCAGAATTTTAAGCGTTTCGAACAAAAATCATCGGACATTCTTTCGTTTCCCTTTGGATCGAACGAATTCGTTGATTTTTTTTTTTAGAATTTGCGCCCTTTTTTCAATTCCGGTTTTAACGAATTTTTTGAAGCTTAATTATAATATTGGATAATTCGGAAAACTTTTTAGTCCAATAAAAATGCAACTTTTCTGCGGAAAAATGTCCAAAATTTGGAACTTTCCAGCCAGTTTTCAAAAAATTTCAAAACAAAAAAATATCAAAAAGAGAAAAAATTCACACGGCTTAAAAAAAAACATCAAAAAATTCATTTTATATGAGAAAAAAAGATATATCACTGATGATTCATTAAACACACCCCCCCCCCCCTCTTTTTTTAACGAATTTTTCAATAACTTTCATGGCATTATTATTATCGAAAATCAATGTTTCAAAAATCCTCAAGATCGTTGATTTTTTTTAGATTTTTCCCACACGGCGAAGCACCGAAGTTCAGTGCTTCGGATCAAATTTTTTGTTGGGACACATAATGCATCCTTAATTCATTCGATTGGCTAATTAATCTGTTCAATTTTAAAACCAGCGAAACGAAAATTCTGAAAATAGTTTGTATTATGCGCAAAGACGTATGAAGAAAATTCAGGTCAAGTAAACTCACGGTTCGTCAATTTATACAAATATCAGTATTTATTTTCGTAAGAAAAATACCAAAAAAAAAAGAAAAAAAAAGGACGGTACGTACAATTAACGGACAATGTTGCATGACTAATTGGGTTTTATTTTCTAGGGAGCGAGAACGCGTTGGATTACGAGGAGACGAATTGAATTCGCGAAAGAGTGAGAGAGAGAGAGAGAGAGAAGAAGACCCGTTTATTTTTTTGCCCAATTAGCGATATTATTTTTACTCTTGATGTGGCAAAAGAAAAAAAAAAATTTAACAGAGCGTAAAAGTCGCTAGCGCAGCGAAGCGATATGCGACAGATAATTTCTTGATTTTTTTCTCTTCGCCGTACGAGCTCGATGAAAATAACATGCACTTAAGGATATGTGGGTTAATTAAATATAAATAGATTACGCCTGATAACGTCGAGACGGAAAATCGCGATTTCATTCGCGTTCTCTTTCTTCGTAATCTCACTCCCTCATGATTTTCCTTTCTTCCTCATTTCTTCTTTTTTTTCTTCCATTTTTCATGCATACCTCTCTCTCTCTCTCTCTTTTACTTCTTTTTTTATTTCTAATTTCTACAAAAACGTTTTATTAAAAACTTGTCTCATTTATATTTACAGACGAATTCCTGGATTTCTTGATGCAACAAAGTTCAATAATTCTTCGCTGTCCTCGCACACGAAAGGCTTGAGATGATGACAAGCGACGTCGTGCCACTTGATACCGTCGTTGTAGAAATTATTCAAAATCGACAGACAGGACTCGTCGTTACCCTGAAATGATAATTTGTTTGTCTAATTTTTGTTCGAACAGGCATGGGAGAGATTACCAAATTCGAAATCTTCCTGCGCCTGACATTTGAGGATTTTTTCGTGATTTTTGTATTTTTTCTTTCTGTATCGCTGTTCGGACATTGGAAAGAACGATTTTCAGATTTTTCCACGCTTATTCGATGATGATTTTTTTTTTTTTTTTTTTTTAATACATCATGAAGCGAAATGGAAGGAAAAATTTTTACTTTGGTCGTTTTCTAAATTTGTTTCTTTCTTCGAATAATAAATTTGGTAAAAGATTCGATAAGAGTAGCCCGCTAATGAGCGCTGTCATTGGGAAATTTTTTTGTATCCGTTTGGAGGATTTTGCGTAAAAATTTTTCTGACTTTCTTTTTCTTGGCGAATGAGCCCTTTTTGCAACAACTCGACAAAAGAGAATTCCAAATCTCTGGCGCAATGTCAATATTTTTTATCCAATCTCAGAGCGACGAAAAAAAATTAGTTCGCTCTGAAGCTTTTTGTTTTTCGAAGATATGTTTTGAAAGAAAAAAAAAATCATTGCGAAGCGGAGAGGGGCAAAAAATATAGGCAAGTATTCATCGAAGCACCTATATTTGGGAGATGAGTCAAAGTATTTTTAAAAAGGGCCATTTTTATTTCCATAAAAAAATTACTTGAGGGCTTGTCTTTAAAAATCCAAAATAATTCACATGAATTTTATCTCAAGTTGTACGATCAATTGGCAAAATAAAAAAATATCCAAGAGATCTCAGGGGAAAAAAAAGGGACCGGCTCCCCTAAACAGTGGATCATCGTGAAATGGCTTACAGGCAAGTGACGAATTATGTTTTTTTTTCTCTTTCATTATTTTTATTATTATTTCAATTATTTTTTCAAAGAATCTTGATCATTTTCCCAGGATATTTCGAACAATTGTATATTATACCTGAGCTGCTTCCCGATTATCCGGTTGAGCTTGCCCGTAACCACCGGTGTTGCTCCAATCCCCGGAGTTTCGTTGCGTTGTTGCTCCTATCTTTGCACCGGAACCCGACCAGAACCATCCGTTTACGTTCTGCGGCTGAAGATCAGCACGATCGCATCCGTTGAAGTTGCACTTTCGGCCGGAAGTCCAGATAAAACGTACGTTACCTGAACGAATTAATAAAAATTACATATAACCCAATTTTAAAGTCTGCCTGGTACAAGAGAGAAATCGAGAACAGAGGCCAAAAGATACGAATTAATAGACAAAGATACGGGATGTTGACGTACTAAATTTTAAGGTTAGTTTCAATGAAAATTCAAGGTCGTCAATTTTGTATGCACTTTTTCATAATTTTCGAGATACGCTAAAAAAAACATTTGTTCGATGTTGGCGAATCTTTCATTGCAAAAAGATACAAACAAACAAAATGTTTAATTAACGCTAGAAAATGTTATTTGAGTGAAATTGGTGCGCTGCTCTTGGTTCGATCTCAACGAGTTGAATCAGTATTCGTCGCGGACAATAGTGCGATGGGTGACCGAATCGAGTGTGACATTAAAAAAAAAACAAAAACTGAAAATTCACTTCTCTATAACTGTCTAAATATTTTGATAGCATTAATGATACTTTGCGGTGCAAAAAAAAATTTGAAAAAATTCATCGATAGAAGACACTTAAGCCATGGATTTTAAATAATAATAATAATAATAATAATAATAATGAAGATGTAAAAACTTCAAAATCTTCTAAAATCATGGAATTTTATCACAATTTTTTGCAATTTTTTTCTATACAGAGAATATTATAGACTTTTGAATTTTTTTTTCGATAATACGAAACACACGATAGGTTAGATATGGAATTTTTATATTGCTTTATCATCGATTGCTATAGCATTAAAAAATACTCTCAATATATTCGATCGTTGAATAAAAAAATGAATCGTATTCGGAGCCCAAGAGCACACAATATTTTATTTGCATCAGTAAGTATATTTCATCGATATTTATTATCATTAACAATAATATATTATGTATCATTGATATATTTTTTGCAAAAAATTTACAAATTTTCCGCGCATATTTTTATTTTACGCGAGGTATATTTTTTTACTGCAGACGTGCTGATTATTTTCAAAAATCTCATTTAATCAGTTTGGAAAATCTAAAATTTGATATAATTTTGTACAATATAAAATTTATAATGAATCACGAAAAACGGTGGAACAAAAAAATATAAAAAAAAAAAAATCGAGCCTCGTTGAAATTAACAATCCAGAAAGGAGAAAGAAAAAAAATTCTGCAGATATGTATCACGTCGTGATATCGCAATATCCTTATCCATATGAGGCCTCCCCACGATTTCAATCTCTCTCGTTTTATTCATTCGACGAATTTTCACGCAATTTTCTCCCGCATCAATCACCGATTTCCCAACGGAATTTCAACTCTCGAGACGACTAAAATTGCAACGTTGATTAAAGAATGAAAGAAAAAAAATTGAAAAAAAAAAAGTACCATCTTCACGAGTCAAGGGAGCGGTGAGACTCTCTCGCGAGAGTCTCATGCGGGAGATGACGGATACGAAGTTGAAACGGCGAAAATGTCTCGAGGGAAAAGCGTAATTAATTAATTAATACGGTGTACTCTCTCCTTATCTCTCTCTCTCTCTCTTTCTCTCTCTCTATATATATATATATATTTTTTTTTTCATGAAAGTAAAATACAGGCTCAACGGTCTATTTTCTAATCGTATTTTTACGATCTTCTTTCTCAGAGCGTTTCTAAATGGAGAGCTCGAGGGCAAAACTCTCTTCTCATTCATCCAGCAAAAAAAAAAGATGATTCGTTTTTCATTCATTCGTACCTACTTATGTGATATTTCACGCAGTTTTTTTTTTTTTTTTTTAATTCCTATTTTTCGTTTTTTACTATTTCGTATTTTTTTTTAAATTTTTATTCTGATTTTTTTCAAATTTCCATTTCGAGTATTAGTGGAGATAAGATTTTTTTTTTTTTTATTTCGCAACTCACCCAAGCATATTTTCTCGAGAAAAATTTCATTTGCAGTCACGATTCTCAAAAAATAAAAAAAAATGACAACTCAATTTCGACTCTGAAATTCCTCAACGATAAAAATTCAATTTTTGAGGGATGCGGAGGGGGGGGGGGGGGGGGGGATCGGGATGAATTAGTGAAAAACAAAAAACATTTTTGTAAGGTATGTCCGATTTTTTAAAAATCAAATAAAGTAATTCTCAACCAAGAAAAAAAATTCTCAAAAGAGATCGATGATTTTGAAATTTATTTATTTTCTTTTTTAATTCGACTGAAACAAAATGATATAAAATATCAACTCCGAGCCATGCATGCTTTGAGAAAAAATATTTTGTATAAACAATTTTTGAGAAATCGCGAGGGGAAAAAAAAACAAAAAATTTTAATCCTGGCTTGTTTAGAAAAAAAAAAATCATTTTTCACCTTTTACACACATTTACCCACGATTGAGCAGTTGGAAAATTCGAAAATTTATTTCTCGAATACCTAATCGAAATAAGAATTGAAAAAAAAAAATTCCGAATTCTCGTAGGTACCTCGGGAATGTTTGAAAAAAAAAAAATAAAGACTACGAGATGAAAAAATAATGACAAAAGTGAATTTAAAAAAAAAAAAAAAATCGGAGAAGTAGCAAGTGTGCGTATGAGGTCAGACATAGAAGTGCTTTTGCAAAATCTCGTCTCGGAATTTACTTTGCACACGTGATATTGGTTTTATGCTCTCATTTGCAAATCGTGCAAGACTCTCTCTCTCTCTCTCTCTCTCTCTCTCTCTCTCTCTCTCTCTCTCTCTCGTCGAAGCCTTTCCTTGGGTCATTCTCGCTCGTTTTTTTTTTTTTCTTTTTCTTTCGCTTCTTCTTTTCACTGCTCTCGAGTGAAAGTGTTTGTGCAACGCTCGTCTTCGAGGTGATCGAGCTATTACGATTTACAATTTACAATTTTTGTTTAATTTTTTTTTTTTTCGATCAAAAAATTTCGCGTGAATTGCGGAATCGCGATTGGGGGAAATGTCAGTCGGGCAGTGTTGTCCTCGAATAATTCAAGCCGTTAATTTATACCTCGTCGCGTTATCGCGAAAATCGAATTTCTGAAAAATTCTTTTTAAACAAAAAAAAAAATCGAATATTTTGTATTTTCTCGTGAAGAACTGATCCGAGTGTATCGATCGATCAATCATTTCCAAAAAAAAATCTCGTCGTGGTTAGATAAGGAAAAAACAAGAAATAATTTTTAAAACGATAATTGAAAAAAAAAAAAAAATTACATTTTGGCTTTTTCAAAGGAGCAAATAATTTGAAAACGTAATTTTTAAAGAAAAAAAAAAGCACGAGGTAAAAAGTATCGTTAACAACGATTGTTTCTTTAATGAAAATTAAACGAAAAAAAAAAAATGTCGACAATTTAAAAAAATCGTTGAAATTTCAATTTCTTTTTAGCGGCAAATTATATATTTTTTTTTCTCCAAAAAAATTAATTTCCAGCAAAGTAATTCTGTTTGTTCGATAAACAAATAAATTATTCCTCATAAAGAATTTCGTAAGAATTGGCAAAAAAAAAATACAAATTTCTCAATAATTATTCATAATTTTTTTCTTACAAAATAATTTTAATTAGTTTTGGTTTTTTTTTTTAAATCAACGTACCCCGAGCGATCCTTTGCTTGATGAACTCGTTCTCCTGTGGTGTCTCGAGGGACACGGCATCCATGCAATGACGACGGCATATATTTCTCGCGTCGAGCCAGTCTACCTCGAGACCCTTCGTTGGCTGATGTTCCCAACTGAAGAAGTACGAGTGTGCTACACCCCTTGCATCCCTGTACGAAGCATGACGAACGCCTCAACGAAAAATGATTCAATAATAATTATTATAACAATGAAAACAACAATAATTAAAATAATAATAATAATCAAACCAATAACACAATTATTATTATTATTATTTTGAAATTTGGCAAAATAATTTATGAATGCATCTGCACTTATAAACGTTTGGCCAGCCATAACTTCGAAAATATAATTCAGAGACTAAAATGTCCAACGAAGTTTTTCGGTATCTTTTTATTTTCTGAACGCGGATAAAAAAAAAAAAAATTCGATTAATATCAAAGGTCTTTTTTGTTGTTTTAATACTTTGTCTCGCCCTACGTACTAAGCTATTACTCGGGAAAATTTATTTCAATGAAGACTTTTTTAATTCTTTATTAATTTTTTTTATTCCTTATTATATTATTATATATTATTATATAATATTATATTATATTATTATATATTATTATATAATATTATATTATATTATTACATATTATTATATGATATTATATTAATATATTAATTTTTTTAATCCTTTTTTAATTCTGTAAAGACGGATTTTTTTTTAAATATTTTTTTTTCCCAATTTGAAAATTTTTCGTTGTATCAATACTTTGGCTCGCCGTACGTCCTAAACTATCACTCCGGCAATAAACGTTTCAAGGAAGACTTTTGTTGCTGTTTCAATTGTTTAAGCGTGGATTCGTTCAAAAAAAATTTTCACCCGATACGAAATTTTTTCCTCGTTGTATTAATAGTTTGGCTCGCCGTACGTCCTAGACTATCGCTCGGGGAAAATTTTTTCAACAAAGACTTTTGCTTCTTTTTCAATTCTCTAAACGCGGATTTTTATTTTTTTATTTTTTTTTACCCAATTTGAAGATTCCGCGTTTAGAGAATTGGAAAAAGGGAACAAAAGTCATCCTTGAAAAATTTATTCACGAGCGATAGTTTAGGATGTACGACGAGTTAAAAACTATTAATACAACAAAAAAGGCCATTACATAGTTAATCGAATTTTTTTTTTTTTAATCCGCATTCAGAGAATGAAAAGATGCAGAAAAACCTTGTTGGACATTTTCATATCATTAGCCCAAAAATAATGTAATGTATAATTAATTTGCAAAGCATGACGAACGCCTAAACAAAAAATGGTGTAGTAATAATAATAATAATAATAATAACAACAATATTATTATTATTATTTTGTAATTTGGCAAAATAATTTATCAATTATTTTCCAAAAAACAATATGTTTATTAATTTGCCAATAATTGAATAATACATTAATAATTTTATAAATTCTTCGTTATTCGAGTACGACGAATGATCCTCAAAATTTTGAAATAAATATGGCTTTATTTATTTTATTAATAAAAAAAAAAAATATATCTGAAAATCGTAGTTTTTTTTTTTCTTGCAACGTCTCAGACGAGGTTTCAACCTTTTATGCACTTATCGTTTTGGATCTGTTGTACTTTATAATTATGTCGCCTTGATAAACAAATAAAGCATTGCATGTATATGCACGTAAACGGGGGATGGCAGAATGTCACGCTCGTGAATCTTTCCTCGGAAGATCTATAGATCACGATCGCGTTGATTATTCGAGGTAGATACAAAAAGCTATACGGACTTTCACGATCCTCTCTGACGACTGCATCCAATCCCACGGACACGCTCTCATATATATATATAAGCGGATGCATTTACGCAGCAACGAAAGAACGTAGCTAAATATTTAGCCGCAATTAAATATTCAATATCACCGATTGATATTATTTATTGCTTAAATAATATCAATCAGACGACTTTTCTGCCACAAAGGATTAACTTCATTTTTTTTTCTCTCCGTAATTTTGAAAGATTTTTTGTTTTTTTTTTTTCTCCTAAAATTGCATTATCCCTCGTGCTATTTTACCAAACGCGAAATTAATTACATTTTGAAAAAAAAAAAAAACAAAGAAAAAACAAACACTTCGTTGATGTACGATGAATTAATTTTCGTGCAGCGTTAATTTTTTATATATATATATATATATATATATATATATATATATATTTACTCACGATTTGCGCAACTCCGTGGATCCGGTAGTGCAAGACGACGCTGCGCCGAGACTGCAACGAAACCCAGGAACAATAGGTACACAGTCTTCATCGTCTGTGACCTGAAAGAATGAAAAAAAAAAAAAAAAAAAACTTGGAAAATTTGTTTTTTTCACCGATCCAATAATTATTTGCATCAAAGATGCAAATAAATAATTCCCCAATTTTGCGTTTGGGGGGAAAAAAGAAAAACATTTGTTGCACACATGCACCATTATTGTGTTCGATCGATTTGGCTAAGGATCTTTAAAATATGAATTTGCTGATTATTACTCAATCGTTTATTTATTTCAATTTAAAAAAAAAAAAAAATTTTAATTGAAAGATTCGTAATGACTTTGCGATCGATTTATCGGTTTGAGGAATCGCTGAATTACAACATACAATTATCCCGTTTTCTTTTAACATCGATCCGGGCGATCGCAAGTTCGTCCTCGATCAATTAAAAAAAAAAAAAATCTCGTCAGCCTCGATTTAAATTTCAACGATTCCGGTATCTATATACAAACGAAGACTCTTGCACCAGGGCATATATACGTATACATAAATCGCGAAGACAGACAGATTTGAAAGTCTCGGTCAAGCGTCCCTGACACGATCATAGACGTCATAAAAAAAAAAAAAAAAAAGGATTTACAAAATAAAAATAACGAGAAGAAATCCTTGGGCAAAATATTCCTCCAATTTAATGTACGCCACACTGTTTTACTTCTACAGTACTGTTTTTCTTTTATTTTTTACTTTTTTTTTTAAATTCATAACGAAGCTCTCCAAAAAAAAAAGGCCTTAGCCTCTGACCGGACGTTTCATGGGATTTACCGATTTTTATGAGCTCACTTGTCATTGAAGTGTAAGGACGTCAATCAACGAGTCTTAAAAAAAAATTTTAAACACATCTTCGAAGAGAAATCATTGCAAATAATGATTAGCCTGCCTCAAAGAATCTCTTTAATTTTAGAGAAAAAAAAAATATGTATATACATCTCGATTAATTTATTTAAAAAAAAAAAAAATGATGCATTTCCGGTCAACGATCCAGAAGTCATAAATTCCGGCAGTTTGTTCCATGTCAAATTTTTAATATTCTCCCGATCTTGATGAATGACTCATTTTTTTTTTTTTTTTTTCGTTGAAAGATCCTTCATGAATTTACCGTTAAACATTTGCGATATTATTTATCGTTTGAAGATTAGAGCAATTTTGTTTATAAAGCGATACGTCAAACGTCGATATTAACCAAATTTGTCTCTCAATTGAGGTGCTTAATGAAGAATACAGCGCACGATCATAATTCGTAGAGTATCATTCGACGAAGATAAATGATTCGTGGCTCATCGGGATCGATGGCAATTTTATGGATTTTACGTTAAAAAAAAAAAAAAAAAAAAAAAAAAACAAGAAACTCCAACGACAAATGGTCCATGATTAAAATTCCAAAAAGTCTTCGGTCCTTTCGAACGAACTTTCGCGTTTCTCTGCAACGATCGACGATGTTTTAAAATTTTACAATACGATAATTGATCGATGAGTCTCTTCGATTGTTTCCACCAACCGGCATCGTCATTATCTCTCCCGGACATTTTTTTCAATGATTCAACAAGAAATTATAACGATAAAGGTGAAATAATTTCTCTGGTCTTCATAATTTTCTACGGTCGTTAATACAAAAGAAAGTGGCCGACACCGAGATCAATGGGAAGACGCTCGAATTTCCGTCAATATAAACTCTCGTTTTTACAAGTCAGCGTGACACGAACAAAAGTGCTGCCTCGTTTCTCTCATTCGGGCACTCGAAGTTGAGGAAGATTTTTTTTTTTTTAATTATTTTACAGCGAAAATATAAAGTGAAAGATCGATTCGCAGTAAGAGGATTGACTGGTTTTTTTTTTTGCGATGAACAAAATAATCGCAAACTTTCGCTCGTCGATAAAAAAAAAAAAATTCTCGTTAAATCATTGGAAAAATGTCTCGGAGAGATAATGACGATGCTGTTAGTAGAAACAATCGAAGAGACTTGTCGATCAATAGCTCGAATCTGCCGTCACTGATTATGTCTAATACTCCACTTTTCGTTTGTATAGCGCATTCGTATCCTAAAATTCAAAGCTTGGTGGCCACAACTGGTATCTCGGATGACCAAAAGTAGTACAATTGTGGCCATAAATGGTGAAAATGACAGTTACAAGATAATTTCTTATTTTCTTATTTATCATGATCAGAAAAGACTTTGAATGATGACAAATCGATTCTGCGTACCTTTTAGGTTATATCGATCACTTTTTCAGTTCCGAATTTGCAATAATGTGAACATTGTTCGCAAATGAATGTTCAAAAATACTTAAAGTGGCCACAACTGGTACGTCTATCCTATCTCAGATGTATCTTCCACATACTAAAGATATTAGCTGCGAATATATATTGCTAAAACCCGTTTAAAACCCCATTACTTCGATCATTAAGGGGACGCATACATCTCCAAAGCCGTTATTTTAGAGGTCTATTACAACGATAGTGGTAGGCGTTGAGGTGGAAATGATACTTTCAGTAGAAAGTTTGGATCATTGCCTAAAAAAAATGCCTCATTGACGTTTTAGCAATAAGCATATAGTATAGCACTAATAGGAAAGTTGATAAGTCACTGCAAAAAGCTTGCGCGAAAGATATCTCCAGAAGGGTTGGACCGATCTGGATAAAATTTTGTACAAAAATTCCTGAAGTCATCCACTTTGAAATGACGAACCGCAAACTTGATCCAACGATTGATTTTTAAGATACGGTATATTATGCAACAATAAAAATCAAAATATCAAGAAACAAATATTCAATCCTCTGCCAATTGGTCAATTATCAGTAAAATTCAAAACTGCTTCATCATTTTCGTTAGCCACATTCTTTCAACACGTGGATAAAATTTCAGCTCAATCGGATAAGTCTGTCTTGAGTAATCCTGCGCGCAAGCTTTTCGCAGTGACTTGCCAACTTCCCTATTATACAGCTATATACTATGTATGTTGGAAAAATGTCAATGGGACATTTTGTAGGCAATGATCCAAGCTGTCTACTAAAAGTATCATTTTCACCCCCAGCCCTACCACTATTGTTGCAATAGACCTCTAAATTAAAGGCCTTAGAGACGTGACCCCTTAAACAATAACACTATTGTCCAATTAAAAGCCCAATTGTTTCAAGTCCGTGAAAAATGTAATTAGATTAACCTATATCAGGTTAATATCGAATATATTCTCCTAAATCCTGGTTAAAAGATATTTTTTCGGATATATTTTGAACATACTTCTTTATCATGGGGATCCGCGAGACGAAACAAAAATGTCTCGTTGTCGCTCGCTATACAAGCTCTTGTATACGACCCGAGACGTATTAATACATAACTTTAAGCAATCTTTTACATGCATTATACATATCTTTTATTTATAAAAAAAAAAATGTATAACTCTTCGCGATCTCTCGGTGTCTGCGGTTTTCACGCTGGATTACCGTATTGTAAAGTACATCACCGTATGAAACGAGCCCGCAACTATATTCTATCGTCAAAGGAAAAAATAGCAGCATGAAGCAAGAAAAAAAAAACAAACTATACACACACACACACACACACGCACATATATATATATATACTTATATGTATATATATATATGACGTATATAAGCGTGAACGAAAGTGGAGTATAACGGGTCCTCAGTAAAGCGATGACCGACTATCATGCGTACTATACATGGAATATTCCATGTCAGGTAGAACAATTTTTGTCCAGGGGCTCAACGATTTCTGTTCTCTTCCTTTTGTTCCCACGTAATGTTATTCCTACATATTTATAAATCCCAAATTATTCCATGAAATATTTTGTTTTTTTTTTCACCCGTGCGTTTTAGTCGCAAAAGGTGTGCTCTTCGATGTGCTGTTCGATGATCAAACGAAGAGAGATAAATGAGGCTGAGGGTAGAAATGATGAGTTTGATTAAAAATGCTGTACACGATGCAATTCCTGGGAAAATTTTGACTTTTGTGATTGTAGATAAATCACTGTGAGCCCTTGCGTATGGAAATTATTTCAATTTACACGGAATGCCTCGTGTATATAGGAGCGAAGTCCTGCCAGGCCAAGCTCTTATGGATAAAAAAAATGGCGTTTCTGGGGAGTATACAGCTGGGTCGTTGCTTTTGTAGCCCCCCCGGCATTGGATGACACTCCTGGCCCAGTTAACGCGCGTCTCAGCAGCGACGCACTGACCCGCATTTAATATAAATCCAATGCGTTTAAATTAGCCAGTCGCGCACGTGTGCATTTGGTGTCGATAATTCGTAGAGAATGCTCATTCGATATGCGAGAATGCGATCTGTGAATAAGCTCATAGGCTTGAGCCACGCGAGGAATTATAATTGTGACGTACATTTGTTTCGTAATACGAAACGCAAGCGAAAGATATCGCGTATTCGAGCATTCAACGTCGAAAAATGGATATTAACATTTTATTTTTCTTCAACGCTTGATTGACTAATTTCGGGACAGAAATTCAGCAAACATCTCATGCAAAAGCAAAAAAAAACATGCAAAACATTTAGATCCTAAGGATTCTTTTCAAGGGTAGAACTGCACGCATCCGAACGTGTATAATTGATTTCGCGTAAAGTTGGGATCCCGTAGAGTTTACGTCCCGTTGAGGTGTCTCGTCGGCGCCCTTGTAAAAGCGGTACGCGCAAGACCACGCCCGTTTTCGCGTATCCGACGCTACGATTGGCCCCGACACGTTCGGCCGTCCACGATGATCGCCGACGACGGTCGATACGTGCGGGCGCGCGTGATTTGAACGCAATATTCGAAAATTCACGAGAAAACACGCTTTCTCATGACGTGATATGTTGCACGCAAGAGAAGTTGCAAGTCAGAAATTACACGTACAAGTTAAAGTTAAATTTGCTTAGCTTTGAGTCAGCGTTAAATTTGTTTAGGCTTGAGTTTAGGTTAAATTTTTATTCTGAAGTTATGGTATTTGATTCATTAATTCAAGGAGGGGTTGAAGCAAGAAAATTCGATGTCGAAACTCGTCATAATGATAAATAAATTATCCCAAAATTCTGAGACGAAAAATCGAAGGTAATCGTTAAAAAAGATTAATTAAATTGTCATGATATACATCACCACAGAGTGATCGTACGTTCTGACAATTGTATACTTTTACGTGTTGTAAGTCTTCGTAGCTTTCTCCTGACGATCTTCCTGCTAAAGTAATCGATTACTCGACCTCTCGCCTACAATTACTGTAGCTTGAGCATTCTTTTTTTTTCATTTCTACATTTCTGTCGAGTCAAGTACCACTTTGTTGCTCTCTTTGTCAATAATTTTCCAGCTTGAGAAAATTCGTAAGCGGTTAAATTGAATAATTGAAAATTATAGAACACTTTTCGTCTGGAGAAAGTCGTGAATCAAGAATATCAATTAATTCTGTCGGCAATCTTATTTACGATGCATATATATATATATGACCGTGTACAATTACGAGAATCTTGTTGCAAATCGATCAGGTAGCATTACGAGCCAGATATAATTAAGGAAAAAAAAAAAAATAATTGCAATCCTTATGGGATTGAATCCTCGCGATTTCAGTGATCGAAATATATTGCGCAACGTGGAATATGAAACTGTGCGTGACGAAAAAAAAAAAAAAAAAAATACTTCATCCTGATTCATTGAACGATGGAAAACATAAATGCCATCGACGGGGATTGCAAAAAAAAAGCGTTTTCCCATATCGTTGCGAGGATTTCAACGAGTTCCTCTTGCTTTGCTAATTCTCATTCCTACCCGATCTCTTTGGGAATTTCGAAATTCTTCGCATCGGTTTGATGCTGCACCCCGAGCGAATCTCAAAGGATAGATCGTAATCTTTTTTGTTGTTGTTTTTTTTTTTTTCAATTTATTTTACTTATATTTATTCGAGACACGGCACATCGGTCAATCGGCGAGTCAGGCGAGTGTGAGCTCAGCGATCGATCGCAAAAAATTCAAACTTTAACATGAAACTTTGCCGTCTCTTCAACGCAATCCTCTTATACACGCTTTTTTTCACGAATCCCCCAATGGCAATTCAGGAAAAATCTAACCCATTTTTTTCCCCCTCGTGTACGATAAATTCTCGTAATAAAACAACCGCGAGAAAACTTTATAATTACACAACACAAGAGCGGATCTTTCGGCGGGCGCACGAGTCGTATATGAGAACGACGAAAGTCGGATTAAGCCTTTTTCGGAACTGAGAAATGACTTTGGTCAGCCGAGTGTACCAGACGTCCTGGGAATGATCATTTTTTTTTTTTTTTTTGCGAAATTTCAGCTTCTCTCGAATGCTGGAGATCGTGGGATTCCAAATAAAGCGAGAGAGTGGGCTCGTAAAAGTTACGAAATGAAATTATGACCGAATGCAATTCTCGACGTATCGAAGAGTGACCGTCTGAATTTTTTTTTTCCCCCTTCGCGTTTACGATGACGATGTTACTCGAGAAAAGATCATGCTCTTCTCGTATGACTACGCAAGATTTTCTCGAGATCATTCGCAAAGAACACGCATATTATAAATATCATTGCGGCTGCTGCAACGAGAGACTCGACGCACTTTTCTATGTACGCAATGTTATAGCGGCGTTTACAAAACCGCGATTTGCTCATTAGATAGGTCAAGAGAAAATGAGAGGGAGTACATCAGAGTCAATAAATCATGTAACGAGAAACGCTCTTCTAATCGTTGTAACAAATGGGGTCTCGAATAATGAACTATGGATGCGCAAGATCTCACGCACGCTGTATGTATATGGCATAATTTATCTTGCAAAAGATTACGTTGTTATATTAGAATGGCTCAAATAAACAAAACGAATTTGGTAAATTGGTACAAGCCCATTCAAACAAGTTACCAAATGTAACTTTTGGGTTTTTTGGAAAATATTGAGTATCTGAATTAAAAGACTGAAATTAAACAAAGATCTTTGCATTCAAAGACTGTCAAATAAGGTACTCAATCATTGCATTCGATTTCGCCTGTACGAAATAATTTGGGAACAGTTATTCTCAAATCTGGTGTCGAACTCAGAAACGTTTTCTCTAGCACATTTATTTCAACTGGAATGATTGTATATGTTGTCGCAATGGCAAAATAATAAAAAAACAATAACCCAGTATTTACACCAGTAACACAAAAATTGTTTATATTGTTCGTTTCAACAGCCACTTCAAAAAATAAAAAAAATATCAAAATTGTTAGAACAAATGAGATTTATAATGTTTTTTTTTTACATTTTTATTAATCCCAGGAGTGTTTTAGAGATCCCAACTTAAAAATGACATTTATTAGGCAAAATTTTCTCAGCTTTCTGAAAAAAATAATAAAATTTTTTTTTTAATTTTGGGCAATGGCGAAAAAACGACTTTTCAGATTATAATCTTGATTTTGAGAGTCTTCTACGCGTATATTAATTAAGCTATATTTTTTTTCGGAAAGTTGAGATTTTTTTACAAAAAAAAATATGGAAATGGTTTTTTTTCTTTTTTTTTTTTTTTTCAAATTCAAGCCGCTAAAATTAAATGAAAAAAAGAAAAAAGTTTCAAATGAAAGAATTCGATACCCAATGGTAGCTTGAAAAAAAATGGAGAAAAAAATCTGAAAAAATTATGGCACTTGTTTTTAAACACAGACACCAGGCTGTGTAACTTACTAAAAGATCCCCGATAGTGAAGCCCAAACTTGGCCGATAATTAATGTTTTTACTCACATTCATCTTTTTTTAAAATGTTTTTCTTAAATTTTATCTCGAATTTTCGTTCAAGATATATGAATTCTTTGAATATCGATAAACTTGCCAGATCAGTGAATTTTCAACTGGCTAAAACTAATTATCCAAAAAAGCAATATGATCAAAAGTTCATCTCATAAGATTTTTTTTGTCTCCAAATGTATTGTTTGAAAAAAAAAAATTACAAAACAAAATCCCCGACTCGCTTACAGTAACGAAACACTGCCTTGTTTGGAAAAAAAAAAAATGATTTTACGATTTTTCAAAAATATTTTTCGCCCATAAGCATAATGATTATATCAAAATAATAATTAATAATAATATTGCAAGTAAAATTTTATGCCAATGAATCATTGACTGCACTTTGTTTTTCTTCAGGGTTTTAATTATTAAATAATTACGTACTAAAATGGGATTTTAATTACGCGACGAAATATCGAGAAAAATTAGAGCCAGTAATTTTGTATTACTAAGGCACACCTCGACCCATTGAACGCATTACGCATTTGTGCAACCTCTGTGAGAAAATTATTTATCGCAGAGTGAAAAAAAAAAAAAAAAATTGATGCAATTTCCAGCCGAGCCCGTGTATTCACCGGTGAAAGTACACATGTATGTGTCTGCGCGTGTGTGTGCTTAAAAATAATTTATAACGAAGCGTTTCGCTCGATTACGTCAGTAATGGAGACTCTCGTGATTATGGGAGAGAGGAAGGCAACAAAATAAAAAGTGAGCGAGAAGTAAAGGGAGCCGAGTTGAAAATCTCGCAAATTACCGAAGCAAGGCTTCTGTATAATCGTCTTTCATTTTGTCACGCTACCGATATTATTTTATTATTATTAGTATTATTGTTGTTGATTTTTTTTTTAATGACATCGTCGTGCTGGTAAATATCCCGGAAGAATTTGATGAAAAATTTCTGTCACAAGTCTGCTAAAGACCTAGTTCACGGGTCGATGTCCCCCGGACTATTATATATCGCGGAGCTATATGGCTAGAAAATCTGTCGTATAATTCAGTCACGATGCATAATTCCATTTGTCTAAAAACGTTTATTATTCTTTTTGATTTTTACCGATCATTATTTTGTTTGTTCAATGATTCTATGCACGAAGAAAATAAACATAAAAATTAATATTCATGATATTGATTATATAGTTTATAATTATAAAATTGCAGCTATTTGTTTATAATTAATACGAATAAAGTGAAGAAAGGCAAAGTTTTCTCTCATAATTGACGAGAAGCTGAAAGTTGCATGGTTACTTCATCGTGAATTCGTGCATCAACAGATAAATCATTCAAAGTTCGTTTAAAAAAAAAAATCATTTTATAAAAAAAGAAGCGTGCAAATTAAAAACTTTGCGAATTGCTGCCTTTTATTTCGACTACGAAGCTCTTTCATTCTATGAGGTTTTCAATTTTGGGTTCCTCATAGAGGTAGCTTTTTGGTCGAGATATAATAATGAGGAAGCAATGATGCGAAAGTTACTAATTTGGACGCTTTTTTCCGCGAATCCGATTTCAATAATTCAAAATTTTTCACATTAATTGTTTCACATGTATTACCACAAGAGCCTTAAGATTATCGAGAAATACCCGATTAATTTTGAAGCTCGAGTGATATTCGCAGGATTATTTTTCCATCCAAATTTCGGCCAATAGAATTGCGCCATGAGACAAAATCTACGGTTAAAAATTCAAAATTTCAAAGTCACAGAATTCAATCTGCCAGATTCGATGGAGGGTTAACTGGATTGGTGAATCTTTTGTTTTTTTTTATATGTAGGCAACGTGAAAAATTACGAGTGAAATTATCAAAAATTATCAGTAAATACCGTGTAGGTTATACAAAATAACGTCGAATGGTGTAATTCTATTGGCTGAAATTTGTAAGGGAAAAATATTCAAAGTAATTTCATGTTTGCAGCATGAGAAAAATGGAGAAAATTTGTCCCTCACTTTTCGGCTAAATCAGTATCGTTGAACAAATAATCATTACTCAGATCGTTAATCGTTAATGTTGTGGCACAACTAACATTTTAGCGAACATCAGTGTCCCCTGGTTTTTTTTTTTTTTATATAACAAGTACCGGCTCGATATTAGCGAATTTACGAAAGTTGGAGCAAGCATTATCCACGAAAATTCAAGATTTATTTTAAAAATTCAAAATAAAAAAAATTCAAATTCCCTCATCAATTCTTTTCAAACTCAATAACGAAAATTGTCGTCCCCTAGTTTGTTTATGTGTAAAGTACGCTGGCTCGATAGTGGTAAATTCACGAAAGTCCGACTTGAATTAACAATTTACCATTTTAAAAAATGCAAATTTTAAAAAAATCTTAAAATTTTAATACAATCCAAAGCATGCGATGGATTATTGCAAAATTCAATACCAAACATCCCTGTCACCCGGTCTATCTATGCAAGAAGTTTCGACCCGATAGCTGAAAATTTAAGAGAGTTACAGCGAGTACGGACTTTTTTTTTAATTCAAAAATCTATTAAATCTTCATTCTTTGAGAAATTTTGAAAAAAATTGTGAGAAACCACGAGGGTTTATCCCCCCCCCCCCCCCACTGATATGAAAAATTTAGGCACGATTGCTCGAGGCGATTCAAGGTTTGAATTATACGTATCTCGACTATGTGGAACCCCTCTGACATGAAAATCTCGAAAAAAAAGTCTTTTCATGAAAACAAAGCTTCCTCCATGAGGAGGCAATAAATCATAAAAATTCAAAAATGAGTAAAATGTTTCGTTCTGCCCAAGTCATTCTCGTTCCGTTTTACAATCGTCTCCTGTGCACAGTTCGCTTATAATTATACATGGCGAATAAAACATGGCGGAGAATGCATTGAATGGTTTAACCAGTTCATATGGATTTATGTGTGTCGTCCACCTTCGTGGCTGACTTCGTCTCGATCGTATTTTCTCTCGTTTACCGGGGATCACGTTCGAAGGGAGGGGGGCCCCCCCAGTGACCCGCGATGTGTGGCTCACAAGACGCGCAAAGCGTTCACTTCGTCGAATGTATAACGTGGAATGCACGACCGCTTCTTGTGACCCGATGGCTCCACCAGAGGAGATCGCATTATATACGGGGCCATCGACACCGTGAACAACGACGATTATACCCATCCTCGTATTTTGTTACGGTTCCTCCATATATATGCATGCACCTCACGAGAATTGAAAGATCGAAGACGACGACGAACCTCATATAAAAAAATCTTCCCCCCCCCCCCTCACATCCCATCCGCTCTGTCAGACGATCGTTCGAGTTTTTTTGTTTTTTTTTTTCTTACTTTAGATTTCAATTGCGCACTCGTGTGACCGAGTTAAACTTCGAAATCCGGTCGATTCTCGTATTTTTAATACTTTTTTTTTCCTTTATCCGTGATTATAGAATCACTAATTAACGTATTAATTAGTTCAGCTTCCTCAGGTTTTTACGTCCCTTTACCTTTGTTCCCATTTCCAAATTTCATATCTTGAGACTCTCCCGGAGTATCATTCGCGCGGCCAATCTTTCCTAAAATTTATACCGCTCTATCGTATTTTCACGAGGGCACAGGTAAAGTGCGAAAAACCGTCCATATATTTACGGAGTTTTGATTTTATTGCAATCGATAACTCGAAGAAAAAAAACAGCCTCCCCCTCAGTAATCGATGTGCAAGACTCTTTATACGGTTAAGCGGTCACCCATCCCAGTATACCGACCGTAGCCAATACTGCTTAACTCGGGAGAAAACCGCTAAAGATCATGCAACAGCCACGCGTCCACTGCTGCCGATTTCGGGCAATTTATTTCATTCGAGCCATCAACTCGACAGTGGTGGTTTTTTTTTTTATTCATCCATCAATTAGTAGCGAAATATATATTTTATGAACAGTAAAATCGTTCGGTACAATATTGGTTATTCGGGAAGAGTGACGTATATGAATTTTTCATGCGTACTGATATATTTAGCATTTGAAGAATAAAAAGACCGTAGTATCGATAATTCGCTTCGTGCACGACCAATTTTCTCGACCGGCTTTGACAGCCAGCGCTTGCGGTGGCGAAAAAAGGAACTTTCGTGAAATGTCCATGCGCCATGCTATTGGTCGTCGCTGGCGTCAGCAGCGCTGCCATTGGCTGTTCTTGGCAGCACGCCGTCTGCCGGGCCATCCGACAAACTCTATTTATGTCTATACTTAGACGAATACCGCGAGGATGCGATGTATTTTAGTTGAATTTTAATTTTCAATGAATCGTTGATAATTTCGAATGTTCAGCAAGTGATTCTTGCATGATTCGAAATATAATTACTCGTTGATAATGCAAAATTGCTCTAGCGTTATTGAAAAGAAAAACTTTTTATTACATTTTTCTTTCTCGTACTGTTGTGGTAAAAAACATTAACGAGATTGGAATAAATTTTAATTTTCGAGGATACGGGCAGATGAGTGTGGGTATCGAGAGGGCTTAATTTGCAAAAACTTTCAAAGTATTCGTATCATTTTGAAATGGGATTTCTTTGCAGCTTCGAATATCCTAAAATTATTTCCGCGTTTCACATCGATCTGTACGTCGGAAGTACAAAAACAAATGTAAGAATTGCCAACTATTATGATACTCAGAGATTGCCCGGAAGATTCCCTGTATCGGAAAATCTTCTTTCTACTCTCACGTACCACAATTTATTACTGTAGAGCTATATACAAGTACCGCAGAGGAGACGGTGAATATGGACAGGTTAGAGATGATTGCATGTAACTTTCTAAGTCATTTATAAAGTCGACGAGGGTTATGCTCAAAGTGCCGGAAGGAGATGTGGATTCACGACACATGCACTTCGTATCTTATAAACGGCACATTTGCGTCCACGATCGAAAAAAGGACAGGATCGAATACGGTGGACCGAAAAGCCCAAAAAATTATTCGATTTCAATGAAAATTGGCACTTTCTGAAATTCGAAATTTCTGAAGTGTCAAATTTCGAAGTCAAAGTTAAAATTAAAAAAAAAAATTCAAGATGTCCAGCCTCAATATGGCTGACAAAGAGACAAAAAATAATTCGATTTTAACGAAAATTGCGGTGTGAAAGGCCAAATTTCAAGTAACGATGCGATTTAGTGTTAAATAGCAACAACAACAATAACAACAAAACCATCGATCTTTACTTTCTCTTTTAAACGCTGATTCCATGATTTTTCTAGTTCGAGAATGTATGAACTGTACATTCCCAGCCAATGGTGAGATAAAAAATCTTTTAAAAAATCTACCATATTGACGATTCGTCGTACATTGATTTTCAATAATTATAGTGCAAAAATGTTTTCAATATGTCAATGTTCTAAAATCTGAAAAAATTCACTCATGTCAAAGATACTAAAAACAGATTTTCAATACTTATTATTATTATTATTATTATTATTTTTATTATTATTGTGCCAAAAACGTGTCAACAAATTTGTCTAAAAAACAATTCTTCAACGAATCATCGAAATTTTTGTTTCTTTTTTCTTTTCACGCAACCCGAATTCGTCGATTTTTTATTTTTTTTTAACACACTCGTAGTCCAGAGAAATCAACGAATCACTTTCTTACGAGAGAAATAAAAAAAAAAAATTCGATGATTCGTCGCGAACAATTTATTTCCTCAAAACGAATTTATCGATAACTTTCCTCATTGTCCATTGTTCAAAATATATATTCTCCGTATCGTCAGTATCATTGATTTTCATTTCGCTACAAGTCCTCGAGAATTCCTGATCGAATCCTCTTTCTCTGGCGAAAAAAAAAATTAAACAAAAACAAAAAAAAACGAAAAATCATGTAATTTCGAGCCTGTCGAACCTTTATGGGGAAACTGTTGAATAATCTCGCGTCATTATTCTCGATATTTTCGTTGAATTCTTCACGATATCGATCATCAATCATCCAACGAGTAATAAACTTTTCTTAGACGTTTTTTTTTTATTAATTTTTTTTTTTCTTTTGTCAAGACCCAGATCACGATAGCTTAATGTTCCTTAAAATTAAAATTCCTCGATCCAATTTATTTATTATACAGAGGGGATTCTTGGATCTCGAATCTCGTCTTGAGGAGGCGATCGTCAGGCCGGATGCACTCGAGGAATCGTGCCACATTTCTTACACCTTTGCTGTCTCCTCGCTCTCTCTCTCTCTCTCTCTCTCTCTCTCTCTCTCCCTCTCTCTCTCTCTCTCTCTCTTTCTTTCTCTCTCTCTTGCTGTCTCGATCGACACGAGACTCGTCATGTGTGCTTCATGAATCATGCTCTAATGACAATTGTCGTGCTAAAGTCATTTGCCAGAATCAACTAGCGGAGAATCACCATGACGTTTGTTTTTTGTTGTTGTTGCAAGTCTGCGCTCGTGTCTAAACGACAAATCGCGAACATCGCCGGTATATATGTATGTAATACGAACTTTTCAAAGGGAGAATCAGCGAGCCAGTTTTGTATGGCGCTATATATATATATATATATATATATATATATATATATATACGTATGTATCGTAAAACCGTTATTTGGCCGGCTTTACGCCGTTTCGTTTGGAATTTCGAGATACCAGAGCTCAGACGATCCTTCATGAACATTTCGTTTAAAAAATTTATGAGGAAAATATAATCCCAATAGCAACGAAAAAAGAAAAAAAAAAAAAAAAAACGATGTCTACCGTATGAAAATTTCATTAATCGATAATTTATTTAATGCAAAATCAACAGATTGAGATTTTGACTTGACTGATAAATTTTATCGATCATAAACGGTAGATTCATTGAGACGAATTTTTTTTTATTAATTCTATCGTAATCAAATAAGGTGGAGCTTTTGTTTTTATTTTTTCAAAATAATTTCAAGCGCACTAGCAAATTTGTATTATTATTTGATCAGGGGAACAAGGTACAATGTGCGATATAACTTTTTGGAGATATGAATTTTTGGGAACTCATTTTTTAAAATATTTTCTTCGTTACAGGTCTCTGGAAGAGCGGGGATATTAAATTTTTATTTTTTTTTTTTTAATGCACATACGATAGTTTTCTTTTCGTTTGTTGATAGGATATTTGTCGAATCAAAAACAAATTCGAAATCGTTGAGACCGTAAGACGATAATCTCGAGAGATAATTAATTTTTGTTCAATCGAAATATTTACGAGGATTGAAATTTTATCATAGGACTTGAAGTTTACCTCGAGTTATTGAAATAATTGGCATGTTGAATTTTTTCAGGCGAATCAAAGTATTTTATGCAGAGCTTTATAGATTTTTCTGTGATATTTAGATTTTTCATTTTTCAATATGTAATTTTACGAAATAACAAAATTGTCAAATTTGATTAATGTTGCATGAAATTCAATAAAATTATTTCGCTGAGATGTGGAATAATTTTTATTTTCCACTGATACATATTCTTGACTATGCCAATTACGATACTGAAGAAAATATGAAATTTTTCGAATATTTTAAGTATTTATTCCATGAAGTAGTAAAAGAAAATGTGAGGACCTGTGCATGCTGGCTTTGTAAAAAAAAAACCCTCGAACAATCGTCCTCAAACTTTTCCCACAAATAATAAAACGATACAATCAAAAAAATATATATATTAGGGTGGTCGTTAAATGGTTTTTTTTTTTAATTTCAATGTTGGATGGTCGTAGATTTGCTTTAAATATTTAAAAAAAAACAAATATCTAATTTTTTGCAGATTTTTATTTCGAGCCCCGAGTCTCCCTGCTGGCCCATGATTTTCTTCTAAATTAGAAAAATAGAGAATTTTACGATTTCTGGTATCTCGCCTATTGAAAGTGGTTTCGGGCAGGAAATATCCTCAGGATTACGAAAAAAATAATTTAAAAAATCCCACTTGTGCGAAAAGTTGTTGAAAATCGATTTTAATTTTAAAAAATCGTGGAAATTCGATTTTTCTAATATTTAACACCGAGGCTTGCTTATTATTATAATTTTATGCTCATATCAGGTAGAACTCGTCACAAAAAAAAGTCCCTAGAAAAAAATCGATATCTTCGACGTTTTCGAGATATTGATTTTTTATTTTCCGGATTTTTAAGTTTTTTTTATTTTTATTTTTGATATAATATGATTTTGAATGTCAAGATTTTTACTTTACTACCGCTCAATCAAGAAATTTCTTTCTCAGATTTGAAATTGATGACGAATTTTTGAAGATAGATCCGGCTCTTTGGGACCAGAGTGCAAATTATCAACAAGGCTTGAGTATTGTGAAACATTTGAAGGTGATAAATGACTTGGCCGAAAAAGGGATTCGTATGTTTTCCGAATACAACGGATCTTTTGACGAGAAACGAAGACCAAAAAATGTGCGTTGTTGCAAATTGTATCTGAATATCGGAAAATGTTTCCTGATGCAATAAAAGAAACGATTATAAAACCATTTTAAATTCTGTATGGTCAACTTTTTTTCATTCTATGAATAAACAATATTCCTTGAAACTTTGCAAGTTTTAGGCTTCCGGATTATTCTGAAATTTCTTTATCATTGATCATTGATTCCCTCAAAATGTTTTCCTTAAAAACAAAAAAAAATTATCGGAAATTTGTACTTAATTCTTGAACACTAGAATGAAATTCAAAATTCAAGGAAGATTAAAAAAGTATAAGCATACGACGTTATATGGCTTAAAAAATTATTAAAAAATAATATACTAAATCAAAATATCCACGACTCGTGTGGAAAATACGATCTACAGGGAGACTAAGGGCTGAAAATAAAAATTTGAAAAAATTAGAGAGCAATTTTTTCTACATTTGAAGCCCCGATTTATGACCATCCAACATGATCTTTCATTTCACGACCACCCTAATATATATATTAAAAATTGAAATAAAATTAAAAAAACGAATAAATACTTTATTTCTTGTGGTTTTTAATCGAAACTACTACCTGAGTTATAAATTATTTTCAAAATATACGAAAAATCTATCTCGGATAGTTAAATGTATTTTGTTCAAAAAATTAAATATTTAATTATGAATTAAGAATATATTCCGACGAAAATTATATCCAAAGTATACCGAAAAGTTACATGCCCCGTGTATCTATCTTCACGTATATATTTCTTCAATATGGCTACTCGAAAATTTCAAAGTTCGCGAAATTTTGAATTTTCAGACTAATTTTGTCGTGATTTTTTGAACTTTCGCAAATTTTTAGAGATATCGGACCACATTTTTTTTTTTTCTCTCTTCACACGCGAATAACAGCATCATTGAATTTTGTGTCGAGTTTGACGAGAAAAGTTGAAAGGCTCAAGATTTCGTTAAGTTTTCGAAAAAAATTAATGCGCAAAAGCGTAAAATTCAAAAGTGCAATACAGCCGAAATTACGTTTCCTCGTTTTTTTTTTTCGGATTCGCAAGGCTTTTTCTATAACTCAGACAACAACAACAACAAAAAAACACACTTCCTCATGACTCAGTGAATTTTGAAAAAATTACCATAGAAATGTCTAATAATTTTTATTCTACGATTCTCGAGGCTCTTTGAACAAATTCCACGATCCACCAAGAAGTGCATCGTCCTGTCACGTCACGAGGAAAGCGAATATACAAGAATGCATAATTATCGTCTTGAATCCATGAGATTTTTTTTTTCTTCTTCTTCTTCTTCTTATTCTATCACACACGAGTGTGTCGTCAGTGAAACTTTAACGTTCGACAATGCCAAATGTACATTGCCTCGTGTATGTGTTTCTTTGCGATGTTTAGCAATTAATTTAGCAACGTTTGATTCGTCATCGGTGAAATTATACACAGTGTGTGTGTATTAAAACGCAAAGCGGCAGTCACCTCTTGTAATAAACACAAACGCGATAGTTCCCTATAGTTAGGCACACCGTCATACACATCAGTCATTGAGCTAGTCTTAAATCTTCTTCGCGATTGAATTAAAAAAAAAAATTTTATGAAAAAAAAAAAAATCTAAAAAATCGTCGCGAGTAACTCGTCAATCCCGTCTGACCAGGACGAAAACTTTACGGACCCCTCGAATATCAGTTTTTGATTCTAATTATTCGTACAAAATCTCTATCGATGTATTTTTGTAAAACCAAAAAAGAAACAAAAAAATACGTATCGCTCGATTAAAAGTTTCGAATTTCGTGTTGCATAAATGAACAATCGTGATAAATAAATAAATTAAAAATATTGTGTTTATTATTTGGTAAAAACTTACGATTTTTTTTAATGAGAAGATGACGTTTATTTATTTTTTATTTATTAATTTTTATAACTCGTCGAGTCGATTGCCGGATGAAAATTCGTGTCTCGAAGAAAATTTAACGGAGGATTTTGCTCGTCTTGAGGCGGAGAGACCTTACGAATGAGAATTACAAAGACGGAATGAACTGTCGGAGGATCGTGATGAGCCGGTATATAGTCGGCCCAGATTCCCCTTTGCTACGAGTAACCTAAATTTCTCCCACTATCGTTAAACCTGTGAGGCACCACCACCACCACCACCACCGGTATTATGGCCATTGCCACCGGGACAATCATCATCATCATCAGCATCATCGCCATGGGAGATGTGGGAATCTTCGGTTGGAACTTAAAAAAGGAACCGTTCCCAACGGGACAAAATGAAACCAACGAAATGGATGAATGGGACTGCAAAAAGTACAATGGTAAAAAAAAATGGTTCCTTCTGCGGTCTGTCCTTTAGGACTCTCCAAAGGGAAGCAAGAAAAAAAATTAGCAAGGGCCCCGTGAATAGGCACCAAAAAGGGACTCGAGAAAAGACTGAAAATAGGATTCGATCGAAAAATTAACGACTTCCCGGGGAAGGAACTCGAGAGGACACTGAAAAGGGGAACCATTGCAAAAATAGCACGAGTTCATGGAGAACACTAAAGGGACTCAAAAAAAGACTGAGAGAAGGAACGGAACCTTTTTAGGTCCCAACGCCTCGTTCCTCATGTGCCGTTGGGATAAAAAAGGAACGGGACTGTACTAAACGGAACTAAAAAAAAAATTAGCAACAACCTCTTGAGTACATCATAGGGACTCGAGAAGAGTCTGAAATTGGATTCGTTCGAAAAATTAACGACTTCCCGGGGAAGGAACCCAAGAGGTCACTGAAAAAGGGAATCATGGCAAAAATAGCATGAGGTAATCATGGCAAAAATAGCATGAGTTCCTGGAGGACACTAAAGGGACTCAAGAAAGACTGAAGAAGGAACTGAAGCTTTTTGGATCCCAACTCATCGTTTCTCATGTCCCGCGTTGGGACGGTTTCTTTTAGCAATATTCCACGTTTGAGCTCCATTTAGGATAGAAAAAAAAAACGCTTCCTAGATCCGTCGCAGGACAGCATCGCGTTTTCGTCTTTGGACGAATTTTCCGATGCTCATGGCCCGGCTACTTGTGCACCTGTCGCTTTTTTTTACTCATCAATGTCCCCTTCCCCGGTTCCCTTTACCGAGACTTTACGGATAAGAAGCGAGAAAAATTTTGGAAATTTGTTTCGGTGCCTTGTTCAAAGTCTCAAGACTGCGTTCGTGAATTAATTCAGATTTTTTGAACTCTTAATTCGATCATGAAAAAAAAATTTTGAAACGTTGTATTTGATGCAAGAATTTTAGTTGAATTTTCGACTCCAGAGATTTTTACTGTATGCGAAAGCTATTGGGCAATGTTTTAATTTTACAGAACAAAAAGGAATACTAAAAAAAAAGTGTCGGACTTTCATGGATATCGGTCGCAGGGTTATGGGAAGAAAAAGATCGTTGTAAAATATACTCGATGAATAAAATGTTGCGATTGAGAAAAAATAAACTTTATGAAAAATGAATTTTATGATTCTATTGTTGTTTTTTTTTTGTTTTTCAAAAAAAAAAAAATCCATGGAACTGAATGTGGTGGATGAGTAGTTGTACTCAAAAATTTATAGTATCTTTTTTGGGCGAGGGGTCAAGGATGCATTTGAAAAATTGAAATTTATTTGCAGATATTCCTGATACTTTTGGACAGCTAACAAAAAATTCGAAAATATTTCGTGGCTTCGTTGGCGTGTTTTAATGCCAAATCAGAATACGCAAATTTCAATAGAGCTATATCGAATAATCATCAATCGTAAAGCTTCAAAGAAAATCGAATTGCAAGTACAAAAAAAAATGAAATCGAATGAAAGATCATCAATTTCTTCGACTTTGAATGCAGTTTAACGTTTAGAAAAACTGCATACATCGTTTTGGGGATTGTATTCGAGTTCCGGGTAAATTAATTTCTTCAAATATGCTATCAGTGGGCTTGAAGAAAAAATTCATAAAAATTATGCAGCATCAATTTAGCTTTTTGAGCCTCGAGAGACCGAGAAATGATTCATTAGATTTTTTTTTATATTTTGAACTTGAAATTTCGTTTTTCTGTTATTCTTGATAAATTTTTTTTTCCTCAATTTTTCGAGTATTTTTTTTTTTTTTTGCATCAAGAGACGAGGCAGCGTCTCGACGCCATGTATGCCAGTATCGAAAGATTTTAACGCGTGGGCTCGAATATCTTCGCATTCCGATTTACTCCAGTATGGCTAAATAATCATAATATTATTCATACGGCTTTTTTGGATTTTTTTTTAGATTTTTCACTAATGTATATTTTAAAAAGAATTTAAAAAATATTTTTAGAATGAAAAAAAAACAACGTTGATTCGAAACTTTTAAAAATACGAGAAAAATTCAAAAAAATTCGCTGTTCGATATAAAAATTTATATTGTACAGTAAACGTGTATAGTATTGACTGTAAAAGAGGAATTGTTTTCGTTCAGAAGTCCCGATGTCGCAATAAAGAATTATTATTATTAATACTAGGCACATCATTATAATACGAGACTCATTAAAATATAGTCGACTGTATATCGGTTAGGTTTTCCATACTTTCGCTGTGCCCAAGTGCAAATGAAATATAACTATAGTGAATTCGGAAAAAGTAGCTGCGCAAGCAAGCCTCCCGGGGGAATCTCGGTGAATTAAATGAAAATAATATCAATGGGAAAGAGACGTAGATATCTCAGAAGTTATACGATGGGAAAAGTCTTATAGCGAAAAAAAATTAAATGATAAAAAGTAATAAAAACAAAGTAAAATAAAATTTTCGCCTCGCAAGCCAGAAAAGAGTTTTTGTAAATCCCCCGCAATAGCGCATTTCAGAAACAGACAATTTCAACAAGACTTACCTTTAACATTTATCCTGTCAATAAACATTGACAGCCAGACTAAAAAAATTCACATCTCCAGAAGTTTTTGAGATAAAAATCTGAAAAAAATACAGGACATTCGTTCGATTCTGAGGAACGTACGAAAAAATTGGTAGCTAAATTGGACAACCGGATTGTCGAAAAATTCGTCATGAAACGTACAAGTATGATTATTGCCTTTTGTTTGAATTATTTTTTGGCTTTTGTTTGTTCGTTTGTTTTATTTTCACGAATACTTTTATCGTAATGTATTTATTGTCCGATTGCAGACCATACTCGACCTGTCGCGTTTTCGAAATAAATGAATTATTATTATTATTATTATTATTATTATTATTATTATTATTATTATTATTATTATTGAATTTATAATCATCGAGTTGTGTATTTTAAGAGATGGTCGGGCGAGTACGGTGCCCAACGGTGACCGCGTCGGATGGAGGTTCAGGTTTTTTTCTCGTGCTCTGAGACCTGATTTTTTTTTTTTTTTTTTTTTTTTTTCAAGGAATTTCATTTTTTTTTTTCAAGTCTTGCCTCGAAGAGGAAGACCGCGAGAAAGAATTAGGTACACGCGGGTATAACGTGAACGAGTTTGCTCTCCGGGGTCTCTCGATCACTCCGGAGCTAGAGCAATTTTATATTTTTTTTGGAATTTCTTTTTTTTTTTCTTCTCAAATTCGGAATAACTCAGCTCCTTTTTTCGTTTATTTTTCCCGATTTTTCGTTCCGATATCCGGTGGATAATATATCACGAGGAACGATAAAAAAAAAAAGGATAATCCACTTTTTTTTTTTCTTGCGACAAACATTTATTTTTGAGCTGAAAAACTGCTACAATAGTCTTTTCTTTCTCTTCTGGAAAATTTTCGCCAAGTTTCTCACGAAAATATCTTTGAATTGTTGCTTTAGAAATAACGGTGAAAATAACCCACCGTTTTTACAAATATTTTTGATTGAAGGAAAATTAAAAAATTACGAAATTAATTTAATTTTGTCATTTTTTTAAGTAATTTTTGAAAGTATTAAAAGTAATTTTTTTGAAAGGCCCGAGTGGCGTTGAACGTTTCATATATACCAGGAGGTTCTTTATCGATTGAAGCAATAGTATATATATATATATACAGTTGCCAGAGAAGACACGTGATCTTCTTTCACCAGCTCGAGTATGTATTACGAAGAAGCACACGTGATATTTGTATTTCTGTCACCATACCGTCTGCGTTTTACCCGAAGAATAATGTTTTTTTTTTCTCCACACAAGTGGTTGCTCTCCCTACACGGCATCCTCCTCTCACTGAACCCAAGACTTTGGCCACGATTTTCTCATTCTCCTCCCACCCCTCGCCATTTTTCCATCGTCCTAACTCTCATATAGCGACTTGAGTTCATCTTTGAAAATTTCACAATTCACCTCTTAAACTCACTATCATCCGGTGATGAACTGTTTCTTTTTTTTAATTTTTTTAAAATTATTTTTGTTTTTTTCTTCTCTCTCACAAGCCTTGTCTGCGTCGAAAATATTACGTGTCTATACGCATATCTTTAGTGCAAAGAATTTTTTAGCGTAGTCGCACGTATGTATATATATATATATACAATCTGATGTTCATCATTTTGTACATAGTTGCATTCTAATTGCACAACTCGAGACTTTCTTCTCGAACTACAAAATCAATTACTCTTGGGATTACGAGCACACCTTCTGGTAATATTTATTTTTTATTTGTATTATTCGTAATGGCAATATATATATATATATACAGTAATTTCGAAAAACGTCTCTGTAATATACGACTCTTCCTACGTTCTCTCGGTCAGAGGTCTTACGATTTCAAACAAAACAAACATATATATATATATGGATGTAATTATTATTACACCTCTCGAGTCTCCATTGTTTCACGACTCCACGTCCCTAATTTATTGCAACTCACGATTACTTTATTTCAAAGATTGCGAGACTGTAATCCGGCTTTGGGGATTCATAAGAATGAAAAAAAAAAATAAATAAAAAATAAAATGTAAAGTACGAACATGTATATCTCGATTATTTGGGCTATTTGAAGACTGGCCTTTACCGATTATAAAAAATTCCAGGTCTAATTGACTCAATCCTTCGCTCACTTTGACCTTCTTCGATCATTGTACGTTTCAATTTGCACTTTTTATTCTTTTTTTTTTTAATATTGACGATACGAAAGAACACCGGAAAAGCTTTACGATTTTTACGAATATTCATATTCAATTTATATTTCATTGCGAACGAAAGTTTTAAAATAATAATGATAAACGTTCTATCGTTATGTCCAGATGTAAGAGTGTCTTTTCGTAACTCTACTATGTGCGAAAAAGAAAACAAAGAATATATTAGAGGTCATATGGATCCGTTGATTTAGTCTGGAAAGCCCCATATATGATTGCTATTAAATTATGCATTTAGAGGAAAAAAATTTGCACACTTTCACGAAATGCAACTTTATCGCTTAACGCGTGCCTAGTGTGTGATCATTTTCGTAATATCGTGAAATCACGAACCTCAAACTTTTTTTTTCAAATACCGGAAGTGATGTGTGTACAAAAGTCATTGCCCGGAAATTGCAAAAACGCTAGTATGGGAGCGGTTTCGGTCACCGTCAAGTACGATCAGCTGATTCCAGTCAGTTTTTTTACACCAAAATTTTGACACATAACCCTTTGTATGATTTATTATTATACACAATTATAGCAATTATACACAATTATAGCACAATTAGAGCCATATGTATTACGTTTAAAGTGACAAGACCCGAGAAGCTAGGCAATTCCAATCTAAAATGGTAAGTTTCGATTAATTCAATCGCTCTGTAAGGGACTTTGCTAACAATGAAAAATACGTGGCTCATACCTGTCTGACAATTTGTCTCTGGTTAACTGTCTTTCTGCATTGTTTACAATTTACAAGCTCGTGTCATGTAAATTAAAATATTTAACATGACAAACGTAGAGAAAAAAAAAATCGCAAAGTGAGGTTAGGTTGTTACGATTTTCCACTATTTTCTCCGTCATTGCATGAATTCAAACGATATCCAACGATGGCTTCTTTGCTCATTTTTTAAAAATAATTTATCAATTATCAATAAAAAATTTATCGAAGGATGAATTTTAAAATTTAATTAATAAAAAATTGAAATGGCAAGAAATTAAAAATATTAAACACGTCAATTTTGATTCTTGATTTTTTTTTTTAAAGCGCCGAATTACCTATGCGCTGCATCAAATCTGATCTAGCTAGAAAAAGGGTTTAACTCTTGAAAATCCCAGAAAAATGAAGCTTGAATTGAATAAAAATAAAAATAAGGAAATGATAGAACGGAGAATCGTTAAAATCATAGAGAATTCCACAAAATTCATATAATCGATTCGTTCACTCGTCATCCTCGACGTTAATTCGATGCATCGTCGTGGGTTTTTTTTTTTTTTTTTTTCCCCCCGTCAGCACGGCCGTGTAAAAGTACGAACGACCGCGGAGCAGGAGGCGTTGAAAAAAATCGAGAGAGACAAAAAATTGGCCCAGTACAAAGCGGCGATAGGTCTGGTATTTCAAAAGGTGAATTAAGATCTTTTGCCGAGGGTATTGAAATTTGTCCGTGCTTTCGACGTGATATACGTATAGTGTATTATTTTCAGAGAGCGGACAAAGTGTGGGACGATGAATTGTTGGGGGTTACGGAGCGCATGGTTTTGCAAAATTCTGATATAAATACGCTCTGGAACATCAGACGCGAGACTTTTGAAAACAACATTTGGTAAAATAACATTGAGATTTTTTCTACAATTGCAGATGTAAAAATATTATAAAAATTCAACCTCTCCCCCCTCGGCCTAAATCCCCATTTTTACAGCGGTTCGGCACAATTTTATATTTCTCGAAATGTTTTATTCTTCATTTTTGAATGAAAAGTTAGCGCAACGGTAATTATCCGAGTAATCACGCGAGGATATTGCGATGGAAAAAATATGCTAAAATACTCTCGGACTCGTATCTCTGTTAGGTAAATTATGTTCTTTGAAATTTAGTTTTTTTTTTTTTTTTTTTTTTTTTTTTTCCTTCAATGATAGGACGCAAGAAGAACGCACAGAAAGACTGACCCGAGAATTGACACTGACGGAGAATTGCCTCAGAGAAAATCCAAAATCTTACGGTGTTTGGCATCACAGATGCTGGGTGATAGATCACTTGCCCGAGCCCGATTGGAAAACCGAGTTGGCATTGTGCGCCAAATGTCTCAATCTCGATGAGAGAAATTGTAACTCAAAGTTTCATCGAAATATAATCGAAAAAAAAGAAAAATAAATAAATGGAAAAAAAAAAGAAACAAAACTTTTGTTTATTTGCTCTAGTTCACTGCTGGGACTACAGGCAATATCTCGTGAAGAAAGCCGGAATTTCCGACGCCGAGGAATTTGACTTTTCAACGACGAAAATATTGAACAATTTCTCGAATTATTCGTCCTGGCACTACAGAAGCAAAATTCTATCGAAAATGTTTCCCGACGAAACGGAAGAATTGCCGATCAGAGCTGACAAACACAAGGAAGGTGAGAAGCCAAAGAAAAAGATTCATATTCAAATTTGCAAATTTATTTCGCGCCATAAAAATTTCGCACAAAATTTGGTGAGAATGAAAGGTACAAATTTAAAATACATGCTTTATTTTCATTGCGCAATGTATATATGAATAAAATTTTGTTAATTACGTATCATTATCGGTTATATATATATATTTTCATCACATATTTATGTTAATTTTAAATATTTATCAAGTATATATGAGTAAAAACATGAATTATCGGCCAAGTTTGGGCTTCACTATCGGGGATCTTTTTGTAAATTACACAGCTTGGTGTCTGTGTTGAAACGTGCCATAATTTTTTCAGATTTTCTCCATTTTTTTTACCTACCATTGGCTATCGAATTCTTTCATTTGAAACTTTTTTTTTGTTTTTTTTTTTTTTTTTTCATTTAATTTTGGCGGCTTGAATTAAAAAAAAAGAAAAAAAACCAATTCCATATTTTTTTTTTTGGTAAAAAAATCTCAACTTTCCGAAAAAAAAATAGCCTAATTAATATACGCGTAGAAGACTCTCAAAATCAAGATTATAATTGGAAAAGTCGTTTTTTCATCATTGCCCAAAGTTCGAAAAAAAATTCCATATTTTTTTGCGGAAAGCTGAGAAAATTTTACATAATATATGTCATTTTTAAGTTGGTATCTCTTGAAACACTTCTGGGATTAATAAAAATGTAAAAAAAAAAACATTAAAAATCTCATTTATTCTAACAATTTTAATATTTTTTTATTTTTTGGAGTGGCTGTTGAAACGAACAATGTAAAATTGTTGTGTACTGGTGTAAACAATGGGTTATTCGTTTTTTATTATTTTACCATTACGACAACATACAATCATACCAGTTGAAATACATGTGCTGGAGAAAACGTTTCTGAGCTCGGCGCAGATTTGAGAATAATTGTTCCCAAATTATATTTGCTACAGGTGAAATCGAATGCAATCATTGACCTTTGACAGTCTTTTAATGCAAAGATTTTTGTTCAATTTCAGTCTTTGAATTCGGATACTCAATATTTTCCAAAAACTCAAAACTTACATTTGATAACTTGTTTGAATGGGCTTCTACCAATTTAACAAATGTAACTTTTGAGTTTTTGAAAAATATTGAGTATCTGAAATCAAAGACTGAAATTAAACAACGATCTTTGCGTTCAAAGACTGTCAAAGATACTCAATCATTGCATTCGATTTCGCCTGTACCAAATAATTTGGGAGCAGTTATCCTCAAACCTGTGTCGAACTCGGAAACGTTTTCTCGAGCACATGTATTTCAACTTGAATAATTGTATGTTGTAATGGTAAAATAATAATTAAAAAAAAAAACCCCCGGTATTTACACCAGTACACAACAATTGTCTATATTGTTCGTTTCAACAGCCACTCCAAAAAATAAAAAAATATTAAAATTGTTAGAATAAATAAGATTTATGTTTTTTTTTTACATTTTTATTAATCCCAGGAGTGTTTTTAGAGATCCCAATTTAAAAATGACATACATTACGCAAAATTTTCTCAGCTTTCCGAAAAAAAATATGGAAAATTTTTTTGAACTTTCGGCAATGGCGAAAAAACGACTTTTCAGATTATAATCTTGATTTTGACAGTCTTTTACGCGTATATTAATTAGACTCTATTTTTTTTTTCGGAAAGTTGAGATTTTTTTACAAAAAAAACCTATAGAATTGGTTTTTTTTTTCTTTTTTTTTTCAAATTCAAGCCGCCAAAATTAAATGAAAAAAAAAAGTTTCAAATGAAAGAATTCGACACCCAAACGGTAGCTAAAAAAAATGGAGAAAAAAATTTGGAAAAATTATGGCACGTGTTTTTCAACACAGACACCAAGCTTCGTAACTTACAAAAAAAATCCCCAATAGTGAAGCCCAAACTTGACCGATAATTGCTATTTTTACTCATATTCAAACGATAATAAATTCGTTTATAAAATATAATTGCACATAAAATTTTCACGATCAGTAGGGATGAAAATTTTCTAAAAAATTCTCACAAAATCCCTCTAGCCCAAATTCGATACCAAAAATTCTATGTATTCCTTAATTTTTTTTTCCTAAATTTAATTTCACAAGTATATGAATGAAGAGAAGAGAAAAAAAAAATTCCCCAGAATTGGATCTCGTGATGAACGCGACATTCACGGATCCCAATGATTCGAGCGCGTGGTTTTATCAGCGCTGGCTGTTGGATTGTTCGGAAACAAAGCCCAATGCACTGTGGCGAGCACGCGTAACATCGACCACAGTCACGTTGGTCTTTTGCAAAGACGTCCGAGTTGAACCGGCAAAGGTTGGCCTGCTGAAAGATGGCGAAACGTTGAAAAATTTTTTTTGCGAATCATCGAACGGCAAGGAATATTCCAAGTCTTGGATCGCGACGTTGATCGATCGATCGGACGATCTCGCGGATGCCGAAGCTTGTGCCATTGAATTAAATGACAAAGCTTACGAGCTTCGTCGCGCGTCGAATCGTGACTGTTGGTTTTACAGGCCGAAAAATTCGACGATCGAGTCTCACGATAGGTCACAGCTGAGGGAACAAATGGTGAGTTATCAGCAACTGAGCGCGATGGAACCGAACAACAAGTGGTCCCTGCTGACCGGAATTTATCTCATGAAGAATTACGACCCCGACGAGTACAATACCAAGATCATAGGAGATCTCGGTGCCTTGATGAAGATCGACGAGTCAAGATCGAATTATTACAAAGATATGCGTGAGTATGAAAAAATTCCGAGAAACTTTTAACGAAATATCGAGGTATCTCGATGTGACATGAAGTATAAACATCGCCTCATCGAAGCGACAAAAGATCGAGGATAACGAACATGCGTGACTTTGATAAAATGAAATAATCGCGTCGAGCTATTTCCTCCTCTGTTGAGGTAGTTCGGTCGAGTTTGGCCGAAGTCAAATTTCATCCGTAATTCAGATTTATTTACGTACAATTTAACCATATGAAAGCTATGATAAATTGAATTGTTGCATAAAAAAATATTACAAGCTTCTTTTAGGGTTTAAATAATAAGTTAATAATAATTAATACCCGGAATAATGACAGACTCAGCTTGACTCATTCTCTGCGTTAGGGAGCGAGCTAATCTAACCTTACGCATAAAGTTACTGGATTGCATTCGCGAGTTTTGTTGTATGCTTTAAAACGGTATAATGAAGAACAGGGGGGGAAAAAGGCTCGTCTCGAGGCAAGTACAGTTGAATCAACGGCCAGTATGCAATGAACTCGGTACTCGTCTAGTTGACATTGTATATCTTGCCGAACAACTAAAATGTGACAGTTGTTCGGAACCATTTTTGCTGGCGTTCATCGAATCTCAAGTGAGACGCGGATTAGCTTCGATTTTCACATGTTTTTTCCCCTAGTCCTCCGCTAGCGAGCAGATCCGGTGTATGACAAGGACAGAGACCGCGGACTCGCATTAATTATTGAAATAAAAAAAAAAACCCGTACGGTAAATCGACTTAAATCTTTGGTAAATATCTCTTATAGATATCAACCATTATTGTGGTATGTTTTTTTTTTTTGCCCTTAAACGATTAATTTTTCGTGTATACTGAAATTTCGATAGTTGGCGTGTCATCTGAGCCTTATATGCCCCATAAGAGCAATGTTAACTTATTTATTAATTACGCAAAAACTACACGGTAAATTAATTTGAAATTTTGCAGACATGTGGAGCAAGGTCAACTCTTTTGATTAAATGCGAAAAAACAGGGTGTTAAACGTGAACCTCAATTCGACCGAACTACCTTAAGTCAGGAATTCGTGTTGGATCCTATGTTGAGTCGTTCGAGCGATCGGACGTCTCTGTTTGCGATTATTTCATTCAAAGTCTAACTAAAATTAATTCATAATATTCGTCGAAAGCTAAAAATAAGTCTTGCTATGACGCGGGATAAGATATGTAGGATAGAAATTACATTTTTTCAATTTTTTACCGTAAATTTAGTTTTCGATTCGACTTACACTTACGACTTACATACCTCCCTAAATATTACCCTGAGAAATATGGCGCTATTGGAGTGCAGTTTGTGGCAGGCTAGCATTGAAAACATGGATCGTTTATACTTGAAACTCTGCGACATATTTATGATTTCGTAAAAGGAGACCCGAATAACCGAAATATAACTGAAGGGGAGAAAGTTCCGAAGTTCGGGCAAATGGTGGTAGTTGGATGTACTGAAACAAAAAAAAAACGAAACAAAACGCGAAATATTAGGGCCGGTACACTTCGATCGAAGACTTCGGGTCGCATCGAGACATTTCGAGCACTCTTATCCACGCTTTCCGTCGATCCATCATTTCACGCACGCCGAATAAATTTTTCCGAGATACTTTACCGGTGTTTTTTTTACGGGAAACCGGTGAAATGTCACGACTCTTTCACTTTTGGGCTGATTTCACTTTTGGGCTGAATTTCGCAGATTCGAACCTTTCGACAGTCTCCATTCCGATATCCGATAATATAAAAATTTGAACTACAGCTTTTTTTGTTAATTTGAACGGATACAGAAATGTCGTACAGGTATAAATGTGTCTGTATCGTGTGCATCGCATGTGCAAATAAAGTATTTTGCACTCCGATAGAAGTTCGTCCAAAAAGCCGCTAGGAGTCGCATGCTTAGTGTCGATCGCCGATTCGCGATTCCCAAAAGTTTTGGCGCCTCTCGTGGCTTAAAGCAGAAGCTCTGCTAGTATAGTGTGTACAGTGCCAAAATACGATAATGGACAAAATAATAAAAAAAAAAAGCCATTTATACTATACCAGGGAGACTCTAGTCTCCCTGTACTATACTTTGATCGGCCATATTGAAATACCGTTACGCCATCTCTCGGACGTGAAAATCACGAATAGCTGCTACTTTCCTTCGCGCCTCAACGCTTCAACGCTACTTTCTCCCAAACGGCACAACCTATCGAAATAAAATTAACTCGGCGTCTTTTTGCCATTATACCGCAGTGACTGCGAGCTAATCTCAACCCGATCGGTTGTTGTCATTCTGGAGAAACTGCAATTTTGCGTTTTCAAGGTAGTCGGAGAGTATGCATCGCCTGGCTGGAAAATGAAAATCGTTTTTTTTTTACAAGCAGCGAGATATGTGAAGCAAAATTTTGATTTTATCGAGAATAAAACAACGTAGGATCATTGGAAATAGCAACGGTCGATATTGAAGTAGATTTTCGTAAAAAAAAAAAAACGCGTACATGATCTTAAATAACATGAAAGACGCTGCGATTATTTTGAAAATCAAGCTCGTAATAACTCTCAAAATGTGTGAGCAGTTGCCAATTCTTTATTTTCTACGACTCATATACACTATAGGCCTATAACGCATACACATTTTTTTTTTTTTTAAAGCAATTACTCAACTTCCAGCTGGTATATATCTGCATTCGTGTAGCTAAAATTTTTTCTTTAAATTCTTTTAAAAAAAAAGCCAAATAGATTCTTTCGTAAGATTCGCAAATTTCTGCTTGAAAAGTCTGCGATAAAATTTCTCAGTTTTCCCTGTGCTCTTGTGCAAATGAATAAGGAAAGAACAATTGCGGGCGAGCGGGCTCTAGGAATGAAATAGAACATGGATATTTCAAGGGTCAAGACGATAAGACACGTAGAGTGTCGAGGATGCCGTACAATCGGAAAAAATCTTAAAAATAAATAAATAAAATACAATAATCGCGATTTGAACGTTCAGTTGCGCGACGACTCAGCAGAATCGGATACAAAATCCTTGAGAGAATGTTTCCTCTCACAGAGAAGAGTTTGATGGATGGGAGATATTTCGTGTTTCAATAATTCTCACGGACGATGAGCTGACGATCGAGATACCTCAAATTCGTCTAACGACGTACTTTAAAATTCGACAAAAATTCTTTACAGGTAGTAAATGCATAATTGAGCACACATTGCGCAATTTATGGCGAAAGGAGAGAAACGACGAATTGTCGACTTCGATAGACTTGTCGGGCCTTGGCCTTACGGTTCTTTACAATGAGCATCAATTGTGCCTCTTCGACGATATAAATCTTGGCAATAACGAATTGAGCAATTCTCTTCATCGTCTCGCTCTGCTACAGGAATGTAAGAAATTGTCATTGTCGAGTAACGGTATTAGTTCTTTACGGCGTATGCCGATGCTTCGCAATTTGGAGTTTTTGTCATTGCGCAACAACAATTTGTCGGATATCGAAGAGATCAACGATTTCGTCAAGCGTCATGAGAAACTTGTCAAGCTCGATTTACGGGACAATCCGATTGCTCAAACGGACGCTATAGTTGCACAAATTTCGAGCATTTTCTCAACACTGGAGCTGGTGATAAATTGATGGTGTCTTGTACATTTTTGTGTTAAATAAATTAAGTGGGAATTGAACGACGGGTATGTACGAAATTTTCGCAGCCCTGTGTTGATTTTATTTACCAATTTTAGAAGGCCCTTTCTCGGTAGGAATATTATACTAAGCGTATATACGATAAATAATGAGCATCAATTTTTTTGTTATTTAATCAGTAGATCTGGCTATATCCAATCGACGAATAAATTATTAAATTAAAGAATCACGAACAGCCTCTTGCGATTTATTATGGCTAATTTTTTTGCCGTATGTTTGCATATGTTCATTTTTTCCAACGGACTTTTAAAGCGGAGGCGCACATGTACCACGTGACATTTGAGTGCGAGAGAGATAAGTTGCAAATCCTTAACCGCGTCCTTTCTCCCAATAAATGGCACAACCGATCGGAAAAAAAAAAAATTAACTTTGCCATTTTTTTACTTTTGCCACGCATACTACAGTGACTGAGCTAATTTCACCCCGAACGGTTGTACTTTTTCGCAGAACGTACGATTTGTATTTTCGAGGTGGTCGGAGCCTTTAAAGCATCTCTCCTCCATCACAATAAAAGGTCATATTAGGGACACGGGGGTAGACTTACAGGCGAATGATGGTTTATTGCGAATAAACGAATACAATAATTTAACATATGACGTATTTATTTATATCAATTTTTCAATGCCTTACCCTATCCTTTCCGTGTGAATAAATCAAGGAATAAACAATAAATGTCATTTTCGGGCGGCCATGATACGATGGTACCTTGCGACGCCAACGCCGTCAACGACTATCACTGGAATCGTTTTAGCTAACACTTCTGCAGCCCCCTATTATCCCTCTCGTGACCGATATGTTTCTTGAAAATGATTTTTTTACAGCTTTTACGAATTAATTAATAAAACTATTGAAATTTGAACATTCTTTTTCTTCAATCGACGAAAGTTGGACCAAAATTGTAAAGCGTCCCTGAGCAAGCTCGTTGAACATATTCGTTCAACCTTCCTTGTAATTAAAGAGAGAGAAAGATTTGACAAGCTGTGAGTTGAATGATTCGAATTTATTTAACAACTTTTCGTGTTATTTTAATTCGATAAATTATGGGTGTTTTAACAGGGTTAACGAAGTACGTATTACGCATAATATAAAATATATTAATATATCAGAACAGAGTAGTCACATATGAAAAAAAGCAAGAGTTAAAAAATATGATATAATTATTAGCTGTTCTAATTCAATCAAACCTGTCTCGTTCGATCAGCGTTCTTCCTGTGCCCGCGAAAACTCCATGGATTAGGATAAATATGTATATCGCTATGGTCATACATCCATTGAAAAAAAATGTGCACACAATTTTGTATTAAAAATGCTTTATAATTGCACAGATTCTATTATGAATAATTTTACATTCTTATTGTATAAATTAATTTCTCATATATGGAAATGAAAAACCCCTATAGACCTAATGAAAGTTGCGACTTGCTCATTTCCACACCCACCACGGAGGTAGAGCAAGTGTGGGCGCGTTTTTTTTCAAGTGGTATCCCCTATAGGCCTAATCCACTCTGCCTGCCTATTAAAGCCTGAGGCCAATCAAAAACAAAGCGGAAATAATGACGAAATTGAGAGTAGCAAAGGCATTTTACATTTTCGAGAAATATAGAATACCGACAACGACAAAGAGTCTCGTTATAGAGCTGCGCCCCAACAAAAGAGTCGAGGATCAAGTGTCCAGAACAATCTCTTCGTCATTGTGCTATACGAAGACTAAAAAAAAAGCTTTTCCGCTTTGTTTAAATACCAACCCCCTCTGTCGACAGAGGGGGTTTTTGTATTAAGATTTGTATTAAGATATCCTGATCTTAATCCTGCCTATATCTGGATAGCAATATTATATTAAGTCAATTAGAAATCTTAATATTAGCTTAAATTGCGATGAGATTTTCTCAACATTAATACGCAACGAACTAAGGGGTTGATATTTCATTTCTACCGATTTAAATTCTTAGCCTTATACATATACCTGCCTATATTTAGACATGGAGATATATTGAATCAAGTCAACTACAAAATGCGAGTGTTTTTTTTCAAGTGGTATCCCATATCGGCCTAAGTCCACCCTTCGTATACCTAAAAGCCTGAGGCCAATTAAAAAATAAAGCGGAAGTAATTGCGAAATTGAGGGTAGCAAAGGCATTTTCTATTTTCGCCAAAATACGAAAATACCAGCAATGTCAAAGAGAATCGTTATGAAGGTGGAACTAACCCAATCTTAGCTTCAATGGTCCAGAACAATCTCTTCGTCACTGTGCTACAGAAACTAACAAAAATAAAAAAAGCTTCCGCTTTGTTTGAATACCAACCCTCTTCGTTGACGGAGGGGGTTCGTATTTATATTAAGATATCTTAACCTTATATCTATACCTGTCTATATATGGATAAAAATATTACTTTATTCAACTAGAAATCTTAATATTAGCTTAAATTGCGATGAGAATCTTTTAACATTAATACGCAACGGACTATCTTAGATCTAGGGTGTTGGTATTTTATACCGATTGAAAATCTTAGTCTTATAACGTATACCTGCTTATATTTAAACATGGAAATAATATATTAAACCACGTCAACTACAAAATACGGGCGTGTTTTTTTTCAAGTGGTATCCCATATTGGCCTAAGTCCACTCTGCTTACCTAAAAGCCTGAGGCCAATTAAAAAACAAAGCGCAAGTAATTGCGAAATTGAGGGTAGCAAAGGCATTTTCTATTTTCGCCAAAATACGAAAATACCAGCAATGTCAAAGAGAATCGTTATGAAGGTGGAACTAACCCAATCTTAGCTTCAATGGTCCAGAACAATCTCTTCGTCATTGTGCTACAGAAACTAACAAAAAAAAAAAAGCTTCCGCTTTGTTTGAATACCAAACCCCTCTGTCGACAGAGGGGGTTCGTATTTTTATTAAGATATCTTAACCTGCTTATATCTGGATAGCAGTATTATATTAAGTTAATTAGAAATCTTAATATTAGCTTAAATTGCGATGAGATATTCTTAAATTTAATACGTAATAAGACTAACTTATATATAGGGGGTTGGTATTTTATACCAATTGAGAATCGCAACCTTACACCTATACCTGCCTATATCTGGATTAAAATATTATATTGAGTTCACTAGAAATCATAATATTAGCTTAAATTGCGATGAGATATTCTTAAATTTAATATACGCAACGGACTAACTTAGATATAGGGGGTTGGTATTTTATACCGACTGAGAGTCGTAACCTTATACTTATACCTGCCTATATCCGGATAGAAATATTATATTTAATCAATCAACGAGAAATCTTAATGTTAGCTTAAACTTAGATAGCGAACTTTTAACATTACGGCACAACGGGCTGACTTAGTTCTAAGAAAGAGTCCCTGGAGCAATGAAAAAACGTGAAAACCTAAAACGTTTTGTTCCGAAGCACATGATCGATGAAAAAAATGTTGTATACGTCGTATAATAGTGAAAACATGACATAAATAACCTGTAACCTAAGGGAATAGATGCAACATGGTAATAGTGAAAATTAACCTACAATGCGTGAAACATAACCTGAAAAAAAGAATCATTTGAAAATTAACCCCAACGATTCAAAAAATTTACGTCGAATATATATACATATACATATAAAATATCGAGTTTTTTCCGTAGCAAGCATGCAAGAGTCGCATATTGAAATTATTTAATGGTATGATTACCAGCCATTTTAAGGCACAATTTTAAAAAAAAACGCGAATTCAGCTGTTAGCAAATTCATCCTTTTACAATAAATAATATTGTCGAAGCATGAATTCCCCAGGTTCCACCACGTGGAGGTCGCTGATTTGGAACCCGCTTCGAAAAATTAAAAAAATCATCAAGCATAATTAAATGAACAATCATTACATATTAAATTATCATTGAAAGTAATTATATTCAATTAATTGTTACTATTAATCAATTAATTTTTAATATTGCATAACGAAAAAATCGTGCAAATTCAAAATTGCCATCCCATCTCTCTCATATAGTTGCAAATGTACAAGCTCGTCAACAAACTTTTGTGAAAAAAAAATTAATTCTCTTATTTGTAATTGCGATCTGATGTTTTTTAAAATACGATCATCCCCTTGCCCACAAAATAGAGAATCTTTGTTCGCCAATTTGGATAATTTGGCTGTCTTATTTTTTCCTACAACGGAATGTAAGGTAATGAATGAAAATTCGAGGAAACCTTTGTAGAGACGTCATGTAGGATCTCGATAATCGAGACGATACAACTCCGTTGGGTCACTGTCCTGTCAGACGTTTCTATCATTCTTATTCGAAGCGTAGTCGTACCATTGGGAAAAATTACCCGTAACCCTCTAGCCGCAAGATTAGGCGTCTAGGATGACTAAAGACTCCTTGTCCTTTCTGTTAATCTTGGAGGGGGATTGTCGAGAAAAATTTTTAGAAAATGGCAAAATAAAGAACGTGCTCAAATTTGTAAGACAGTGTCTGTCTCCGAGACTACGAGCAGGAAGGGCGGCATGGAACACACAGAGACGAGGCAAATTAAAAATTCATGGAGGATCCTGAGAAGTCAAGTGAATTATGGAAATTGAGAGGACTGAGGGGATATGTAAAAGGATATTGTCGGATGGGGGGGATAACGGAAAGTTTTTTTTTTTTATTTATTTGACAACTTTACCTGTTATTTTATTTTACTTCGATAAATTATGAATGTTTTATCAACAGAGTTAACGAAGTACGTATTACACATAATATAAAATACATTAATATCAGAACAAAGCAATCACTATGAAAAAAGGAGATAAAAAATATGTATGATATGCTGTTCTAATTGAATCAAACCTGTCTCGTTCGATCAGCATTCTTCCTGTGCCCGAAATCTTCATGCATCAGAATATAAATATGTATATCGCTATAGTAATGCGTATATCCATCGAATCCATTGACAAGAAATGTAAACCAAATTTTGTATTAAAAATGCTTTATCATTACACATATTACATTATTAATAATTTTACATTCTTATTATATAAATTGATTTCTCATACATGGAATTGCAAAATCCCTATAGAGCTAGAGAAAGTTGCGACTTGCTCATTTCCACACCCACCACGGAGGTAGAGCAAACGTGGGCGCGTTTTTTTTTAAGTGGTATCCCCTGTAGGCCTAATCCACTCCGACTACATTTACACCGATGGGGTTGTTGCAATATAATTGTAGCAACTCCACCAATGGAAACGCGGTCTCTACCTATGTCTGCCTAATTTTTGAAACTAAAATTAAACGAGATACCCTGTAGGCCTACCCTGTAGGCCTACTTGACTACATTTACACCGATGGGGTTGTAGCAAAAGCATGATGCCACAGAACACGTACTCCTCAACCGTCGAACGGTCACATTCATGCTAAAGCACGGACCAACTCCACCAATGGAAACGCAGTGTCTACCTATGTCTGCCTAATTTTGGAAACTAAAATTAAAAGGAATACCCTGTAGGCCTACCCTGTAGGCCTACTCGTCTGACTACCTTTACACCGATGGGGTTGTAGCAAAAGCATGATTGCCACAGAACACGTACTCCTCAACCGTCGAACGTCACATTCATGCTAAAGCACAGACCAACTCCATCAATGGAAACGCGGTCGCTACCTATATCTGCCTAATTTTGGAAACTAAAATTAAACGGGATAAAAATAAACAAAGCGGAAATAATTACGAAATTGAGGATAGCAAAGGTATTTTCTATTTTCGCCAAAATACGAAAATACCAGCAATGTCAAAGAGAAACGTTATGAAGCTGCGCTAGACCCAATCTCAAGCAACAAGTGTCCAGAACAATCTCTTCTTCATTGTGCTACATAAACTAACAAAAAAAAAAAAAAAGCTTCCGCTTTGTTTGAATACCAATCCCCTCTGTCGACGGAGGGGGTTCGTATTTATATTAAGATATCTTAACCTTATATCTATACCTGCCTATATCTGTATAGCAATATTATAGTAAGTCAATTAGAAATCTTAATATTAGCTTAAATTGCGATGCGATATTCTTAAATTTAATACGTAATGGACTAACTTAGATATAGGGGGTTGGTATTTTATACCAATTGAGAATCGCAACCTTATACTTATACCTGCCTATGTCTGGATTAAAATATTATATTGAGTCCTCTAGAAATTTTAATATTAGCTTAAATTGCAATGAGATATTCTTAAATTTAATACTTAATAAGACTAACTTAGATATAGGGGGTTGGTATTTTATACCAATTGATAATCGCAACCTTATACCTATGCCTGCCTATATCTGGATTAAAATATTATATTGAGTTCACTAGAAATCTTAATATTAGCTTAAATTGCAATGAGATATTCTTAAATTTAATACTTAATAAGACTAACTTATATATAGGTGGTTGGTATTTTATACCAATTGATAATCGCAACCTTATACATATACCTGCCTATATCTGGATTAAAATATTATATTGAGTTCTCTAGAAATCTTAATATTAGCTTAAAATGCGATGAGATATTCTTAAATTTAATATGCAACGGACTAACTTAGATATAGGGGGTTGGTATTTTATACCGATTAAAAGTTGCAACCTTATACTTATACCTGCCTATATCCGGATAGAAATATTATATTTAATCAATCAACGAGAAATCTTAATGTTAGCTCAAACTTAGATAGCGAACTTTTAACATTAAGGCACAACGGGCTGACTTAGATCTAAGAAAGAGTCCCTGGAGCAATGAAAAAACGTGAAAACCTAAAACGTTTTGTTCCGAAGTACATGATCGATGAAAAAATGTTGTATACGTCGTATAATAGTGAAAACATGACACAAATAACCTGTAACCTGAGGAAATAGATGCAACATGGTAATAGTGAAAATTAACCTACAATGCGTGAAACATAATCTGAAAAAAAGAATCATTTGAAAATTAACCCCAACGATTCAAAAAATTTACGTTGAACATATATACATATACATATAAAATATCGAGTTTTTTCCGTAGCAAGCATGCAAGAGTCGCATATTGAAATTATTTAATGGTATGATTACCAGCCATTTTAAGGCACAATTAAAAAAAAAAAGCGAATTCAGCCGTTAGCAAATTCATGCTTTTACAATAAATAATATTGTCGAAGCATGAATTCCCCAGGTTCCACCGCGTGAAGGTGGCTGATTTGGAACCCGCTTCGCAAAATTTAAAAAAATCAGAAGGCATAATAAAATGAACAATCATTAAAAATTAAATTTTCATTTATTAAATTTCTTACACCTATCTAATATTTGGATAGAAATATTATATTAAATCAGTCAACTAGAAATCTTAACGTTAGCTTTAAGCTTGGGGAAGAAAACTCTCAACATTGATGCGCAACGGGCTAACTTATATCTAAGAAAAAGTCCCTAGAGCGATGAAAAAAAAAACCTGAAAACCTAAAACGTTTTGTTCCAACGTACTTTTGGTCGTTGAAAAAATGTATGCGCCATGTAAAAGTGCAAACATGACGCATAAGCAACCGATAACATAAGAAATAGATGCGACATGGTAATAGTGAAAATGAATCTACAATGCGTAAGACAGAACCGGAAAAAAAAAAATCATTTGCAAATTAACCCCAACGATTCAAGCGATTCAAGTGAAATATATATGCACAAATACATCTCAAGTACACAACCAAACAAAATGCATAGAATCAAATTATTAGAAAGAAACATCAAAAATTCGTGGAAAATGGTAGCTTTGTTAAATTTGAAAAAAAAATAATGTTAAAAGCACAATATGTCGATGATAAAAAATTTCAATCAAGTTTTTTCATGTTTTTTTCTGTAGTAAGTACGCGAGAGTCGCATAATGAAATTATTTAATGGTATGATTATCAGCGGCTTTAAGGCGCAATTAAAAAAAAAAAACGCGAATTCAGCCGTTCGCCAATTCATGCTTTTCCAATAAATAATATTGTCGAAGCATAAATTCCCCAGGCACCACCGCGTAGAGGTGGCTGATTTGGAACCCGCTTTGAAAAAATTAAAAAATCATCAAGCATAATAAAATGAACAATAATTAAAAGTTAAATTTTCATTGATAGTAATTATATTTAATTGATTTAACAATTAATTATCATATTTATTTAATTTAACAATTAATTAAATATAATTACTTTCAATGAAAATTTAACTTTTAATGATTGTTCATTTTATTATGCGTAATGATAGTAATCTATTAACAACTGATTTTTGTATGAAAATAATTAAAAATTATTGCATAACGAAAAAATCGTGCAAATTGTGCAATAGTTTCAAATGTACGAGGTCAACAAACTTTTTTGAAAAAAAAAAAGTTAATTCTTTTGTAAATCCGATCCGACGTTTTTGAAAATACGATCGTCCTCTTGCTTACAAAATAGACAATATTTATCGGCAAATTTGGCTCTCTTTTTTTTTGCAGATCGAAAATTTATTATAAAACAGAATGCAAAATAATAAATAAAAATTCAGGAGACCCTTCCCGTAGAGACGTCGTGCGTGATCTCGATAATCGAGACGATACGACTCGCATCACCCAACTCCGTTGGGACTACGCCCGATATTTTTTATAATACGTTAAGTTCGGCGGCAAACGAGCCAGAAAAAAAATGACCCACTTCTTGCGTTGACGAGGGTAGAAAAAAAAATGTTTTGGGTTTAATTGTTAATAATGAGGATCGTCCAGAAAAGTTTTAAGAAAATGGCGAAACAAAGAAAAAGGATCGCGCTCCAATTTGTAAGAGTAACGGCCTCCGTCTCGGAGACTACGAGCGGTAAGCGGTGTAGAATGCATGGAGACGAAGCAAATGAAAAATTCATGGGGGATCTCAAGAAGTTAAATGAAGTATGGAAATTGAGAGGACCGAGGGGACATGCGATAGCCAAAGGATATCGTGTAATTGGGAGGGTAAAAAAATAAATAAAAAAAAGGATATTCTTTAAAATGAGTAAATGAATAATAATAAAATTAATTAAATAATAATAGATATAATGATGAATTTTAAAAAAGGATAAAATTCTAATAATAAATTTTGAAAAAGAATAAAATAATAAATTTTTAAAAGGATATAATAATAATAATAATAATAATAATAATAATAATAATAATAAAACAATTATTAAACAAGTCTCGAAAACGAGATAGTCACTTACCCTGGAGCTGTCACAAAAATCCGAAATTTCTTGGAGAAAAAAAATTAATAACGCCGCCTGACAGGTTATGTTCACCGTGTAGTCGATTAACGAGGAAATCTCGGTAGGACGACACTGCAGTCCTTCGCGGATTCATTTTTTCTGAATATTGGTGCACTTTTTTTCACTCGAGAGCGCGAAATGTTGAGGGGTAAAACAAAAAAGGCAAGGGAAACGTAGAAAGACCCGTCGCGCGCGTCACTGTACGACACGTACGAGAAATTGCGTCATAACTACGCACAAAGCCGGCGACGACACTGCTGCCCTCTCGCATATTAATAATTTATTATTTAAGATTATTTGATTATTAAAATTATTTTGTATTAAACAATTAGTAACGATTGTTTAATTATGCAATGATAGCGTGCCTATCATTTTTTATTATATATTTTATTAATTAAACACTTCGCGAGAGCTGGCGAGAGCACCGCGTACACAACCGGCACTAGCGACGGGCAACGCGTGAATCAGCGTGAATGAATGAATGGCCGGCTGCCGAGTGGGCTCTGGGCTCTCTCCTCTCTCTCTCGCTCTCTCTGCTTCCCCCACTCCCCACTACTCGCCGCGCGCTTGAGCTTACGTGGCTTACACCGTGACGCGAGACGCGGTGTATCGCTCTCTCTTTCGCTCGCTCTCCCCTTCCCAATACAGCCTCGCGCGCTATTATTTAAATGGAGCTATGTGAAATTAGCCGGGCGATTTATGACTTTTGGAATTTTTTTTTGTTCTAAAGTTTTTTCGTTGTTTGAAAGTGATCGTTCGATTAATTTAAATGTTAGTTTCATCGAGTCGGTTCCCTGACAAATCGTTAAATTAAAATTTAACGTTTATTTGGGCAAATTTTTTTTAGTTCAATCGCATTCGTTCGATCGCTGTTTCTCGAAAATAGTTTTTAGCTATTTGTCGAGCAACAACCGATCGAACATTCCAATTTGTTTATTCGGTAAACACGATTACCCTTCGATTGAATCCGATTGAAATAAAAATAATTTCATCGACGGGCTCGACGAACAAAATAAACGTTAAAGTTCACATAGCTGGCGCTCGCGGTGCTCGCGGCCTGGGTGTGAGAAGTGGCACGTCAGAGAAATCATATGGCGTATAACCTTACAACGTCACTTGTCAATGAACAATATTTTTCCAATTAGCCATGTAAATAATTATCAGAGTTGTGACGTAAACTCGTTATTTCACACGAGATAATTGCAATTAACGCCATGAATTTGAATAAAACGGAAAAACTTTTGGCCGCACGAAAAAGGGTAATGTAACTTTTTGTACTCTCATTTTCTGCCGAATGTTTGCGTGACACATTGACGATTCAGTGATATTTTGGAATTCATAGAGAAATTTTTTTTTCTTAATTCACTCACCTTTCGTTCGAAATATCCATACCCGAGTCCTTAAAATGTTTTATATTGTCAAAAAAAAACTTTTAAGAAAAATTTATGCATATATGCGTTTGCTATTTCTTTCTAACGTCAATCCGTTCAATTTTAAAATGGCTCATTCTGGTGTGTGCAAATTGTGCAAGCTCCGCACAACTACTTTTTGCCACAATTCTCCATCGTTCAAGCAAAATTGTATATGGATCGAACTTGCCATTTTGTATAAATTCAAAATTTTATTTTCTAAGCTGTCAAAGCATACTTTTGAAACAACCGGGGCATTAAAACAGTAACTAAAACTCGAGCTAAAATTCTATGAACGCCGTAGGCAAGGGGACCCGGATGTTTTGTACTGGATATGGCTTAAGGGATTTTCATATCTCGTGAGATTTTGAATTTTGAATTTCGCCCGTTTCTTCTGCAACTCTGATAAATTTTTAACAAATTTCAAGCTACCGATGCAATAGCATGTAAAATTGAATAGTGCGCTGCAGCTCTATCCGGGGCAAATCTTTCGATTTTATAAAGTTCCAAATTTCTAGAAAAAAATTGTTTAATGATCAAAATCGAGCAAACTTCAGATTTTCTGATAAAAAAGAAGAAAGAAATGTGCGCATTGCTTTCTTTATATTTAGGAAATTTTTCAAAAAGTTTTCTCTGTACGCATCCAAAATTGTAACAATAATAAAAGAAATTTTATATAAATGCGAAGCAATGCAAATTCAAGTTATCTTTTTTTATGACAATTTTCAATTTATTACTCATTTGCTCATTATTAATTCATTATTAATCAATCAATTTATCATGTACCTGAGAAATCGGTCGTTATACAAAAATAAATTTCTACAAAATAAGACCGCAGTCTTCGTTTTTATGAAATTCCAAATTTCTAGAAAAAAATTGTTTAATGATCAAACTCGAGCAAACTTCAGATTTTCCGATAAAAAAGAAGAAAGAAATATGCGCATTGCTTTCTTTATATTTAGGAAATTTTTCAAAAAGTTTTCTCTGTACGCATCCAAAATTGTAACAATAATAAAAGAAATTTTATATAAATGCGAAGCAATGCAAATTCAAGTTATCTTTTTTTATGACAATATTCAATTTATTACTCATTTGCTCATTATTAACTCATTATTAATCAATCAATTTATCATGTAGCCGAGAAATCGTTTCGTTATACAAAAATAAATTTCTACAAAATAAGACCGCAGTCTTCGTTTTTATGAAATTCCAAATTTATAGAAAAAAATTGTTTAATGATCAAACTCGAGCAAACTTCAGATTTTCCGATAAAAAAGAAGAAAGAAATATGCGCATTGCTTTCTTTATATTTAGGAAATTTTTCAAAAAGTTTTCTCTGTACGCATCCAAAATTGTAACAATAATAAAAGAAATTTTATATAAATGCGAAGCAATGCAAATTCAAGTTATCTTTTTTTATGACAATATTCAATTTATTACTCATTTGCTCATTATTAATTCATTATTAATCAATCAATTTATCATGTACCTGAGAAATCGGTCGTTATACAAAAATAAATTTCTACAAAATAAGACCGCAGTCTTCGTTTTTATGAAATTCCAAATTTATAGAAAAAAATTGTTTAATGATCAAACTCGAGCAAACTTCAGATTTTCCGATAAAAAAGAAGAAAGAAATATGCGCATTGCTTTCTTTATATTTAGGAAATTTTTCAAAAAGTTTTCTCTGTACGCATCCAAAATTGTAACAATAATAAAAGAAATTTTATATAAATGCGAAGCAATGCAAATTCAAGTTATCTTTTTTTATGACAATATTCAATTTATTACTCATTTGCTCATTATTAACTCATTATTAATCAATCAATTTATCATGTAGCCGAGAAATCGTTTCGTTATACAAAAAATTAATTTCTCCAAAATGAGACCGCAGTCTAAAATTCGTATCTCCCTGATTCATCTTCTATCGCTCTTTTTTCCCCAGCTGAAAGAATTCCAGCAAAACAAAAATCACACTCAGGATCCGATACCCCGACACCAGGAATATCAGCAAAAAATTACTTCCGCCGAGGTGAACCATGTAAATTTTTCCTAACCGTTCGGCTAAAGGAAACCCCTTCGTCGATCCCTATAAATTTTCTTTCGCCCCTTGATATATTTATTCTCTTCGCAGGCTTCACCCGAAAAAATTCAATCTCCATCAAAGTCAGCCGTCGATTCTATCCCAATCCATGAAAATCAATTCCCCGAAATTGTCGAAAATTCGCAAAAAGTTTCCGCCCTCTCGAACGATCCCGATAACCCGAATCTCGAGGATTCCAATGGCCCGTCCCCGAGCTCGCATCCCAGACTCGTCGAGGAGCCTCGAGAGGTCAAGAGTTGCCTCGATCCAGCCCCGAAACTCGACATCGGCGATGAAACCGAAACGTTTCAAGCTCCCTCGCGAATCGTCCAAGCTCATATTTTGCCATCTCCATCGGCTACGCCCCCTTTGTCAGGGTCGTTGAATTTTTCGTCAAACGAAATCGTCGATTCGCCGACATCGCAGAAGGAAAATTTGCTGCGTATGGCAACGGCGGTCGCCGACGCTATGATCGATAATTCCGTTCTCTCGTCGATCGTTTCACCCGGCCTCGAGCACAATTGCGACAATGAATTTCTCACCGCGTGCCTGCGCGAACAGAAGCAACTGACGAATCAGCTTCATGCCCAGGTTAGCCAGTACAGAAGCCGCGTTTCCGAGCTCGAGGCAATATTGGCAACGAGAAACGACGATTACGAGGCGAAACTTTTGCGCGAGATAAGTCCCCTGAGGGAGCAGCTTCTCGTGCATGCACGTACAACGGGAATACTCGTTGGCGAGAAAGCCGAATTAACGTCGGCGATCGAGGAGTGCCGTGCACTGGCAAAGCGTAAAACCGAGCAAAACGAGGAGCTCAACGGTCGGATGAAAAGTTTGCAGACTCGTATGAGCGTTCTTGAGAAAGAATTGTCGCAATCGCGCAATATCATCGAAGATACGCGCAAGATTTATCAACAAACCCGTCACGATTATGCCGAGCTGGAAAAACGTCACAACGAATTGCGTCGAATTCGCGAGGACGATGAGCTCGAATCGTCGGAATTGCGACAAGAATTGTGCCTGAAGAACGGTGAAATTTCCAGCCTTCGAAACGATCTCGAGGAGAAAAATTCGTTGCTCTCGTTGAACGAACTGAGGATACGTCAGTTGACGACGGAACCTCAGGGTACGGAGGCACTCGAGGCACAGCAGCGCGCGATAAGCGTTCTCGAGCAACAATTGTCGCAATCGCGCGAGGCACTCGTCGCGCTGAGCCGCGACAAGGACGAGGCAGCCAGGCAATACGAGAGCTACGTTCGACAATTGGACTCGCGTCACGAGGAAAGCGCGAGCGAGCTCGAAGAGGCGAGACGAAGGATCGCCGGGTCGGAGGAACGCGAGGAGAGTTATATTCGACGTTTGTCGGATCTCGAGGCAACGTTGCAGCGCGAGAGGGAACGCGTCGAGAAATTATTGCCCCTCAAGGCCCACGAGGAGCGTAACGAACATCTGACGAAGATTCTGGAGGATCTTGGCCGGGAAAATGAGAATCTTCAAGCGTGCCTGAACAAACGGGACGCGGAGATCGAAGCGCTGAGGCTCGAGCTCGGCGAGTTTCGCGAAACAAGCGACGATAACGTGGAAAAATCAAAGCTCGCGCGTGCCCTGGAGAGCGAACAGCTCGGAGCATCGCGGGCAATTGCACAGAATCAACAGCTGAAGCTGCAGCTGAGCGAGATGCACGATGCATTCGTGACGCTGAGCAATTCGAAGCTCGATCTTACGGAGAAACTTCAGGCCGAGCGAGCTATCGGAAGAAAGCTGAATGCACGATTGAACGAGATCGAGGATGAGACGAGGCAGCTCAGGGAGGAGTTAGGACTGAAGAAAGTCGCCCTCGAGGATGCGGAACGTGAGAAACTGCGAACGGCACAGATCGCCGATCAGATGCATCATTATCAGGCACAGTCGAGTCAGGCACGAACGCTTCAGGAAGAGCTTCAGAATTCTCTCGGCTGCATGGAAATTCTTCGACGCGAGAATCAAGAGCTGAGCTCGCGACTGAATGAACTGAGGGACGGAGATGGGAATTTTTCAAACGGCAATGACGAGAAGTCCGTGAATGGGAACGATGGGAAGGACGGTGGTGAGGGCGGGAGGAGCCGAACGATGATGATGATGAAAAATCACAGCGACGGTAGCACGATGATCTCGGATCCGTTGAAAAAACTTGAGATACGCTTCAAGGAGACGATGGAACGCGTCGCCGAGCTCACCGATGAGAAGCAACGGCTCGAGCATCTCGTGCTTCAGCTTCAGGGCGAGACGGAAACTATCGGTGAATATATCACGCTTTATCAGAAGCAACGTGGGATATTGCAGAAAAAGGGCCAGGAACGCGAACGCATGTTTCGTCAATTGATCGAGCAGCGCAATCATCTTCAGGAACAGCTTCATCGGTTGAAGGTTCTCGTGGCCGATTTGATATTGCGAAAAAATACGTCCTCCGGCGTGGCTGAGACTGAGGAAGAATCATCGATGATTATCGATCACGCGAACGAGAAGGAAGAAACAAAGGTGATGGATGAAAAAGAGAGCGGCAAGGATGAAAGTATCGTTGACTTTAAGGACAAAACAACGTCGAAGATACTCGATCTTCTTACGGAGATCAAAGATTGCCAGGATACGTGCATCGTCGAACCCAATTTTCATCCATGTCCGTGGTGCTCCGGAAAACTCATAACGGTTTAACGAACGTATTGTTAAGTATAAATATATATAATATAATATATATATATATATAGTATATATATATGTATATGAGTTATTTTAAAGATGCATATATTTGTATGAAAATTTTGCTAACCGCTAATTTTTCGAAATCGAGAGAAGAAAAAAACAACATAATGTAACCGTTTGTACATAGGGAAGAATATTCTTCATTTTCGAATTATCATTTGTTTTTATTTCCCAAACTTAAATTTATATTCTTGGGATAGAAATGAAGGAAGAAAGCTTTTGTGGGTTTGTTGAAATGAAATTTTATTAATAATAAAGACGTATTTTCGTTCGTTTTCATTTGATCTCGGGGGGGGCACTCTTCGTTCATCGGTGAAGAAGAAAAAAAAAAGAATTTTCTGTGCGAGATACGAGCTGCCAGCGGGGGTGCCTATATATACTTTTGTCCAAATGATCGGAGATTAATAGCAATCGGAGTGCCAGCTTTTCGGATATTGCGAATAAACGAATACATCATCAATGAATATGTATATATATATTTTTTAAGCGAATAGTTTTATGCGACGAGTATTATTAATACCGGTGAAGATAGCAAGCGCGCTTATCGGGTTAATCGACCGATGAGATTTTTTTTAAACTCCCCGGATTTATTTATTTACGTCGGAAAAATAGTGATTTATTCAAAATCTATATAAACCATATGAACTTTAATTAAACTTTATCCGATGGAATTTGTTATTTTAATTTTCGGGAAAAAAAAAAACGTTTTTGACGTTTTGAAAATGGAATTTTTGAGTTTCAAGAAGAATGCCTAACAGATTCGTCATCGGCGGAAGAAGATACATCGATACAGGATCCTATATGAAATTTCGTAACTACAAGATTTTTTTGAATTTTTGCGAAAAAAATATGAATGGGTTTCCTAGAATCGCTGTAACTTTGCTTCCCAAACGGAAATGAATGTTCGGTGGATAAGCACCGAATAGAGTTTCATTTCAAATTCATTTTTTCGCGAAAATTCAAAAAAATCTTGTAGTTTCGAAATTAGTTCTTGTAGAACTAATTTGATTAGTTTCAAAACACTCCCCCGATAGCCAAAATCCGTCAATTCGGAGCAAAGTTATGGGCGTTTGAAATTTCGGTATTTTCAGGATTTTCAAAAATCTTGTAGTTTCGAAAAATCGATGGTGCTACTTTGAAAATTTGTAAAAAATCGAAAAAAAAAAAAAAAAAAAATGGTAGCTCGATGAACTAGGCGGAATTTCGAAGCTGAAACTATTTCGAAGTCTAATAGCGAATTTAACTCGTTGCACTGGTGCGCACTGAGTGCAGTTTCATCCTTTTCTACTACACGCTTTGGAAAGAGATGAAAATACACTCAGTGCGCACCAGTGCAACGAGTTAAATTCGCTATTATACTATTCGAAATCGTATGTATGTATATGAAATTTCGAAACTACAAGATTTTTTGAATTTTTGCGAAAAAAATGAATGGGTTTCCTAGAATCGCTGTAACTTTGCTTCCCAAAGGGAGATGAAACTCTGTTCGGTGCTTATCACCGAACAGAGTTTCATTTCAAAATTCCGCCTGGTTCATCGAGCTACCATTTTTTTTTTTTTTTTTCGATTTTTCACAAATTTTCAAATTAGCATCATCGATTTTCGTCAATTTTTCTTTGGACCAAAACTCACGGATTTTCAAACTGCTCTTTTGAATACAAAAAATGAAGATCTCGGAATAAATCAAACGGCATTCTCCGAGTCTACTCTTGGGCTTTTCAAAACACCTCTTCCGATAGCCAAAATCCGTCAATTCGGCGCAAAGTTATGGGCGTTTGAAATTTCGATATTTTCAGGGTTTTTCGAAAAAATGGGGCAAAAATTGGAGAATTTTTTTTTTTATTTTGCTCTTTCTCATTATTTTAAGGCTGCAGGCAATCACAAATTTTCCACCGATTATGAATCCGATCGAATTTTTTTTCCTAAAGCCTAAAAATTCTGTACGAAGATAGCAAAAAACAAAAAAAAAAAAAATATTTGAAGTCAATCGTTCATCCTAGTTGACCGAAGAGTTCGAATATTAATTTTTGTAAATTTAAAAATTTCCCCCTGGCCGACCTGCTGTATAATTCAAAAAAAGTTTGGTGGACGCGTAAATAATTGATTCAACGAATTTCGAGTGTTTTACGCAGACATTTTTATTATAATTTGAGAAACGAGAAAAGACACTAAGCCTTGAGGGCGTATTTCCTGATCGGGAACGCGGATCGTTTTCTTATCTCTTTGAGAGTCTTGCGGCTGGCTTGATGGGGCGTGAGTACTCTGCGCAGAGCTCTGGTCTTCTTCGGCCTCAGGTCCAACGGCTTGTACTTCTTGTTCTTGTACAAAAGGCGAAGATTCTCCTTTTGCTTCTGATGCATAATAATGTACACGCGAGCGATCGCCTTGCGCACGACGCGACTGTAATCCAAATGGAGCAACGGTTCGGAAAAAAAAATAAAATAAAATAAGAAAAAAAAGAAAAGACGTGCAGCGAGGAAGAAAAAAAAAAAAAATTCCTTACATCTTTGAGAGCTTGGAGGCCGCTCCGCCGGTGACTTTGGCGACTCGCAGGCTCGTCAGCTCAGTTTTGAGCTCATCGAGCTGCTTGAGCAGCTCCTTCTTGTCCTTCGTTCGCAATTCCGAGCACTTGACTTTACCCTAAAACAATTTAACAATGTCAAAACTAACCTCAAAATAACCGCGCAATAATGATGGAAAAAAAAAAAATTGATAAATGAACATTGTGATTTTTCGACACGACAATCGATCCGTTAATAAAAAAAATTAACTATATGAATCCGACGTAACGCTATAAACTTTCATATAATTTTGTATGATAGAAATTTCGAAATTGCAGGAGCAATGCCCGTCGTGATGCTGCACGGTGTCACATAACCATGGAATTATCGTTTAACGTTAAGAACAATAAACCTTTCGGATATATTAAAAACGTTGTATCACTCGATTCATGTTTTACGTTCGGTTCGATTGTTAAATGCCATTGTCACAGCGATGTTTAAGATTCTTTTGGATTACGAGGTGAGACGCGCGAACTAACCATTTTGCCACAAATTTACACAAGGAAAGAGACGGATAATTGCGGAAGTTGTTCACACGTTCGATGTGATCGGTGAGTCAAACGAGGCTCTCCTGGAATTCCCGAATATTCGTTGAAAATTGCTCAAATCAATTGCGAATCCATTGATTAATATAGAATGATATTTTATGCAATATTGAATAATGAAATTATCGAATTTTTTCACAATTTTACAAATAAATTATCGATACACGAGACGTTATTTTGACTCGAGACGCTTGTGCTTTCGCCGACTGAAATCTGGCTTCTCCGATTGGTCGATTATCTCGAGTAAAATCAATCTTCGCGAATGAAATTCATTGTTTTCATCCTGTCTCGAGGAAAGGAAAGCACACACACGCACGCATACTCATATGGAAATCCCAATTATTGACAGATGCAGTTTGAGGTTATGTTTTCGCACGAGTATCTTATCGTTATAAAAAAAAATGATATTGAGGAATTTACCGCTGCAGTGGCTATTCGGATTAATACTTTTCCTCGTTATTCTATATTTAAAAATAAAGATCAGTCATCTTGAGGATCACAACAGGATATTAGGTATGTATCGTGCGGTGAGTGACGTTTCTGAGCGTCCCTCGAAAAAAAAAAAAAACACCCTCCGACGACTGTCAAAAATTCAAGAAATTCTTTCGTTCCTTTCCAGTTGAAACTGTTACGCGAATTCAGAATCAAATAAAGAGTCAGGGCAACGAAATTCGTGAGAATAAGCTCGCAAATTTTGACGATGTGGTCGTTATTTATAATAGAGTTCCCAAGACTGGTTCCACTAGCTTTGTAGGTGTTGTTTACGATCTGTGCAAGCTCAACAAGTATCGAACTTTGCACATAAACGTTACGAATAATATGCACACGCTCACCCTTCGGAATCAGGTAAATCTATCTATATTTTGTTTTTCTCAAATATCGATTCGTGAAAATTTATCGTACTATTTTCCATCGTGTATCATCAGGTACAATTTGTAAATAATATTACCCAATGGAGCGCTGTGAAACCTGCTTTTTATCATGGCCATATGGCTTTTTTAAACTTTGAAAAGTAAGTTATTTTATACATAGCGTAGCACGGAGAACCCTGTCGGCGCACTCGAAACTATATACGAGGCACGGTATTTAGACTAATCAATTTTTTAAGACAAAATAATGTTTTTAAGGGGTTAGGTACACTTGCAAGACCAAAAAAAAACGCTTTTTTTGCGATTTTTTTTTTTAAGACAGTTTTCATTATTCATTGATCAATATTTATCAGTTCAAAAGATACACATCTCAAGAAGTTACAGTAATTTTTTTCATGTCAAAAGAGCGATAAGCAACCGAGTTACAGCCAATCTCCCAGAGGCCCAAAAAAAAAAAAAATGTTGCTTTGCGGCACGTAACGTAACTCATGACTGGATCATCCGAAACAAACTAAATCGTTGAAATTAGTTAAAAACAATTTTCTCTTGTACTTGACGGCGAGATTTTATAAAAATTTAATTTTTTGACAAAATGGCGGTTGTTGAAAGTAAAAAATGTTTTTTTCACTGAAAAAATCGTTGATTTTTCGGTTGTATGAAAAAAAAATAAAGCGAAAATTCAAAATGTTTCACCGTCAAGTACAAGAGAATATTGTTTTTAAACTAATTCCAACGATTTAGTTTGTTACAAATGATACAGTCATGAGTTACGTTACGCGCCGCAAAACAACTTTTTTTGCTTGGGTCTCCGGGAGATTGGCTGTAACTCGGTTGCTTATCACACTTTTGACATGAAAAAATTACTGTAACTTCTTGAGATGTGTATCTTTTGAACTGATAAATATTCATCAATGAATAATGAAAACTGTCGTCAAAAAAAAAAATCTCACAAAAAAGAGTTTTTTTTGGCCTTGCAAGTGTACCCAACCCCTTAATACAATATGAGATTGAAGGCGTTTGGTTGCGACAATGACCTTGCGCGCCATCTTCTGTAAAATCCTGGATTTTAACTTATGAAAAATTAATACAATTTTGATCCTATTTTTTTTTTTAATTTAACCCATTTCCATATTTGTGGAGAAGAAATCCACTGTTTACTGGAGTAATATAAATATTTTTTATCTTTTCCGACTTGAGAACAAATTTTAACTCAACTGCTAACTGAAAAACTCAAAAGTTTCCAAGTTATGTTTTTTTTTTTTTTTAACAATACCTCGGAAATTAAGGATCTAATATTAATTTATAAAAAGTTATTGGTTATTAATATATTCTGCTCTTAAAGTAAAGGATTTCTCAATTTATTTTACTAAACCGGAATCTCATTTATTTACAAAATATTTCATGCATCGTAGAACAACATTGAGCATGAAATAACAAATTACCGACAGGATTCTTCGTATTCGCGAGATTTCGTAAGTCTTGCTTCGATTTCTTTCCTAACGATTTTCCATTGCAGATTCGGCGTTAAGAGAATGCCGCTGTATGTAAATTTATTAAGAAAACCATTGGATAGATTCGTTTCGTATTATTACTTTCTACGTTACGGGGATAATTTTAGGCCTCATCTTATCAGAAAGAAGCACGGAGATACAAAGGTCGGGAATTAACGTGACAATGTTGATCAGCGATCAATGCTTTTTTTCTTTTACGCGTCCTCTAACATTGATTCGCCTCGCAGACATTCGACGAGTGCGTGAAAGCGGCGCAGCCGGATTGCGATCCTAACAACATGTGGCTGCAAATTCCCTTTCTCTGCGGTCATGATCCAGCTTGCTGGGAAATCGGAAATAAGTGGGCTCTGGAGGAAGCCAAGAGAAATTTGCAAAAGCATTATCTTCTCGTCGGTGTGACGGAAGAGCTTGAGGATTTTGTGCAAACACTTCAAATTGTCCTGCCTCGATTTTTCCGAGGCGCTTACGACTATTTTCTGCATAGTAAGCAATTTTATCCGAGTTTTTCAATTTTTATTGGAATTATAGCCCGGAATGACGTTTTTAAGCGCTCGGAGAGACGTCTTATGCGTCGATTTTCGAATAACGACAGAGAACTTATGAGCCAATTTTTTAATAAATTATACGATTACACGGGAAAGCGATCATGATCTTACGAAATTAGTCACAGTAATACAAAATGATCTGCCTATAAGTATGTCCAAAAGATAATTCATCATTTTTTTTAACTCAACCCTGGCACATCCGGCTACCGTTAATTGCTACGGTAAAAGTTCCCAAAAAGTTACTCCGGGTAGCAATCAGCCATTTGCTACTCGTAGTTCTAACGCAAAAGTTACGCTAGCATTTGAAGTAAATTTATTGGTAAAAGACTTTTCATGTACCTATCGTGGACGGTAGCAATGATGGTGACTTTACCGGTAACCATCGTGGAATGGTAGAATGTAAGGTAACTTTACAGATGGGAAGGGTTTTCTTCTATCATTAAACCGTAACATTTTAGAGCAGTGACTTCAGTGGTCAAATTTACCGTATTAACAACTTTAGCGACTAAGGTAAATTCACTGGTCGCAAACGGCTGATTGCTACACGGTAACTTTAATGGTAGCAATGACAGTCGCACGATGTTCCAGGTAAGGAGAGAATTAATAAGCATCCGGATAAGATATCTCGGTAGGAATAGCTGGGAGATTTATAGGCGGAAAAGCGATCTCACGCTTACGCGAGAGCACTCGGGCCGAATCCATCTGGCGGATTTCTATCGAACTATCGAAAACTCGCGAGGGACAAGGAAAAGGTCCATATGATCCTGAAAAATTGACTCATAAGGCCTCTTTACGAGTACTCAAAGACATATTTTCCATTAAATCGTAGCTCCTGAAGCAAAGAGTACCGAAAATCTTTCTCTAACTTTTTAAGGAGGTTGGTTACCTCCGTGCCGGGGCGGGCAGCGTGCGAGAGGTCGAACATTGTAATAATACAACGAGATCTGTTTTATATTTAGAATTTCTTAATAACTATGTACACGAAGCATTTCCCTCTTTGCGAACTTCTTCCCAAAGATATGACGATTATTTGGATTCATTTTCAGTAAATTCTTATCATTTTTAACATATTTATGAAGTATTTCACGAGATACGTACGATTTAGCTATGGTTCGCCCGCGTATACGGGTACAGCTTCAACAATTAATTACAGGAAAACTATGCAGAGGAAAGACTTGAAATTTTGCACAAATTCGTTATATCTATTCGCGAGTATTCTCAATAAATTTCAACGAATTCTTATCATTATGCGTTAGGTGACCAGCCTCCTTAATAAGATTTTCAAGAATTGGAGCAAAATGTGAAACAACATTCGTGCCGCGATTTTCACCTCGCGTACCCTAATCTTGCTTGAATCTTCGTCTCGTGAATTTCCAAAACTTATTTCGATAATTGCGTTACAGACAACAAATCGCATCTTCGTGAAACGACGCAAAAGACCAATCCTCTGCCCGAGACGGTGGAAAAAATTCGTAAATCCATCGTGTGGAAGATGGAGAACGAATTTTACAATTTTGCCCTCGCGCATTTTCATTCCGTTAAAAAACGTCTAATCAACGCATCGCCGCAGGATGCTAATCAACATTTTATGTACGAAAAAATAAGACCAAAATAAAATTACGAATTTTTTTATTGTTCTATATACAGTAGAACCTCGATTATCCGAACTCCCACTATCCGAACCCTCCGTTATCCGAACGTATACTTGCTTTATCCGAACGTTCTATTATCCGAACCATGGCGCGATTTTTTTTTTTTTTACAATAAAAATGCCTTTTGTTTGTTTGTTTTTCGTTCGAAATGCTGCTCGTCCGATGTCTTCGACGTTCGCTCGACAGAAGTACTCTCAAACGAAAAAAAAAAAACGAGCTCCGTTATGCTCGAAGACAAATTAATTTCGCAAGGGGTCATTAAGAATTGCTACAAAGATACGTATCGTTGATAAAATTTTAAATACACACGGAATAAAACTTGGCTGAATAATTTATAAAAATTTGCTATTAGAGATAAATACAATGACATCGTCGTGTTCCATGCAAGACTTCTGATTCTTGTTTTTTTTTTTTCTTCTGTTCAATAATAATTTATCCAAGTGACTTTGTCGTTAAAAAGTGAATACTACGAATATTACCCGAGAGCGTTACAAACGTATGACAAAATATATATTTTAGATTGGTTGAAGAAAAAATAAAATAAACATGATTCCGAGATAATTTGTTGTATGTCCGTAATATCAATTTCTTTTTGAACGAATAAACCGCAAAAAAACGCGTAGCTTCCATACGGCAGCCAAATATTCAGCAATTTATGATAAAAAAAGCCTGAAATTAAACACTAAATTTTTATGAAGGCATATATTACTGTTTTGTTTTAAATATATAACACAAGCATAACGTTAAATCGCTCAAAATATCTGCCCGTTTTTCTTATTTTTCCCCATATGCAATATGTAAGACCGCTATCTACGACAACGCATTTCTATTATCCGAACTTTCGATAATCCGAACTAGGCCCGGTCCCGACGGGTTCGGATAATCGAGGCTCTACTGTATATACATATATATATATATATATATATATATATATATATATATATATATATATATATATATATGAGAAATTTTCATTTTTCCTTCTTTACAAAAGGGTTATCGAATCGTTAATTTTTGTTTATCCTTGATCCTTTGAAGATTGAAGCTCGGCAGATCTCAGGGCGAACATGTAAACGGGAAAGAGTCCCCTCGGTAATCTGTGCTGTAATTGTTCTCGCAGACAAACCAATCCCGCTTTCTCGAAACTTTCCTTTAGCACAGCCAGCGGCCTCGTCACCGACGAATCCTGAGTATCAATTTCCAGTTTTTTCGAACTCGTTACATTCTCTTTAATTACCAAAACGCCGTTTTTTCTGAGGGCGGGTCTTGGGGGGGGGGAGAAGGGTAAAAAAAAAGTGTGCCATCTTTCGTTAAAACTGTGAAAAAAATCATGAATTTTCACGATTATCGCATAATTTCATATCGACTCACATGCATTTCTTGAGAAAGCTTATCAGATCGTCGTCCTTCAGATGTCCCAACACCCATTGGCACCAAATTACATCGTACTTTTCGGTCGTCGGACAGAAATTTTGCAATCCTTTTTGCAAAGCATGATTTTTTTTTTTTTTTTTTTTTTTATCAAACCGCCGCTTCGCTCTCTACACCTGGGAGGTTATTTTATTTTTTTTTTTTTTATTTTAAAATTTTATGGATTACCTTGGGGATAAAATTCTCCGATCTTTGAGGAACAAATGTCGAGAGATATTTTGGCTGCTTCTAAGAATTTGCTGCACTGTTCGACAAGATCGACCTGCTCGAAGTGCTTTGTCAAGAGATTCTTTGTAATTCTACCAATTCCGCTTCCGCAGTCAAGAGCATAATTTTTTTCTGGCGGATCTTTCATCTAGGATAAGTAAAATCTTTATTCGCGCTCAAAACCCTTGAGCTACCTTTTTCGTCACATTCCGGCCCCTCTGGGCTATCACAAAGTTTTTCGACTCCGTATTTTATAATTTGTTTGAGTTATTGTTTTATGAAGTGGTTTTTTTTTTTCTTCTTTTTTTCAAAAACTTCCTTGAGATCTCGAATTGTACATATACTATATTTACAGAAATCACAAAAAATTTCATTTATTGGATTTTTCCCTTTCGTTTATTGCCAAATTTCTCGATTTATCATGAAGATTTAAAAATAAAAATAAAAAAAACATTTAATTTTGAGACGTACCTTAAAAATTGTTTTTAAAAAACCTTCGGAACCCTCAATATCCGTGTGAGAAATGAAACCAAAACCTCCAAGCATGCCGTCAACGGTAGGGGGTATCTCGTCCCAGTATTTCGCTGCATTTGTATAAAATTCAAGATTCTCGTTGTATAGAGACGGTTCCACATTATTATGATTTTCTTCGCTCATCTTTGATTAAAGTGTCAATAAAAACTTCGATCGAGATTCTAGATTATTTATTAGCGCGTGTGCAACGTGTAAAAAAAAATAAATATGACAGCTCGTAGCTCTCGTAGCTCCGTCGGTAGCGTGTGTGGTACACTAGCGCGCAAAACAATACACGAACGTCCAATCGGCGAAACACACCGGTATTTTTCTTTCGTCGTTTTTTTTTTTTACATCCTATAGCGAAAAACCGCGATTTGAATATCGTCATATAAATCGCGACTTTTGTTTGCTAGCTGTAGACGTATTTTTCCATATAAAATTCGGATTAAATTTTAAAAAAAGATCAATAAATTAGTACACGCGTTTTTTTTTTCTACCGCGTTGTGTGGACTGTCCTTCAGAATGCCGCTATTTCATTTGAGTGAGAAATAAACCCGATTCGAAAAACAGCACATCATATACGCGTGTTGGCGAAAAATATTTATATGCAATTTCGAATTCGTGGGAATGCGAGAGAAACAAAAAACAACGACAAACTTATATTTGAAAAAAGAAAGTGGAATGCGGTTTGTCCAACATGGGCGCCTTTTCATGAAGCGAAAATATCGCGCGTTATTTTCAAAAGTGTGTGTTTACACATTTAATCCATAATAAAAGTTCGTGAACGCACACGAAGCTTTAAAAAAACTTTAATAATCGACACATCGTGGTGGGAACCCTTTCCCCAGGTCTTCAGGGCTGCAAATAAAAATCCCGATTCTCTTATCATTTGAACAAGCATGCCGCATTTTCATAAAAGCGTAATATTCCCATATCCATACAAGAAAACGGCCTTGTATAAAGTTTCCCGTAATCCCAATCAACACAACAACAAAATTGTAAACTTTGTCACATCTCTCGTGATGTGTGCTCTTTTAAACCAGCTGTTTTAACGCTGGAGTGATTTTTATTTTATGTTCGATTAGCAATGCAATGTACATATCCTATACACACACGTTATATATATTTATATACGCGACTATATATACATATATATGTATATACATACGGTCCCCAGTTTAGTTTATTCTTTACCCGGTTTTCCTAGCTCCGCGTTAACGAGGTGGGTTCCGAATTGAAGAGAGTCCCGAATCGAAAAGGGAAAAACCCCTTGTCGTAAATTTTGCGCGAGAACTTTTTTGTACGACAATACAACTTTAGTAAATCCCGTCTGTCGCTTTGTATCTTTATATAATTTGCCAAAAATTATTTTTTCTCCCAAAATCGTGACTCCTCTCTTTCCACAGAGTCGCTCGAAACGAAAGACAAAAAACATAAAGAGAATAATTGTTAATTAATAATCATTAAACGAAGCTTCGTCGTGCGCAACGTAAAACAATATATATATATATATATATATATATATATATATATAAATAAAATAATTTTTAAAAATCCCCCTCTTCTCCCCAACCGCTCCTTTTTTTTCCTCCTCATCCCGTATACGGAGAGGCGTACGAAAATTCCGTTCATTGAAAATGCCGAGAGCCTGGTTTTCGGGTTTTCAAATGCTTTCGTCGACGAGACTCGTACGTGGTAACACATGTTACTACGAGACTCCCGAATTGTCATCAGCGAGTCTTCGTTATCCAAGCACAACGAAGAAGTGAATTTTTCGGTCGGAGCGTCGTTTCGTGAAAAAACGACAACAAAAAAAAACAAAAAATCATACGTAAACTAAAGTTTCGTAAAGTACGAAAAAAAACTATACATGAATATATATATATACATATACATATATATCTATAGATTCGATAATATCGGAATTGACAGTGTGTGCTTTCGGACCAAATCCCCTTGGTTTACGTTTTTTACAACTCCTCGTTTTATTTAATTCACCAATGTGCCTGTCTCGCGCGTCATACGAGCGTAAAAGCATACATGAATGTCCAGAGGAGTGCAACAGCCATGGATGTTGACTGTCCGATAGTAAGCCTAAAACGTTCAAGCAGCGCTCCTATGATCAACGAAATCAGCGCCACTATGTCCGTAACATCGCCTTCCACATCGGCTCCAAGGTACGTCGTTTGTTAAATTTTTTTTTTTTTTTTCTATCGAGGAATGCTTTTTTTTTCTCTCCTAGTACGCGCAGAACGGACACAATTTTCATTTACCGTTCCGCGCTACCAGCTTTTTAAAATTTTCGCACGATCCTTGGCTTTCGAACGCTCAAAAGAGATTTAGCGCGAACAGAGGACGCGTCGAACACTTTGACCCCCGAATCCAGTGATCTTAGAATCTTAGATCTTGGATCTTTTTTCGTTTTATCTTTGGGATGAAGTGAAATTTGTATTGGCTCGCGTCGGGATTGTAATCTTTTGTCAAGGCGCGCGATAAAAATTCATCGATAGGGTTGTTGGATTTACTAAACGGTGAAATTTGCAGAGCGCGCGCTATGAAATATGCGCAAAGATACTTGCGAGCTTTGAACTCTTTGAATCTCAATTTTAATCATCGTAAATCGATGGTATATAATTTTGATCTCTTCGGATTGCGAGAGAACAAGTTTTTTCCAAAATTCTTACTCGCACCATGGAAAAATAAAGACATTCCCATTCGAGAACATTGCTCGCGAGGAATATTTTGATTCGAGCAACAGAGTTCTCCGCCGTTTGTGGGAAAACGAAATTGGAATTATTCTGCATCTAATTTATAATTTTTGCTCAAAGTATGTAATCAAAATTCAATACTTTGGCGATTGGTTTCGCTAAGCATTCAAATTTGCATGATGGAACTAGCTCAAAGATGCGTTTATGAGTTTTCGACTCTTTGAAAATTTATATTCATTGCCCGCAAAATGGGGATGCGCAATTTTGGTATATTGAGTATATTTGGTATATTTTTATTTCAAAAAGTATGATGAAAATGCATCACCGAAGAGGGTAAAATTGCATCCACGAATAAGCAATTTTATCAATAAAAATCGTTTCAATACACGCGGAACGGAAGAATGAAAGATAATAATTTTGCATTTGAGAATATTATTCATGCGGTATCATTGAGCCGAGCGAGAAAGATCTCTGTTATGACGAAACGAAATTTGCATTACTCCGTTTCGATATTGTAATTCTTGTCAGAGTGCATGGCGAAAATATCCTGACTCATGATAAACTGTATGCTCGAAATATTTCTATTCGCCAACATTAAAGCCTTTTAAACTCAAGTTGATTCCACAAAGAAGCGACAATGTTCGCCTCTTTTTATGCAAAAGAAACCGCATTAAAAACGAAAATTTACACTCTTTTTCGGTCCAAAATGCACACAACACTGAATAATGAAAAATAACGTGTTATATCATCTGAAAATATTATTCACAGAGCCAAGTAAGTAATATTCGAGCCAAGTAAAAGACCTTGTTTGTTTTTTGTGAGCAAACGAAAAATTGGACTGCTTGAAAACAGATTTTTAAATCTCCTCAAAGTGCATTGTGAAAATGCATCACCTTTTTTTTGACCGTACGTTACGTGATGATTTGTCAATTCATCAAAAAGCATAATCGACAAAGTGCACGTTCAGATGGGGACAAAAAAAATGAATGTTAGCACATAAATGGCTAATTGTAACTTTCAGCTCTCTTACGCTCAATTATATTTTGAAAAAAATTAATTAACGTCAATTTTTGTTTCTCTTGATGGAAAAATAAAACAACGTACACGATGCAGCAGAATGAAACATAAATTTCTCATTCGAGAATTTTATTCGTTAAATCTTGCAACAATAGAGAAATAAAAATGTTTTGCCCCATGGAAAATGCAAGTGCTCGAATTTTATTCACGAATATGTACGATCCTCGTTTTTTTTTTTTTGGTCAAGGAGCATACAGATGGAATAAAGATAAAAAGAACAAATCGGTAAAGCGCAGTTCACTGTAATATGGATTTTCAATTTTTTTTCTTTGGTCTCTGATTATTTTCAGGGAAGCAGTATCAACGTTCAATGTATTCTCCAATACACCTCGTACTCGTCGTTTCAGCACAAGCGTAAGGAGCATAATTAAATTATCATATAACCATATAAGTTGAGCAAAAATTACCGCAGTAATTAATTACAATTTTCATTGCAATTAAAATTCCTCAAAAATTGAATAAAAACAAACAAACAAAAAGTTAATATACTTTTCGACATAAAAAAAAAAGTTCAAATTAAGATCCGCAAAATAATAATTAGATTGATTCGTGAATTTTCGAGTCGTTTTTATATTATCGAATATTTCTTTAGAAATAAACGTCAATCAAACCGAGCTCAAAAACGTTTCTACTGCATTTGGCCCGATTTTCAGTCGTTTTCAAGTTCTAATTTTTTAAAATAATATTTCTCATTTGACACAAATTCTATGACTAAATTTATACGACAAAAACGATCCGTCCGAGTCATTATTACTATAGGACATTTTTTACGTTGATTTGGCTGAAGTTTCCAAATAAAGCAAATATTACAGTTAAAGAAAAAAAAAAAAAAAAAAAATTATAATGCAAAAAATCATCGTTTATTTGGCACAATTTCTGTACACTTGAAGTTGTACGAAAAAATTCACGATACGCAAACAAAAAAATCCAGAGATTAATCGGTAAAAATTAAAAAATGTACTTTCTTGGTTCGCAAAAGAAAAAAAAACAAACAAGCAATGTTTCTCCATCTCCGATAAGAAAAAGCTATTGAAATTTTTTATCGTCGTAATTTTTTTTTTTTCATCTTTCGCCCTCGTTCGTTTTATTCGTGAATTCTCAGAGTCCCGGCAGTGTGCCGAGATTAACGCCGCGCGTAAGCCAATTGAGGCAGGAGGAATGCGTTGACGTGGCGGGCAGGGAAGCGGCACACGAGAAGGAGATACACAGCGCGATGCAGATATCGCAGTCCTGGGAAGATCTGACCCTCGAGGCGGAGGGATTGTCGTTCAAGGATACGGAATCGCCGAATCATCAATCGAACCGAACGGATCGTCAAACGGCCAAGAGGATATTCGATCCGCTGAGCCTGAATTTGCCGGCGAGCGGTGGACCGCCGCTGTGCTCATCGCCATCACCGACGAGATCGGGAATTGGTCAGCGTCAGTGTTACTCACCGGGTATTCACATGGTCAATTGGAAGAGCAGCTTGTCGCCGAGTCCAACGAGAAAAGCATTCGCCACGAGGTGATATATCGCGAAATTTTTTTTTTTTTTTTTTTTTCCCCCCCTCCCCCAATTGCAAATATTTTATTCGATGATTCAATGAAATGAGTGAAAATTCGAAATTTGCCGCTTTATTATTTTATCTCGCTCGTACAGCTGTTTCTATGGAGTTCATGGAATATTTCATTAACGAACCGATGAAATTTTTTTGAAATATTTCAACGCGCTATGGTAACTTTCATAAATTCGTGGCTATGGAATCGAAAATTTTTACGCAAATAGTCTCAGAGAACGAGGATTTTTTGGAAATCGAGGAGAAATTTGGAAATTTTTAAATAATATTTGTACGCGCGGTCGAATGTAAATTTGTGGCTGCCGCGTCAAAATTTTTTTACACATACACAGGCGCGGCGACGAGTATGTTTGATTATTAAAATTTGCCTGAGAATCCCTCAAGGGGACTTGACAAAATTTTGAATATTTCTTTTTTTTTTTTTTTTTACAAACATATTGGGCATTAAATTTAGCGAAAATCCTCTTAAGAGGTTCAGATAGAAAAAAAAAATATTACAATCCTTACGATTAGCCATTGGCGCTATACGTAACATAAATTCTGAAATTTCGATGGAAAAACCTTTTTTTTCGAGCTGCTTGATAAAAATATTTTTCGCATTTAAATTATTTCACGGACTCGATGTTTTCCGTGGCGTCGATTGTCATTTTTATTCATTTATTTCACGAACTCGTAGAATTCTAATCGACTTTTTTCAATATCGAAACACAATTATGCGGGGGAAAACATCGTGAAAAAGAGACTGAACGAATAAATTGAAATGAATTTGGCAATTTTGTTTTTCCCCTGTATCCGCAGACGCAGCCTGAGCCCTATCGCAATTCGTCCAAGCTGCCTCGGGCCGGTGAAACGAAAATTCGAGCTTGACGACAGCAGCAACGATCTGCAACCTCCCGCGAAGAGAACCTCCAATTTAGTCATTTCAAATTCACCCCGGTAAGAAATCAATTCCATTTTTTTGTTTTGTTTTTTTTTTAACTTTCACATCGATCACATTGGGGATTTCGAGGACTGCTCGGAGTGACGAAAACGGAGTCGTTTTTTTTATTGGCAGTGACAAAAGTGGGATTTTACATTTTTACAGCCTAATAGTATTTATTCCCAAAATGTGCGTGCAAAGTTTCAATGAGATTGGGAGCCTCGTTTGTCGAGATATTAAATGTTAAAAAAAAAAATTTTTTTAACATTTATGGCCACGCGTGAAAAAAAAAAAGATTCCAATCGTTCTGTAATTCACGAACTTTGAATGCCAGCATTTTTAAAAAATTGTATTATAATAAAACCGTGTGCGAAAGCTCACCTTGATTAGGAGCATTTTAGTTGAGTAATTAAATGTAACATATTTAAAAATGCTGAAAAAAAGAGGCGTGCGCCGTCGATTTCAGACGCGACGGACAACCGAACTCAACTTGTCGAATCAGGCTTCTTTTTCCAAAAAAAAAATCGTGCAGTTTTTTTTTAGCGCCTTTTCATGGTAAATGGCATAAATAATGACTCATAAAATGTGCATTATTATCCCTCTCAACGTTTTTTTGGGAAGGAAAAATTAGAAACAATGAAAATTTGGCACTTTTTGTGCTTCAGCTCGAAACGCTGCTCAAACTATACGTAATAGAGTAAAATTGCTCATAAATCATTTTATAGGTAACTAAATTTTCTACAAAAAAAAAAAAAAACGTCCGCGACGGCACGCATCTAGAGTTAATAATTTAGGCGTGGGAGGCGTCCAAAGTTGTAAAAATAAAAAGAAAAAACTATTTCAAGCAGGTGGCTTTGTTTGAATTTAGTTATTGAATAAAGTTTTTTTTAGGCAGCAATGAATTTTCTCGTTGTGTCCCAGCAGTCGATGTATGAATTTTTATGCATTTTCAATTCAACGCTAACCCGGTGATACGTAATTTAACAACCGATGAGTCTACTGTTCTGCGATTTCACAAAAAATCACACTTCCCGGTCACGCCACTTCGGGCGGCTCTCGCTCCTCCGCTATTAATTTTTCATGTACGCCGTTGAGGACTTTTTTGTTATAAAAAATTTAATTCTCTACAAAATTGTTCCTATGAAATTTTTCTCCATCTTGAATGGCATATGCATAAAACAAAAGTGAGTCTGACCGTTCATGCGCTAAACCCGTGGATAGTGAGCTTACATTTTGGCTTGTAACTGATAAACCAAATGGACGAACCCGTTCAAATTTGTTGACAGTCATATTAAAGATCCAGTAAAGATCTGGCATAAATTTTATGCGGATGGTAATATTTTAATGGAATTGACAGCTCAAACAAATATTGCTCCCGTTTACTCCTCGCGTATAAGCCAAATTTTTGAAAATTATTTTTACAAAAACGACACGGAGGATCGACTCGAAATTTGAGCAGTTCACGTTTTATATATTTGTCAATTATTTGAAAAAAAAAAAAAAAACAAAACATTGAGTCGATGGCATCATTTTCAATAGTGGTACCGAAACTCCTTTGAATCGCGCGCCGCTTTCGCGTTTAATCGACGAATTATCAAATAAATTATCACGCATCGATGATATGAAATTTAAATTATTTCATCGTTCGCAGGCTGGACGCGATATCGAGTCCTCTGCCGGGTACTATCAGTTCAGCCGGCACTCCGGAGTCACTTTCGAGCGTTGATTCGCCGAGTTTCTCGTTCAGGCCGGTGGACAGTCCGTCGCCCGGTCGCGCGGTGACCAATGGCGACGAGCCCATGCTGGAAACGTGCGAAGTGACGAAAACGTCGCTGCTGGAACGCGGCAAGACCGAAAAAATTGGTCAGTGCAATCACAGGTGAACGCACATCCACACACACACACACACACACACAAACAAATAGACAGAGACACATCCGCGTAGAGGCAAATTTTGTTGCGTCGCTGCGAAAACCAAGAAACGAAAAAAAAAAAAAAAAAAAAATATGAGGGGAAACAAAATGCAAATCGTTACCAAGCATTACTCGCAATGTCGAACACACGTCGGCTGTGTCTCGACGATCCTATATTATATAATACGCGAAACCGTTTAAGAAAAAAAAAAAAAAAAAAAACAAAAAATCTCAGAATATCTCTACGCCGATAGCTACCGGCCCAGCAATGGTCAAACGCAATGATATTGAAATTTGCATCGTTGGAATGCAACGAAAATAAGTTTTTTTTTTAATTAAAAAAAATCGTTTCCGGTACTGCTGATGCTTTTTTTTTTGGCAAATGTAGGCCCCGGATCGCGAAAAAAAAAAAAAACCCGAAAAAGGTTTGAACGATTTTTGACTTCGAGACAATACTGGAAATGATTTTTCTTTTTTTTTTTTTTTTTTAAACCTATTTTCGTTGCATTTCCAACGATGGAAATTTCAACATCATCAAACGCATAACTTTTTTTTTCCCATTTTTCTGTCTCATAATATCGCGAAGCGATCTATCGAATGGAAAAGCGTGGAAAGTTTTTTTTTCTCCCCCCCCCCCCCTTTTTTTTTCTCTACGTACTCGGTATGCTCGATCGTCGTTTCATTCTCGAACGCTTGTACACACTAAAAAAATACTATGATAATTTGGTAGACAAAAAAAAAATCGACGAATCGTCGCTTCATGAATGAAATTGCGCGTAAATGAACTTTATTCGAAGTCGCGTATTCGGTATATGAGGCATTCCGCATCAACATGACCACTTCAAAACCTTAATATTTTGAATTTTTCTGCAATCGACATATGCTATGGTACTCTTTAAAACAAAAATATTGATACGTATCAAATTTATGGTGGCATTGATAGGGATGAAATTACAGGAAAATTCGATTTTTGCTTGTTTTTTTCTCTCTGATTTTATTACATGGAAATATTGTGTCGGAGCGAAAAATTGCTGAGAATCAATTTTGTTGTGTTTGTTGCAAGGATGACGAAAAAAAAATTTTATAAGGCAAGATTTTAAATTTTTCATGGAAAAAAAACAAAAATCGATTTTTGGACGATTATGACAGTTTAAAAAAATTTGAAATATTTTTTTTTTTTCAATTGCTCGAACTTTTTTCAAAAGGAATACGTCTCCTTTCCAGATGGAGAAATTCAATCTTAAGGTTCAGCAAAAGAAGAGAAAATTGGAAAAAAAAAATTTTATGCGAAATTTGAAATAAAAATGTTATATAGTGCGAGTATAATTCTCAATATTTATTTACAAAATATTCGCAAATATATTGAGAAATATACTCGCATATAACATATAACATTTTTACTTCAAAAACAATATACTTCAAAAAAATATAACATTTTTATTTCAAATTTTGCATACAATTTTTTTTTTCCAATTTTCTTTTTTTTTTTGCCGAGTCTTTAGATTGAATTTCTTCATCTGAAAAGAGACGTATTCCTTTTGAAAAAAGTTCGAGGAATTGACAAAAAAATTATTTCAAATTTTTTTAAACTGTCATAATCGTCCAAAAATCGATTTTTATTTTTTAAATAGATTTTTTTCCATGAAAAATGTAAAATTTTGGCTTCTAAAATTTTATTTTTCGCTATCGTTGCAACAAACACAACAAAATTGATTCTTAGCAATTTTTCGTTCCGATACACTATTTCCATGTAATAAAATCAGAGAGAAAAAACAAGCAAAAATCGCATTTTCCTGTAATTTCATCACTATCAATGCCACCATAAATTTAATACATATCAATATTTTTGTTTCAAAGAGTACTAAGTATAGCATATGTCGATTGCAGAAAAATTCAAGATATTAAGGTTTTGAAGTGGTCATGTTGATGTGGAATGCCTCATATATATATATATATATATATATATATATATATATAAATATTTATATAGGTATTGACTATACGTTACATCGGCCTCAAATATTTGTTTGTTTTTTTTTTTTTTTTTTTTTCAATAGTATTTTGAGGCTCGTACTTACAGCTAGTCTTTTTTTTCGTTTGATCGAATTACGAATTTTGGATTTAATAATGCATGATGATTGTCGAGATTCGCGGGTACCCGTCGAATTAACGACGAATTTATGCTGATGATAAATTACAGTTGCTTGATACACGAAGATAAAACATAATGTTATCAGCTGAGACACAAACTCAATTGACCGTCGTAATCCTCGTTCCGAATTCTTTCGTATCTATTTTTTTTTTTTTTTTTTTTTTTTATGCATCAGGGTGTTTTATTTTCCAAATTTTAACTGGTTTATTTTTTCGATTTTTTATTCTCAAGAGCGTAAATTTTTACCTTTGAAAAAAAAGGAGACAGATGGCAATTGAGTCTGAGAGATGCCTCATTCGAGGTATTATACTTGTCATCGTAAATCAGTTTGTACCAAGTATAAACCTCGAACGAGGGCATCTCTTAAACTCAATTTCCCGTGATCTTCCTACGCGCGCGATGTTCTCCAAGATCGAAGCTCGTACTTTTCGACGGTGAAATTCGAAGAAAAATAAAAAGTGAACCGTTTGAAATGAAGCACCCTGTGCGCATAAATATAAATAAAAAAAAAAAAAATACATATTTAAAATTCTTTGGTCAAAACGCCGTATATAAATTACAATAACACATCGTATACCACCGAATGAGGTTTTTGTTTTACGGTCATGAGAGCGTTAATGCCGCAAAAGACGGGAACGTCTGGCTGAATAACATCTATCTTCGTTTCGCCACCTCAAAATGAAAAAAATAAAAAATAAAAAAACAGAAAAGAAAAGAAAAATAACACAACTTCAAGCACCGGTGTCGTGACGCTCGACGGTAGAGCGTTCGACACCAAAGTACAAGTAGAATTATGCTAGAAGTTACATTTTTATTAAATTTTTCTCCATCACGCTATTGATGACATTTTGTTTTATTATTTGTAAATAACGCGATATTATTACCTCTAGAATGGTATATGTCCGTAGTTTTTTCTTTTTTTTTGCAACAAAATGTGATTCGTATGATTTTTTTTTTTTTCCCTCGCAATCACGATGTATAAAATTATTATATTCGTGGGATGAAATGGATAAATATCAATCTCGTATCCATAATTTCCTTCGACCGCTTAGCCTCCCCTCACCATTTTCCCAGCCCCGCGCGCAACTTCAATATTTCAAGCGTGGCAAAAATTACCAATCTTCGATGTCACTTTTGGATCGCTCTTTATTCTTCAATTCAACCTCGAACGGAGCATCTATTTTAGCTGTCTTATTTTTTTTCTTTCATTTTTGTTTTTTTTTTTGCCTCGGCGCTGCTTTGAAATTCTGCTTTGAAAAAAATTAATTTTATACATTTTTTCGTTTTTAAACGCGATCCGGCCGATGACATCCAAGATTCAGGAATTATGCTTCCCGCTCCTAAGACTGAAAATTTATGTTTCAATGAGAAACATATCCCCTGAAAAATTAAATGTGTCTCTTCCATGAAAACAAAAAAAAAAAAAAAAAAAAAAGAATGAATTAAAAAAAAAAGGGAAAACGAAACCCGACCGATGAATTTTTCGTCCAAAACTCGTCAAGCCCCTCGAGGATCCGTGCGTTTTTCTCGTGAAACTCGGCGGTGTTTTCACTATTTAAATAATCATAAAAATTATTCGATAGATTAAGTACAAAGGATGCGCACTCTCCCGACTTCCTGAGGTTATTAATTGTCGTATGAATGCATTAGAGATTAAATGTATAGGTAAAAAAAGAAAATACGAATTTTAGGAATGTACAATTTAATATCGAAGAATAATCGAGATCCCGTCTCCTCGAACCCCCCAAACCCCGCATGTGTAATATATAATAAAATAAATTTGTAAATTATTATTTTTTTTTCCCCCTCCTCCCGGAAGAATTACGTAGCTGAAACACTTTATGAAGATATCGCGTAGTCATGTAAGCGCCTAAAAGTTAACCATGGAATAAAATGTAAAAAAAAAAAAAAACACACAAAAATGAATACCGCTCGCCCGGAGCTTAGCTCCGAATCGTGCGCATACGCGAATGTTTCTGTTTTGAGAAAGAGACTCATTAAAAACAAACAAAGAAAAATAGAAAAAAAAAAAAATCGTCGATAAGACACATTTTTTTTTCTTCTCTCTAAACCAAAGACCGTTATAAATAGTGATAATATTTTCTGACTCTCGTATACATCGTTAAGGTACATGGGCAATGTTTGAATGATAAAAAAAAGCCCCATTTTCACAATTTTTTTCAACAAATCAATGATTTTTGGGGAAAAAAAAAAAAAATTTTAATATTCTATGTTTATGAATAATCGTTGTACAAGTGATCGTTATTTTTCAAAGAAACTCATCGTATTCATGCTTATTTCATTATTTCAATGATTTTCTCGGAATATCTCGTTTTTAATTTTTTTTTTTTTTTTTTTTTTTTTTTTTTCATTCGAACAATGCCAAATTTCGGATTACGAGAATTTCATGCGGTAATTTATATGAGAAAACGACCGTAATTTGTTCATCAGGGTTCTTCCAATACTATATACATATATATATAGTCATTATATATACTAATAGCTTAAAAAAAAAAAAAAAAAATAAAACATATCATCGAGCGCATAAAACTCGAAATATTTTAACATATTACATTTAGTCGGGCAACGCTGTCGTGAAATCGGTAAAATTCTTGCGGGGAAAAAAAAGATCATGATTTTTTCATTACCGATGAATCGTCCTGGCGTGACGCGTCGATATAAATTTGCCCAAAATTTTTAATTTTTGCGCAATAAAATATTTCTCTTATCGAGCGCAGAGCCAAATAACTCGAGTCAAAATTTGCAGTCCTGGATATTTATTAAAAAAAAAAAAAATATATATATATGTACAGTCTCGATAAATTCTCTCGCTAATCGATCTTTTTTATTTTACACGAACGATCATTGGACAATTTTTCCACTTTTCTTGTATCGTCCACGTTCGTACGAATAGCGAATAACGCTTTGCCGTAGCGTCTTCCCTCTGCAAAAATCACGAAACGATCGATCGTGCGAATGCAATTTAGAAGAAAAAAGAAGAGAAGAAAATTCTAAAAAAAAAAAAAAGAAAAAAAAAGCCATCCGGACTCACCGGCTTTCAGCAAGAGAAGTTTGCATTGCCCGAGCACCGAGGCCTTGGCCTTAGTCTCGTCCAGGCCGAACAGGCAAGCTCTGGAATTGACGCGTTTAGTTGGTTAAGAAAAACGCCCCCCCGAGCCGACCTCCGTAAAACGAAATATTTCAAAAAATATCGACGAATCGTGAAAAGGATACAGATTTATAATGTCGTACGGATTTCTCAGTAAACTTTCGTGCGCAGCGCCACTGGATATAACTACGTTCTGTAGATTAGGAAGAAAAGAGAAAAAAAAAAAAAAGAAGAAAAGAAGAAATAATAAAAAATACATTATTGTCGACGATGATACTCATTATAGGCAATAATAACTTGTAATTATCGATTAATATATGCGAGAAAACATCCGAAAAACACACACACACACCTTGCTTTTGCCAAATATATGAAAAAGATGCGAATAGTGAAGTGCATATTTTCTTGTCGTTTGATTGATAACATCCGCGTACTGTATCTCAAAGCGTATACCTCTCTCGATCGCCTGAATATAAAGCTTTCTGCTGAACTTCAAGCCCGGATAAGACGATTTTATCGTGACAATATCGGCGCTAAGTTGCGAGCAGGCGAACTGAAAGGCAGCCTGGGTCTTGGGCACGACGCCGTAAAGATCGTACTTCTTGAGAATCTGGGACTGCGATAGCGTATGAACCCTCGATGTATCGCCATATACGAATGTTATGCGATTCAGTATAGTTAATTTATCGGCAAATTCGATTTTTAATTTTTCAAGATCGTACGGTTCGGGCAACGGGGATTTAACAATATCGCCCTCCCCACCTTTCTTCCTTTTATTTTTCTTCTCGTTCGCGAATATAGCTTCGTCCACCGTTTGATTTATGGCAACGGTCTCGTAGCCCACTGAACGCAGCGTTGAAAAAAAAAAAAAAAAAATGATAATTCGGGAACGCTTTGCGTCGTTATGCGATGAGAATTGGGGTGGGAAAGAAAAAGGAAAAATGCGTAACGCTGACCGTTGAATTTTCGCGCGAGTCGAAGGAAGAAAGAGGAAAAAAAAAAAAAAATTGAAGAAATTAACGTACGTTCGTGCAATCTTCGTAGCATCCGGTGGATAATCTGAGGATCCTCGTCATCGGGATTCACGCACAAGTCACAAAAACCAGGCATTGCTGGCATTTTTTTCCTTTGCTTTTCACTTTTTTAAGGTTACTTTTTTTATCTGTCGATTGTAAACAAAAATTCTTAACCTCTCGATGCCAGTCACGAGGTCTGCTCGTTTCTTTAACTTGTCTGAGATACCGGTAACGTGGATTTAGACGATAGTTTTTTTTTCCCAAGTTCAACAGATTTGCCGAAATTTTCCCTCAAGATGGCGCCCTCCGTCTTTTCCGGTCTTCGCGTATAGCACCGGTAAGCCCGCGCGCACCACATGTTTCGGGGTTTTCAGTATTATAACCAAGAACTGGCGAATTTGTCTAAAATAAAATATTTCTCTCTCGTGTGATATCGTGAAGTTTACAGTTTCATCAGCCCCTTCATGATGAGCCTAAAGCTTTTGGCGGATTCCAATGACCCACCGATAGGTAAAATGAAAAAAAAAAAAAAAAAATAATAAACACTTTGGTTATTCCCTCGATGTTTTGGTCAATTCTCTCTGTACTACGTTTTATCGGATCTAACGAACTCGAGATTCATTTCGCAGGTGCATTGATGACCGCGGAATTCATTAATGCCGAGGGAAAGGCCGATATAGAAATAACATTCTCCAACAATTTGAGCTCTTTCGGCAACGTTCGATTGACTCAAGCGGATGGAAATATTATTTGCGAGAGCAATAACGAGGTCGGACGTTACTTGGGCAGAGCTTTCAACTCGAAACTCTACGGTAATTCGAGTCATCTTTTTATTTTTTATTTTTTAGCTCCCACAAAATCAGCTCGATTCCCAAAGCCTTGTAATAAAATAGGTTTTTTTTTTTTTTTTTCAAATTATTAAGGCGGCGACGATATCTACGAAAGAACGCAAATAGATCACTGGCTTTCCTTCGCCGCCGGACCTCTCAAGTGCCAGAAAACCATAAACGATGCTCTCGTCTATCTCGACGATATCCTCAAGCCTATAACTTGGCTGGTATCCAAGTGTTTCTCTCTGGCCGATATTTATGTTTTTGCCTCTCTGACGGATCATTGTCCGTTGGAGATTGACGAAAGATATCCAAATATCAGCAGATGGTACAAGGGCATGCTGGCGATGCACGGAACCCAGACGGTACTCGCTTCAATTCCGAAGAAAAGAGTCGCGGATTCCGGCGGAGCAAGCGAATCGTGCGGCAGACAAGAGAGCAGAGACACCAAAAGACCGCGGGGCGCGGGAAACAGAAAGCAGGAGGGAAAATTCATCGAGCTTCCCGGCGCGGAAGCGGGCAAGGTGCGTTCGATAATAGTGAACTTTCATTATGCTCAACTTTAAAATTATTTAAAAGATAATTATTCAAAAACATCATTTGCATAGGGTTTTTTTTTCAATTACTCATTATTTAATTAATTATAGCAGCTTGAAAATTGAGTTGCATTTCAAACGTGTATCGCGTAACAGTGACGTCACAACACCCCAGTGCAGCAGCGCCTCTAGCGGTAAAATTGAGAAATTCAAGCTGTCAATCATTCCTAAACCAAGAAATTTTCGTAATGAAAAACTTGCATTATTTTCAACTTTTAAATTATTTAGAAGATAATTATTTAAAAACATCATTTCCATAAGTTTTTTCAGTTATGTTTTTTAAGTCATTCAAGCAGCTTATAATTCCTAAACCAAGCAATCTTCGTAATAGCATTATTTTCAACTTTTAAATTATTTAGAAGATAATTATTCAAAAACATAATTTCCATAAGTTTTTTCAGTTACTCGTCATTATTTAATTAATTATACCAGCTTGAAAATTGAATTGCATTTCAAACGTATATCGCGTAACAGTGACGTCACAACACCCCAGTGCAGCAGCGCCTCTAGCGGTAAAATTGAGAAATTCAAGCGGCTAATCATTCCTAAACCAAGCAGTCTTCGTGATAGAGAACTTTCATTATGCTCAACTTTTAAATTATTTAAAAGATAATTATTCAAAAACATCATTTCCATAAGTTTTTTCAGTTACTCGTCATTATTTTATTCATTATACCAGCTTGAAAATTGAATTGCATTTCAAACGTATATCGCGTGACTGTGACGTCACAACACCCTAGTACAGCAGCGCCTCTAGCGGTAAAATTGGCAAATTCAAGCAGCTAATCATTCATTGTCTTTTAAAATCTTCGTAATTCGTAAATATGTTGTCTGCAGATAGGGCTTAAACATGACTAATGTACCTGAACAATCGAAGAAAGCGTACAAATATTGTTTTGTATCATGTTGCAAAAACACAACTGTATCAACATCAGAAAAAGAGTTTATTTGCATCAGGAACATCTCTAAATCTATTCTTGGCAAATTTGCAATTGTTGCATTCATGTATCCTCGATTAATTTTTTTTAGGTTACAGCATAAGCTGTAACGTATATTACGCACACTCGTGCACTAATGATTTCGATTCGCAAATTTTTTTCACCGACGGATAAAGTTATCCGACGGATATCCCATCCTTTTAACATGGGTTATCTGGCGGATAATTATATCCGGAAGATAACCCTAGGTGATAAAACCAAGCATGACCTTACCCCAGTATCGAGGCATGTTTTGACGTCACTTGGCCCGCAGAGCGAGTAAATTTCTCACAATTTTTACACCTTAAGATATGATAATTTACTTCCTTAAAGAAACTAATGCGATGTTTATTAAATTCGGAAAATACTGTGACGGAATTTGAAATAACTATGACAGAATGATAAAAGAGAAAGGAGAAAACCGTTTTCTATTATCAGAAAAATTTAATTTCTCTTGCTCGTAGAGGAAACTTTGTTTTTGTGAAAAAAAAAAGAAGAAACAATAATTTCCTCAAATACTAACAATAAATACCCAAAAAATGTATATATATATATATTGAAAATCGATCTGTTTTTTGGGGCGTCAAACTTATGCGTACCCCCTTTGGGTATGCACAAGTAAATCGGTTCACCGTCACTCAGACCCATAAGTTATGATTTTTTAAGCGAATCATCATTGGAAAAAGAAAAATAATCAACAATTTAGGCTTTCAACGAAAATAATTAAAATATCAATATATTATAATTAGAATACACTTTTCTGTGCTTGAATTTAATCTTGGAATTTTTTCTCAAATCTTTCGAATCTTAGTTTGAAAAAAAAATATTCCTCGACTGTTGAAATAATTTCTTTCAACAGTCGTCGATAAGTTTTTTTTTTTTCGATGAAGCAGCACATTTTACCATTACTGTACAATTTTCGCGTTCAATTTGTTCTCCGCCCATTTTTTTTTTTTTTTTTTCGCATTACCATTCTCAGGTAGTCGTACGCTTTCCGCCTGAAGCGAGCGGTTATCTTCACATCGGACATGCGAAAGCTGCTCTTCTCAATCAATATTACGCCGAGGCGTTTGACGGACAGCTCATCATGAGATTCGACGATACGAATCCAGCCAAGGAAAATGTCGAATTCGAGCAAGCGATATTGCAAGATCTCGAGATGTTGCAGATAAAACCCGATCGTTTCACCCATTCGTCCGATTACTTCGATCTCATGCTGTCGTACTGCGACAAATTGATAAACGATGGTAAAGCATACGTCGACGATACGCCTGCTCTATTGATGAAGGAACAGCGGGAACAGAGATTGCCATCCGCGAATCGTGACAATTGTGAGTAATATCGCTTTAAAAAATGATAAAATCGGACTTGAAAAATTTCGATATTTGTCCAGGAGATGCCCAACGACCTTAAAAAAAAAAAAAAAAAAATCACGAAAAACCTTGCAAATCGTGAAATTCAACGAGACGAAAGGACCACTGAATCAATCGTTTCGCGATTGTACGAAATTTTCACGAATCTTGTTAAAGGAAAAAAAAAAATATCAATTTTCCTATTTTACGTTCCACGTTCGATATTTAAAGTACGCATTAAAGTTTAAGTATATTTAATCTTGTTTCGGGCTTCGTAGTTTCGAACAAAAGAGGTAAAATTTGCGTTTTACAAAGTAGCTCGTTTCGCGTATCAAATGGGATAAGGTAAATGTCGATTGTTTTTATTTATTTTTTTATTTTTATTTATTATTTTTTTTCGCTCTATAAAAGTTTCGCTTCCTCGTTAATGTCAGGCTGCTTGCAATATTCCGAATAATCCTAAACTCACGATGAAGAAGAATATTCTTTTTCTTTCTTTCAAGCAATCGTGAATCATAATAAAAACGAAGCAATGAAAAACAACAACAAAAAAAAATCCTTCTTTCGCTCCTGATAAAAACTTGAATGTCGTTTTTTTCCCTAATGGCCGAAAAAAAAAAAAAAAAAAAATCAATGAATTCCAGCCATCGAGAAGAACATGCAGCTCTGGGAGGAGATGAAAAATGGAACAGCGAGGGGACAGGAGTGTTGCGTTCGCGCGAAAATCGATTATCAATCGACGAACGGATGCATGAGAGATCCGACGATTTATCGATGCAAACCCGAGCCTCATCCTCGTACAGGAACAAAATACAAGTATAAAGATTTTTTTTTTTTTTTTTCAATTATCCAAACAATTTCAACAAAAGTAATTGTCCGGGAAAAAAAAAAAAATCGAGAATACGAGATATCGACGTCGTACCGAATTTTCTCCAGGGTATATCCGACGTACGACTTTGCATGTCCGATCGTCGATGCGGTCGAGGGTGTAACGCATACGCTTCGAACGACCGAGTATCACGATCGTGACGTACAATTTTACTGGCTGATCGAGGCGCTCGATCTACGTCGTCCTCACATATGGGAATACTCTCGTCTCAATATGACGAACACGGTTCTGTCGAAGCGTCGCTTGACGTGGCTCGTTGCCGAGGGCCTGGTCGACGGTTGGGACGATCCGCGTTTTCCAACGGTCCGTGGAATTCTACGACGGGGCATGACCGTCGACGGGCTCAAACAATTTATCATTGCTCAGGGCAGCTCGCGCTCGGTCGTATTCATGGAATGGGACAAGATATGGTCGTTCAACAAGAAAGTCATCGATCCCATAGCGATCAGGTGAGCATCGAATCATAATTTATTTATTTATTTATTTATTCAGCGGGAAAAAACCCTTTTACATTATCACATTTTATACAAGTGGAACACTTGGGTAGTAAACGTTGATATAAAGATAAATAATAATATAATAATAATAACAATAACAATAATAATAATAATAATATCCTTGTAGCACACAACTAGTGTAGAAGTAGTGTTGTCTATAGTACCTATATATAGTATATATTAGGGTGTGCGGAAAAAAAAACAATTTTTTTTTTTTCGGTTGCATCCACCAAAAAAAGTTGAAGTAAGGTAAAAAAAAGAAGAATCCTAAAACGTGAGGCCAAAAAAAAATTATTTCGAACGGCGCATTGCATTTGAATATTTTCCATAAGAATAACACAGGGAAATATTGGGATTTCTGAATGTGGTAGTGCAACTCGTCAGAAAAAAATCACACAAAGATGTCATTAACATATTCTCATGGAGAATCGAATTCCCTACAAAAAAAAAGTTCTTACGAAAAATTAGCTCGGAACAACCGTTCAAGTGGAATATAATGCGAATGAATATAGTGGAAATAACGCTGTCTGAAATTGAATTGTTAGGAAAAAAAATAATTCAAAAGGCTGTAAAAATCGAATTTTTCGCTTTACGAAAAAACTTTTTGGGGGTTTTTTGTAGAGAATGTTCTGCTCTAACATACTTGCATGAAATTGTTCTCAAAATATTTCTCTTGTACAAAAAAAAATCAAGTACAACAAGAAATATAAAAGAAACGACTTTCATCATTGATCGTGTTTAGAAAAGCTTTATTCAATGAATTTGGTTTAATAAGATAGAATAGGTTTTTTTTACATTATAATGCTTAATAATCATCGTTTCTTTTCTTAAGAGTCTGTTTGTTGCAATTAGGGTATTTCTATCGATAATTTTGCACTATGCCCAATAAATATTGTAGCTGCTCTTCGTTTTTTGTTAATGAACCGTTATATGCTTCTATCGAAGCGACGTTGTCAGAGCAGAACATTCTCTGCAAAAAACCCCCGAAAAGTTTTTTCGTAAAGCAAAAAATTCGATTTTTACAGCCTTTTGAATTATTTTTTTTTTTTCCTATCAATTCAATTTCAGACAGCGTTATTTCCACTATATTAATTCGCGTTATATTCCACTTGAACGGTTGTTCCGAGCTAATTTTTCGTAAGAACTTTTTTTGTAGGGAATTCGATTCTCCATGAGAATATGTTAATGACATCTTTGTGTGATTTTTTTCTGACGAGTTGCACTACCACATTCAGAAATCAGAATATTTTCCTGTGTTATTCTTATGGAAAATATTCAAATGCAATGCGCCGTTCGAAATAATTTTTTTTTGACTTCCCGTTTTAGGATTCTTTTTTTACCTTACTTCAACTTTTTTTGGTGGATGCAACCGAAAAAAAAATTGTTTTTTTTCCGCACACCCTAGTATATATAGTATATATAGTATATATAGTAAAGTATATATAGTAAGTATATAGTAAAGTATATATATAGTATATATAGTATATATAGTATATATAGTATAGAAGTAGTGTAGAAGTGTGTGATCTATATAAATTTTTTTGAGATTTCAGTCTACTTTGGTAATTGAATAATTCAAACTTATAATAACTTTCTTACATCGCAGCGCACTAGATTGAACTAATATTTTTGTTCAATCAAGTTCAGATATAACTTTCTTGCCATAAAATGCGGTGTGACAACTTGCTCCGATCACGGGGCAAGTCGTAACAGATGACCTGCCATTATAAATTGTTAATTAGCAACAATAGCGTTACGATCGAACGAAATCCGATACCGTTCAATTGTAGTCAGGGGTTTGCTCGAAACTTTGGCGCATCACATCCTTCTCAAATATTAAATTCGAAGCATACAAAAATCTTCAAAGAAAATGTGCGACGACCAGCCCCGGTCTATCCTATGAAATCATAAAATCAGATTTATTAATAATAAATCTGATTTCCCGACGTTTTCGTACACCTTTTTAATGAATTTACATCCAATTTTTTTTTTTTTCCCCAATGACAAAGCTCTTTGCGAGATTAAAATCTTTATGGCTAAATTATTTATCGGATTTCCCCAAGATACACGGCATTGAACGAAGGTGAGACCGTCGATGTTGTCGTGGAGAATGCGAGCGATGATTTTCTCACGGTACAAAATCATCCGAAAGATTCGACCAAGGGTACGAAAAAAGTGAGAGTCGGATCTCGCGTTATGATCGAGAGATGCGACGCGGAGATCCTCGAGGAGGGAAAAAATGCAACTTTCATAAATTGGGGCAATCTTTTCGTGAAAAAAATTAACAAGAAAAATGGCATTGTTACGGATATCGTGGCGAGCTTGAATCTGGAGAACAAAGATTACAAGAATACGTCGAAGCTCACGTGGCTCGCTTGCGATAATGACGATACAAAGGACTCGACGGAGCCCAATTTGTTGCCCTGTTACGCCGTTTACTTCGATCATATAATCAGCAAAGCCGTACTCGGCAAGGACGAGGATTTCAAAGATTTCGTCGCAAGAGACACGAGGGTAAGAGCTTGACCATTCAAAATTGCAAAATTAATTATAAAAAAATTAAAAAATTAAATAATTCTTCAAAGTGACGAGTGATACGATTTTTTTTTTTTTTTTTTTTAATTTTTTCAAATCCAGAAAGAAGTAAAAATGTTGGGTGAGAGTGAAATGAAGCGAGTGAAGAAAGGCGAGATTATTCAACTTCAGAGAAAAGGATTCTTTCGTTGCGACGTTCCATACGCTCCTATTAGTCCGTTCTCGTCGCGCGAACAACCGATCGTTCTATTTCACATACCCGATGGCCACTCGAACGTTCAAACAGCCACGAATCCTCAGGTGATCCCCGAAAACTCGACGAAAAACAAAAAACAAGATAATACAAAGGTAATTTCATTTTTTATACGATTAAAGAAAAAAAAAAAGAAAAAAAGCACATCCTCATTATTTTATATCGCTCCCAAAGTTTCCTCTGCAAGCTTGATATGAACTGTAAAGTCGGCTTTTTTTTTCAATTTTTCGTCAAAAATTGTAATTTTCACTGAAAAAATTGTAAATGAAATGAAATACGATTGTAAATGTTTAGAAAATAATTTTGAAATAAGTAAAATTCATTGAGGCTTAATCACAGATTGTAATATATATTCGTAAATTCTCATCTCGATTGCAATGAAAATATAAGCCATAAATCCGAAAATTAATAAAATAATTTGAAAATTTTTTTTAAAAATCAAAATTACGACTTCAAAATTGCTCTGCTAAGTATGAAATCATTTTAGTTTTGTCTCTGCCCGATCACTCTTCGAAATCGGAGCACTGATTTATAAGAAGGCCCCGGATTCTGATAAATGTGCAGACATTGTCAAGTCTCACTGTGCAATTACAAGAAATTATAAATTTAAAAAATCTATTATAGATAATTTACGAAGTCACCGATTCAGGATAAGCCTCGTGGTACGATACTTTAACTTCAAAAAGTCGTTACGCGCAATCCTAAAATTATTTTATACTTTAAAGAGCACTTTAAAGAAGAAGAAAAAAAAAAATTTATACAAATATTCAAGAAAATCCAAAAATTGCAAAATTTAATTCCGAAAATTTGGATTATCCATTACGATTTTAAAATACTTTGGCTTAAATTCCTATCGCGTACTCGATCTGTTGTTCCGAAAATCTAATAGTGTCGGAATTTCGACATTTTGAAACTTGGCAAATGAAAAAAAAAAAAAATTGCACTCCCAATCCTCCCCTAACTTTATTATCGTTGGTTACAAATTTTCATGTGTACATCTCATCCAACGGATGAAAAATTAATTTATGGCAAGCTTAACTGTGGTTGAGACTGTGTGATATATTAAGCGTCAATCCCTCTCCTCGCTTTTGATCCCGGAGTGGGTGAAAGAAAAACTTTCCTTTCACCAGCTCGCTCGACAATTGCGTACAGTTATTCTCGGATACGCGTCGAAATACTCGACGATCAGGCACGTTCGCATAACCGAAGCCTAAACACTCAACCTTTTCCATATGGATAAACAAACAAAAAAAAATCCAAAAATATTCTCAAATTAACGATCTCGGAGTCTTTAAAATTGTTTTTTTTTTGTAACTTCAAATTTCACTCCCTAAAAGTTTCAACGTTCGAAGTCTCGAAGAATCAATGAATTTGACAATAAAACATTTAAATACAATATTAATTAAAAAAAAAAAAACTACAAATTAAACGAATAAAAATTATTTGACATTAATTTTTTTTAAATATTGATTTTTGGATAAAAATATCTTCCATCCGTTTGAGCAATCTTCATATTTTTCGTTCGCCTCGATCCTCTGCTCCGATTCTTTTAAACCCAAACCCAAACGAATCGATATTTGCCCGTGAGATTTGAGGCTCAAAGAACCGAGGTCAAAACACATCGAAACTCGAATTTGGAAAAAACAAAAAAAAAACCCCCCCCGTATAATTTGTTCTTCCCGCAGGATCTCTCGTCGTTGCACGAGAAAATAACGGCTCAGGGCAACAGAGTGCGCGAGGCGAAGGCTTCGAAAGCCGAAAAAATCATCATCGACGGCGAGATAAAAATTCTTCTTGCCCTGAAAGCCGAGTATCGTGCGATCGCCGGAGCTGATTGGAAACCGGAAGCGGCGGCGGGAAAAAAATTGCCCGGCAAGGAAGAGTCGTCGGCGAGCCGGACGGATGTCGATCAGCTGTCGAGAAGGATACTGGAGCAGGGCGAGCGAGTGAGAAAATTGAAGAGCGAAAAAGCCGAGAAAGGGATTATCGGTGAGGAGGTGAAGATTCTTTTGGCGCTGAAAACCGAGTACAAAGATTCGACGGGTAAAGACTGGAAACCAACTGAGGCATCGACGATCGAATCTTCGCGAAGCATCGAAACGTGCCGGATCGACGAGGCAGCGTTGTCGCGAAAGATCGAACAGCAGGGTGACAAAGTGCGTCGTCTAAAGGCGGAAAAAACGGATAAAAAAGTTATCGATCGCGAGGTGAAGTGTCTATTGTCACTGAAGACCGAGTACAAGAATTCAGCGGGCAAAGATTGGAAACCGGAAGTCGCGTCGCCGATATTGGAAAAAATGAGCGACGAAACGGCCGATGTTTTTTCCGATAAAATTGTCGAACAGGGCGACAAGGTGCGCCGATTGAAGGTCAACAAAGCGTCGAAGGAAAAAATCGACGAGGAGGTGAGGAATCTTTTGAGCCTGAAGAACGATTACAAGAATCATACGGGACGAGATTGGAAACCGTTTGTCAAAGATGTCGCTGCTGCTGTCGGCGCCGATAAAATCGTTGAAACGACCGTGGCTATCGATAAAACCGTCGAAACGACCGTGGCTAATGAATTATCGAACGAGATAACGAGAGCCGGTGACGCGGTGAGGCGTCTTAAGAGCGAGAAAGCCGAAAAAACGAGGATCGACGAGGCCGTGAAGATATTGCTGGAATTGAAGAGTAATTATAAAATTTCGACGGGACAAGAGTGGAAACCATCGGGTGGAGCCGGTGTCGCGAATTCTGGATCTCGCAAGACGAAGAATCCAGCGCCGACCAAGCCAGCGGAGAAAATCGGTAAGAAGGAAAAAATTAAGGATGAAAAAATCGGCGGCGGTGGCGGCGGCAAAGATACCGAGGGCAACAAGACCGGGACGCGATTGGGCCTTGAGGCGAGAAAAAATGTGAATTTGTCGGATTGGTATTCTCAGGTAATCACGAAAGGCGAGATGATCGAGTATTACGACGTTTCCGGCTGTTACATTCTTCGTCCGTGGAGCTTCTCGATATGGGACATAATCAAGGATTACATTGATCGTGAAATAAAAAAACTGAACGTACAAAATTGTTACTTTCCGATATTCGTTAGTAAAGCCGTTCTCGAGCGCGAGAAGGATCATATCGCTGATTTTGCCCCGGAGGTCGCTTGGGTGACGAAGAGCGGCGAAACGGAATTGGCCGAGCCGATAGCCATTCGTCCGACATCCGAGACCGTTATGTATCCGGCGTACGCGAAATGGCTCAAGTCATATCGAGATTTGCCACTGAAGCTCAATCAGTGGAACAACGTCGTCGTAAGTATTTTCACGGTACACTTGTCATTTAATTTTTTTTTTTCATCGTTTTTCTTTCTTTTTACAACCTCGTCCATGCATCTTCGCACCTATTGGGGGCGAGAATTTTTATAATTCGAAATATTTCAATATTAAAAAGAATTTTTTACTTTTTTTTTTTAAGACTACAAAGTTTCGTATCGCGTTACCGACTTCCGGTTTATCAGATTTTATACTTTGTTATAACTTTATATTTTTTTGTAGTTTTTTTTATAGTTTCATAGCTTAATTTATTTATTGTGGCGTTCAAAGAAGAAAAAAAACAAAAAACAGATTGATTTTCAGTTTTTTTTTTAATTTTTACGCGATTAGCGGGATTATTATTATTAACAGGGGAGTTATTGTTATTCAAACAAAATTATGATTCAACGTGTTTCTTTTTTTTTTCTTCAAATTTTATGCACGTATTTAGCGCTGGGAGTTCAAGCATCCGCAGCCTTTCTTGCGTACGCGTGAATTCCTGTGGCAGGAGGGACACTCGGCATTCGCGACGAAAGCCGAGGCCGACGAGGAGGTGCTCACGATTCTCGATATATATGCAAAAGTATACGAGGATTTTCTCGCTGTGCCGGTTGTCAAGGGCCGTAAAACGGAGAAAGAGAAATTCGCCGGTGGCGATTACACGACCACGGTCGAGGCATTCGTATCGGCGAGCGGCAGAGCTATACAGGGCGCCACGAGTCATCATCTGGGACAAAATTTTTCCAAGATGTTTGACATTCAGGTGGAGGGAGCCGAGGAAGGGGGCGAAAAGACTTTCGTCTATCAGAACTCGTGGGGCTTGACGACACGAACTATAGGTGTTATGATAATGGTTTGTATGAAAAAAAAAACAAATAAAAACCAATAATAATATTATTCTTCAATCCATTATCATATAAATGAGATAAACAGGTCAAACGAGCCCGTAGCATTATTTTCTTAAAAAAAAATATATATATATGTCGCATTCCACGTCAACTCAGCCACCCCGTTTTTTTTTTGTCTCGAAAAAATTATTCAGTATGGGCATTTCAAAGGACAATATATCCATTACATTTTACCAAAATTTCATCCCCCCACTATTGTTGGTTCTCGAGATAATGATTAATGAAGTCTCAATTTTGTAAAAATCATAACTTCGTAACTACTGATCGGATTTAAACGATTAAAAAAAGAATCTTTTTTATTTTTTTTTGCCCTTTTCGAAAAAAAATATGTCATCATCGGATAAAAGCTCATTAGACAGTTTTCGGGGTAAATTAACAAAAAAACAATTTTTTCCTCGTCACTGATGCCTTGTTCCATTTTGAAAAAATCCTGCGGAGTTGTGTATTGCCTCCCTCTATCAGAAAAAAAAATACTGAGTAGAATTCCGATTGGCCCTTTCGTGGAAAAAAAAAAAAAAATCGAAAAATTTCCCCGAAAACTGTCTAATTAACTTTTCTCCAATGACGGCATATTTTTTTTCAAAAAGGGCAAAAAAATTAAAAAAGATTCGTTTTTTAGTCGTTAAAATCCGATCAGCCGTTACGAAGTTATGATTTTCACAAAATTAAGAATTTATTAATCATTATCTCGAGAACCAACAATAGTGGGGGGACGAAATTTTGGTAAAATTTCATGTATATATTGTACTTTGAAATGCCCATACTGAATAATTTTTTCGAGACCAAAAAAAAAAAAACGGGGTGGCTGAGTTGACGTGGCTGCGTTGACGTGTCGTATTCCACGTTAACTCATCAGCCACCCCGTTTTTTTTTGTCTCGAAAAAATTATTCAGTACAGGCATTTCAAAGTACAATATATCCATGACATTTTACCAAAATTTCATCCCCCCCACTATTGTTGGTTCTCGAGATAATGATTAATAAATTCTCAATTTTGTGAAAATCATAACTTCGTAACGGCTGATCGGATTTTAACGACTAAAAAACGAATCTTTTTTATTTTTTTTGCCCTTTTTGAAAAAAAATATGCCGTTATTGGAGAAAAGTTCATTAGACAGTTTTCGGGGAAATTTTTCGATTTTTTTTTTTTCCCACGAAAGGGCCAATCGGAATTCTACTCAGTATTTTTTTTTCTGATAGAGAGAGGCAATACACAACTCCGCAGAATTTTTTCAAAATGGAACAAGGCATCAGTGAAGAGAGAAAAATTGTTTTTTTGTTAATTTACTCCGAAAAATGTCTAATGAGCTTTTATCCGATGATGACATATTTTTTTTCGAAAAGAGCAAAAAAAATAAAAAAGATTCTTTTTTCAATCGTTTAAATCCGACCAGTAGTTACGAAGTTATGATTTTTACAAAATTGAGACTTCATTAATCATTATCTCGAGAACCAACAATAGTGGGGAGATGAAATTTTGGCAAAATGTCATGGATATATTGTCTTTTAAAATGCCCATACTGAATAATTTTTTCGAGACAATAAAAAAAACGGGGTGGCTGAGTTGACGTGGAATGTCCCATATATTATTCAACCCTTTAACGGCTGGTAGGACACATACGTCCCAACTACTTTGAAAAATCGTAACTTCCAGAAAAATGAACATATCGACATCGTTGAGCTTGCATTTTCAAGATGAAGGATCCATCTAATCATGAAAAATTCGGTGAACGCAAGGGTTGCACCCCTTCGGTTTTGCACCCTGGCAAAAAGTACGAAAATTGCGAAAAAAAATGAGAAACGAGCATAACTTTCGGGTAAAATTTTTTTTTAGAGTCGCGATCTCAAGTATGCGCTTTGAAATAACATTGAAAGTTTGTAGCAAAAAGGTTCGGACGAAAAACTACCCCTAACAGTGATAAAATATCGATAACCAACCCCCCAGCAATGGCGATACGCCCAATAATGCAGCTTCATTGATGCTCAGTTCATAAATATTTTTGCAAACACATGAAAAATTTGTAGCAAGAATATCCGAATGGAAAACTACCCCTAACAGTAACGAAACATCGAAAACCATCCCTAGAAATGGTGATACGCCAAAAAAAATGCACTTTCAATGATGTTCAGTTCATGTATATTTTCTAAAACGCATGAAAAATGTGTATCAAGAACATTCGAATCAAAAACTACCCCTAACAGTAATAAAATATCGATAACCACCCCCCCCAGCAATGGTGATACGTCCAATAATGCAGCTTCATTGATGCTCAGTTCATAAATATTTTTGCAAACACATGAAAAATGTGTATCAAGAACATTCGAATCAAAAACTACCCCTAACAGTAACAAAACATCAAAAACCCGCCCCTAGCAGTGCTGATGCGCCTGAAAATGCACTTTTATTGACGTTCGGTTCATAAATATTTTTGCAAACACATGAAAAATTTGTATCAAGAAAATCTGAATGGAAAACTACCCCCCAACAGTAACAAAATATTGAAAACTACCCCTAGAAGTTGTGATGCGCCTAAAAATCAACTGTCATTAGTGAGGTCGGGGTGATTTTTGAACGCGAGTCCCCTTGCCTCTCGCGAATTTGGGTGCTGCGTTTATGGTGACGTTGGATTCTCACAAGGGTTGAAATGATCCGCAAGTTCCTCAGAATATATTCACGTGTTCCAGGATACTCATATTCCGATTTTGATTAAGATGAAATAATAGGAAATGAGTAATAACGTTTTATGCATTGCGGGTGAATTTTTTCCCAACCGAAGGGTTGTTCATAAGGGTTGAAATTATCCGTAAGTCCTTCGGAATATGCTCATGTGTTCCTGATATTTCGATTCAGATCAGGATAAAACAACAGAAAATGAGATGATAACATTTTATCCATTGGGGGGGGTGAATTTATCTCAATTGAGGGGTAGTTCCTAAGGGTTGATTGATCCGTAAGTTCTTCAGAATCCCACTACGTGTTCTGGAATTACTTTTACTCAATATCTGGCAGAAATGAACGATGTGAAATGTTTTCAAGCGATTGGGGGTGGTTTTTTCATTCGGGGGTAGTTTTTGAGGGTACAAAAATTCTGGAATAATTTTTTTTCTCACATTGGGTACTCGTGAAGTCAGATTCATCGTGTACCAACTTTGCCAAACGCTCCAAAAAAAACTCAGCTGTTAAAGGGTTAAAATGGGTCTGTTAAAAAAAAAAAAAAAAAGAAAGTCAGCTCTCACGCTAAAGATAGTTTTTTGCTCGTTTGAAAAATCGTAGGTTCACGGTGACGACAAGGGTCTGGTTTTGCCGCCCAAGATAGCTGCTGTTCAGGCTATAATCGTGCCATGCGGAATAACGGCTTCGACGAGCCTCGAACAGAGGCAACATCTCATGGCCGAGTGCTCAAAGCTCGAGACTGAACTGAAGAACAACGATGATATAAAGATCAAGGGCGATTACAGAGATAATTACAGTCCAGGCTGGAAATTCAATCATTGGGAGCTCAAAGGCGTTCCCGTGAGAATTGAGCTTGGCTTCAAAGATTTGGAGAAACGACAGGTCACCCTCGTCAGGCGTGACAATTCCGAACGCTTGATCGCCGATAGAACGAACATTCACGAATCCGTTGTCAAGCTTCTCGATGATATACAAAAAACCATGCTCAGCAGAGCCACGAAGGATTTGAACGATCATATAAAACAGGCGAACGAATGGAAGATATTTTGCGTCGAGCTCGACAAGAAGAATATAATACTCGCGCCATTCTGCGGTGATACGAGTTGCGAGGACAACATTAAGGCCGACAGTACGAGGTAAATATTCGAATATCACGAAATTATATGTTTGAGATTTGGTTATATTTAAAAAAAAAAAAAAAAAAAATGTAAACGTCTTTCACTTGTTTTTATGGCATATTATTGCTGTTGAATAATGAAAAATTTGTTTTTTCGTCATGATTATCGATATCGGAGATCGATATCGGTGTCTGTGTTGAAAAACACGTGCCCATAATTTTTTCAGATTTTTTCCTCCAATTTTTTTAGCTACCATTGTGGGGTATCGAATTCTTTAATTTGAAACTCTTTTTTTTTTTTATAATTTAATTTTGGCGGCTTGATTTGAAAAAAAAAACAACTAATTCTATATTTTTTTTTTGTAATAAAATCTGGAATTGGTTTTTTTTTTTCAAATTCAAACCGCCAAAATTGAATGAAAAAAAAATAAAAAAGTTTATGGTAGCTAAAAAAAATGGAGGAAAAAATCTGAAAAAATTATGGCACGTGTTTTTCAATGCAGACACCAAGAGCTGTGTAACTTACAAAAAGATTCCCGATAATAATTAAGCCCAAACTTGGTCGATAATTGATGTTTTTACTCATACATATTTACTCATATACATATTTTCAGAGCGGGATGACCATGGGTTCACATCTGAGCTGCATTTATGGAAAAACTTGTACACATCGTCGTTTGATCGCTCAACCCGCTGAACTAAAATACGTGTACAAGTTTTCTCATAAATGCAGCTCAGATGCGAACCCATGGTCATCCCACTCTGAAAATTTGGTAACTTTACTAAAAAAAAATTATCAGCTTTTCGATGGAATTTAAAAGAAAAATTAAAATCGCGCACTATCATTGAAAAAAACAGTTTTTTTTTTTGCAAAAAAAACGTGATTTTTTTACCGTTGCTGAAGTTCTACCTGAAAATGAATTTTATATTCGAAAAGATCAGACTTTTTTTTTTACAAAAAACCATGTTGGGTTCTATTTTTTTTTTTTTCAACGCCCGGAAGTGTTAAAAAATAAAGAAAAAACAATCGCGTACGTCAAATGGAGATATTCATTAATGTGTGGCTCGTTAACGGGAAGGTCTAGAGGTCTAAAATTTGGGGGATTTGTACATATCTTGGCGCACGCAATAACATATCAAAATTTCAGCAAAATTGAAATTTTCAAGCCTGAAAGCTTACATATAATTGGCGTTTTCACTCATATATATATATATATATATATATATATTTTTTTTAACTCAGGGAAGACACCGGTGAGGAACCCGGTGCACCATCGATGGGAGCCAAGAGTCTTTGCATACCTTTCGAACAACCAAAATCACCTCTCGCTGCTCTCAAATGCGTGCACCCTGGCTGCACGAGAAAGCCCAAATTTTATACTCTCTTTGGTCGTAGTTATTAAAAAATGAAACTACGAGAAACGTTGATTCTTGAAAGGAATAATTACCGAGAATTAATAAATTCATTATTTCACAGTTGACACAGGATTCTTTGCGTTTTTTTTTTTTTTTTTTTTTTGAAAAAAAAAAATCCAAGAGTATTCGAGTATGAATGAAAAGTATCTGAAGAAAAAAAAAAACGCCACGGGAGTGATAAATTTTTCATAAAACCAGATCGAGGACTCTGTCTAACACGACAGGACGTTTTATCCCCTAGGAATGTAATCGGTACATTTATTAATGAATTTCAAGTTTTTTGGGAGCCAGGGTAAAGGATTCGTGAAAAAAAAAGAAATTTTTCGATCTCCAACTGTCGCTAATCGGTAAGATTCCTTTTCTAGGATCAAAAATTTTCCATTTGTTTTCTTTTCATTATTTCGGGCTTGAATACGTGGATTCTGTTGACAGATTGATAGGATACAGTTTCGCATATGAGAAGCTCAGCTCGCATGGCAGCATCATCGATTGCGCTTTTTCGCGGATTTTTTTAATCACGCAAAATGTGATTAGAATAAAATGGATCGAAATGAGAAATATTTATCGTGAATTAGTGCCACAATTACAAGCAGAATTGAAAAAAAAAAAACGGGTAGCTGTAATAAAAACGAAAAAATGAATCATTCGATAAAAAGGTACGCAAGATTTATTAAAATATCATTTTTGCCACGTAAATAAAAGTAATAAAACGAAAAAAGAATCATTCGATAAAAAGGTAAGCAACATTAAAAATATCATTTTGGGTACATTTTGGGTACACGGGAATAACTCCACAAATTCGAGCTCGAGCAAATTCGGGCTCGAGTACACGAAGTCGACCGTTCGATTCCAAGGAGTTGTTTTTTTTTTCTTTTAATCAGTTATTTAAAATCTATTTCTTGAATGCATAACACGACACGCGAATATGTGGGTTCAACGTTAACTCAGCCACCCCGTTTTTTCTTTTGTCTCGAAAAAATTGTTCATGGGCATTTCGAATGACAATAATATATCCATGACATTTCAGCAAAATTTCATCCCCCCCACTATTTTTGGTTCTCTATATAAATAATGATTAATGAATTCCCAATTTTACGATTAAAAAAAAAAAAAATTTATTATTTTTTTCGCCTTTTTCGAAAAAAAATATGCCGTCATCGGAGAAAAGCTCATTAGACAGTTTTCGGGGAAATTTTTCGATTTTTTTTTCTACGAAAGGGCCACCAGGAATTCCACTCACTATTTTTTTTTCCTGATAGAAGAGGGCAATACGCAACTCCACAGAATTTTTTTAAGATGGAAGAGGACATCAGTGAAGAGGGAAAAATCGTTTTTTGCCCTTTTCGAAAAAAAAAAAAAAATGCCATCATCGGATAAAAGCTCGTTAGACAGTTTTCGGGGTAAATTGACAAAAAACAATTTATCCCTCTTCACTGATCTTAAGAAAATCTTAAATTCCATCTTTAAAAAATCCTGTGGAGTTGCGTATTGACCCCCGCTGTCAGGGAAAAAAAAAAATAGTGAGTGGAATTCCCGGTGGCTCTTCAGTAGAAAAAAAAATCGAAAAATTTCCCCGAAAACTATCTAATGCTGAGCTTTTCTCCGATGACAGCATATTTTTTTTCGAAAAAGACGAAAAAAATAAAAAAGATTTTTTTTTAAATCGTTCAAATCCGAACAGCCGTTGCGAAGCTATGATTTTTACAAAATTGAGAACTTATTAAGGATATATCGGACGTACCTTCCCAACCAAAAGTTACTATCGTCGACAATATTGCATACTTCATAAGATAAAAATTGGAAAAAATTCAACCACAATAAAGACGATAAGAAGATTACTTTTGAATAATAATAATGCCAAAAATTTATCAATAAATTGTTGAAACAAAACATTGTTTAACAAATTTTTAGGGAATGTTTATTTTTGTCATGTGAAATGAGTTCGTTGATTTTTCTAAGACACGCCGCTTTGAAATTTTAATATTACTTTTAAAAACAAAAAACCCTCAAGTCTGCTCTTCCCCGTAAAAATATCGAATAAAAAATTTATTTTGAGGTAAAACCTTTTTTTCAACCCTCAATATCCTTTTTACGTATTTTATCGAATTTTTTTATGAAAAATGAGCTTTTTTTTTCAACTGAGACTTTTTTTCACATGCAAACTCGATCAAATATGTTTTCGAGATTGATAACAACACAAAATTATTACAAATAAATAATTTCCTCAAACGATAATTCGAGAATCCCTGAAACCAAACTCAAAAAAAAATCTAAAAAAATAATTCAGTCTCGTCGAGGTTGCTAGGTTAATAAACAATAGAAAAAACGGTGTTAATTGTTCGGTGTTATGGCATTGAGATAAAAAAAAAACAGTATGTTTGCCGCGCCAATATGAAAGATTTGTCATTCTTTTAAACAATCACGTATGCTCTTTTCCAATGTCCAGCCCTAAAACGAACACTAAAAATATCATCGTTATTCGTTAATTATTATTATTTACGATAATTATCATGAAATTTTGAATTAATTCATTTAAAAAAATGATAATAATAATTACAATAATTCAAACTCAGGCAAATATCAAAGAAGAGGAAGTAATAAAAATAATTATTCGAAATATCATCATTACCATCATTACTAAATATCATCATTAGTTATCATTGATTATTCGTTAATTATTATTATTTATGATAATTGTCATAAAATTTACAATTATAGTTGATTTAAAAAAAAACATAATAATAGTTACAATAATTCGAACCCAGGAAAATGTCAAAGAAGAGGAAGTAATAAAAATAATTATTTCAAGTATCAGCGTCATCACTGATTATTCGTTAATAATTATGTATGATAATTTTCATGTAATTTCAAATTAATTGGTTTAAAAAAATGATAATAAAAGTTACAATAATTTGAACTCGGGCAAATGTCCAAGAAGAGGAAGTAATAAAAATAATTATTTTAAATATCATCGTTATCATTGATTATTCGTTAATTATTATTATTTATGATAATTGTCATGAAATTTCGAATTAATTCATTTTAAGAAATGATAATAATAATTACAATAATTTAATTTGAACTCAGGCAAATGTCAAAGAAGAGGAAGTAATATAAATTATTATTTAAAATATCATCGTTATCATTGTATATTCGTTAATTATTATTATTTATGATAATTATTATCATGGAATTTCGAATTAATTGATATAAAAAAATGATAATAATAATTACAATAATTCGAACTCGGGCAAATAATGTCAAAGAACAGAAAGTTAGAGGTGGTTCGTTGCTTCATCAGTTTTCGAAAATTTACAAAAAAAATTCCCACCGTCAGAAAGCCAAAATCGAAAAATCATATCTGACATTGTTTTTAAAAAATTTTTTTTTCTCATCTTCAAGCTACATTCGACAATCCACAATTCCTTGAGATTATTCAATTCTGCGATGACTCGTAAAGACGTAATTTCCGATTGTCCGATGACAATGACCGTGTGCAATTTTTGTTGCATATATGTAACGAAAAGTCAGCTGTCAAACGTGATGTGTCATAAAATATATTGAACTCTTAATATTGACTAAATATTGCTCTTTATCACGTTTTTTTAATTTTCTTTCATTTTTCTCGAGACATTTTTTCTACTGATATCCCAATTTCATCGCTATATTGGTCCATTTTTTCAATCTTTTTTCATTCGATAACTCTCCCTTAAATGCATAAAATGTGTCGATAAGCTTTTTTTCGAGGTTTTTGGATAATCTTGATTGCGGGGGCACAAGCAGCTCGTTGCTTGGCATTTTTTTAAAAACGATTTCGAGTCAAAATAATTTAGACGTTGCAAAAAGAAGAATTAAATATTTAGCAAAAATTATAACGATGATAATTATAATTAACAGTTATAAACATCATGTTAATTACAATTTAATGTGAAACAAAAATATAGCGCGCGAGGCAATAACGGGTGAGCGCTCGAACGAGCGAGGGAAGAGGGGGGGGGTTCGCGTCACCGTGCGACGGCGAGGTGCGTAGCGGGGAGTGGGGACAGGATCGAGAGAGAGCGGGCGAGAACCGATCAGTTCCGCATTGCCCGTCGCCGGTGTTGGATGTTGGGTGTCGTGTCTCGCGCTCTCGCGCATTGTCGCGTCACATTTAACACGCGATCGCTACATAATAAAATACAATCGTAACTAATTGAAAAAAATTAATAATTATGAATTAATAATAATTAATGTGAATAATAATTAACGTTAATTATTTTAAAGTTCACCAAGCAGTAGTAGGAGCGAGAGAGATAGGCGATAGTACGTACCGCGTGCCGCGCAGTGCCGCGCGGCGCGTAGTGACGTGGCGAGAGCGTCACGTGTTGCTTGAAACTCGAACAATGCGTATTTTTCGCGTTTCCTCGATTTCACGCAGTTTTTATTTTACCTCTCAACATTTCGAGTGATCGCGTAAATAAAAGTGTGTTATTATTCGAGAAAGGTTAATTCGCCAAGGACCGCAGTCTCGTGCTTCGCCCTGACGAAATTTCCTCGTGAATCGACTACACGTCGAACATAACCTGCGAGAGACGTCTTTATTCGTGTCTTTTTTTTCTCGCCACGATAAGCCGGATTATCGTTGACAGCTCAGGGTAAGTGGCTATCTCGTCTCCAAGACTCTTTTCATTATCCTTATTATTTATTTATTCATTTATTTTAGAAAATATCCTTTTTTATTTTATTTTTTCTCTTAAATCGTACTGAATTTTTTGGCTTTTACGCGTCTTCTCGAACCTCTCAATTTCCATATCAGTTTAAACTTCTCGAGATCCCCTCGAAATTTTTCATTTGCCTTGTCACTGCGTCTTTCACGCTGCTCTTTTCGCTTGTAGTCCCAGAGACGGAGATCGTTCCCGTTACAATTTGGAGCGCGCTCGGTTTATTATATTCACCTTTGCAGATAAACTTTTTCGGACATTCCTAAGAATTTACAAAAATGATAATAGGTCTTTAACCTCGCTAAAAGCCTAATCTCCGTCTACTCCGTGACTACTTTGTCAAACAAGAGCGATAGAAACTTCCTACGGGGCAGAATCCCAATGGAGCGAATCGTTTCACCATTATTATCGAAAACCTGTTCAATGGCATATACTAACTTCTTCTGAATTTTTCTCATTTAAAAATATTTCAATATTCAAGAAAGTAAGAGAACCAAATTTTATTTAAAAAATTTCCAAATTTGCGAACACAGATTGGACAAACGGACGCTCATGTTTGATACCGAATTTGATCGGAGATGACTAAAATGTGGTCTAGATTTTCCAGAATTTGTGGATTTATTATTATTATTTTTTTTTTTTTTTACTACAATTCGTGGAGCTCTCATAAATTTGTAACTAAACGAGAGAGAGTGCAATAATAGGAAGGAAATTTTGAATTTTTACTATTTTAATTTTCGATGGAATTATTTTGAATAGTATTCATAAAAAATTAATTGATAGTAATAAATTAATTATCATTCATTCTGATAATAATTAATTAAATTTTTTCTGGTTCTTCCTTTTATTATGCTCGATGGTTTTTAAAATTTTACAAAGCGGGTTCCAAATCGGCCACCTCCACACGGTGGAACCTGGGAAATTCATGCTTCGACAATGTTTCATTGTAAAAGCATGAATTTGCTTCCGGCTGAATTCGCGTTTGTTAAAATTGCGCCCCAAAGCGCCTGGTAATCGTACCATTGAATAATTTCATTATGCGACTCTCGCGTGCTTGCTACTTTAAGATATATTTTGATTGATAGCAAGATCCACATTTTTTGTATACTATAATCATTAACGTATTCCGGTTTTAAAATTTTTTATTTCAAATATCACAAAGATGTGCCAGCACATTATCATGATTACGTGTTTCTATGTATTTTCTATGTTTTTTTGTATTGTAATGTGATGTCGTGCATTTTGCTAGATTATGCTTATGCATTGATAATATATATATACAAAGATATATTGTAGATTTAAGTTTCACTATTATCATATCACATGTATTTCTCATGTTATAGGTTGTTTATATGTAATGTTTCCATTATTACAGGATGCACAAATTTTTTTCATGAATCATGTCCGTCATTGAAACAAAATTTTTTAGGTTTTCAGAAATTCTCATTGCTCTAGGGACTTTTTCTTTGAACCAAGTTGAACCCTTGCGTATTAATGTTGAGAGATTCTCATCGTAAGTTTAGCGGCTCTGGGAACTTTTTCTTAGATTTAAGTTAGCCCGTTGCGCATTAATGTTAAGAGTTTTCTTCCCCAAGCTTAAGCTAACGTCAAGATTTCTAGTTGACTGATTTCATATAATATTTCTATGCAAATATGGGCAGGTATAAGAAATTTAATCAATGTAAATTTAGATTTTTAATGATTGTTCATTTTATAATGCTCGATGATTTTTTTTTTAAATTTGCAAAGCGGGTTCCAAATCAGCCACCTTCACGCGGTGGAACCTGGGGAATTCATGCTTTGACAATATTATTTATTGTAAAAGCATGAATTTGCTAACGGCTGAATTCGCGTTTTTTTTTTTTAATTGTGCCTTAAAATGGCTGGTAATCATACCATTAAATAATTTAAATATGCGACTCTTGCATGCTTGCTACGGAAAAAACTCGATATTTTATATGTATATGTATATATATTCCACGTGAATTTCTTGAATCGTTGGGGTTAATGTGCAAATGATTCTTTTTTTCAGCTTATGTTTCACGCATTATAAGTTAATTTTCACTATTACCATGTAGCATCTGTTTTCTTAGGTTACAGGTTATTTATGTCATGTTTACACTATTATACGACGTATACAACATTTTTCCATCGATCATGTACTTCAGAACAAAACGTTTAAGGTTTTTACGTTTTTTCGTTGCTCTAGGGACTCTTTCTTAGATCTAAGTCAGCCCGTTGTGCCTTAATGTTAAAAGTTCGCTATCTAAGTTTAAGCTAACATTAAGATTTATCGTTGATTGATTGAATATAATATTTCTATCCGGATATAGGCAGGTATAAGTATAAGGTTGCGACTCTCAAACGGTATAAAATACCAACCCCCTGTATCTAAGTTAGTCCGTTGCGTATTAAATTTAAGAAATTCTCATCGCAATTTAAGCTAATATTAAGATTTCTAGTGAACTCAATATAATATTTTGATCCAGATATAGGCAGGTATATGTATAAGGTTGCGATTCTCAATTGGTATAAAATACCAACCCCCTATATATAAGTTAGTCTTATTACGTATTAAATTTAAGAATATCTCATCGCAATTTAAGCTAATATTAAGATTTCTAGTTGACTTAATATAATACTGCTATCCAAATATAGGCAGGTATAGATATAAGGTTAAGATATCTTAATATAAATACGAACCCCCTCCGTCGACAGAGAGGGTTGGTATTCAAACAAAGCGGAAGCTTTTTTTTTTTTTGTTAGTTTATGTAGCACAATGAAGAAGAGATTGTTCTGGACCATTGAAGCTAAGATTGGGTTAGTTCCACCTTCATAACGATTCTCTTTGACATTGCTGGTATTTTCGTATTTTGGCGAAAATAGAAAATACCTTTGCTATCCTCAATTTCGTAATTATTTCCGCTTTGTTTTTTTTTATCCCGTTTAATTTTAGTTTTCAAAATTAGGCAGATATAGGTAGCGACCGCGTTTCCATTGATGGAGTTGGTCTGTGCTTTAGCATGAATGTGACCGTTCGACGGTTGAGGAGTACGTGTTCTGTGGCAATCATGCTTTTGCTACAACCCCATCGGTGTAAAGGTAGTCAAAGTGGAGTAGGCCTACAGGGTAGGCCTACCGGGTATCTCTTTTAATTTACCAACCCCCTATATCTAAGTTAGTCCGTTGCGTATTAAATTTAAGAATATCTCATCGCAATTTAAGCTAATATTAAGATTTCTAGTGAACTCAATATAATATTTTAATCCAGATATAGGCAGGTATAGGTATAAGGTTGCGATTCTCAATTGGTATAAAATACCAACCCCCTATATCTAAGTTAGTCAGTTGCGTATTAAATTTAAGAATATCTCATCGCAATTTAAGCTAATATTAAGATTTCTAGTTGACTTAATATAATACTGCTATCCAAATATAGGCAGGTATAGATATAAGGTTAAGATATCTTAATATAAATACGAACCCCCTCCGTCGACAGAGGGGATTGGTATTCAAACAAAGCGGAAGCTTTTTTTTTTTTTTTTGTTAGTTTATGTAGCACAATGAAGAAGAGATTGTTCTGGACCATTGAAGCTAAGATTGGGTTAGTTCCACCTTCATAACGATTCTCTTTGACATTGCTGGTATTTTCGTATTTTGGCGAAAATAGAAAATACCTTTGCTATCCTCAATTTCGTAATTATTTCCGCTTTGTTTTTTTTTATCCCGTTTAATTTTAGTTTTCAAAATTAGGCAGATATAGGTAGCGACCGCGTTTCCATTGATGGAGTTGGTCTGTGCTTTAGCATGAATGTGACCGTTCGACGGTTGAGGAGTACGTGTTCTGTGGCAATCATGCTTTTGCTACAACCCCATCGGTGTAAAGGTAGTCAAAGTGGAGTAGGCCTACAGGGTAGGCCTACCGGGTATCTCTTTTAATTTACCAACCCCCTATATCTAAGTTAGTCCGTTGCGTATTAAATTTAAGAATATCTCATCGCAATTTAAGCTAATATTAAGATTTCTAGTGAACTCAATATAATATTTTAATCCAGATATAGGCAGGTATAGGTATAAGGTTGCGATTCTCAATTGGTATAAAATACCAACCCCCTATATCTAAGTTAGTCAGTTGCGTATTAAATTTAAGAATATCTCATCGCAATTTAAGCTAATATTAAGATTTCTAGTTGACTTAATATAATACTGCTATCCAAATATAGGCAGGTATAGTTATAAGGTTAAGATATCTTAATATAAATACGAACCCCCTCCGTCGACAGAGGGGATTGGTATTCAAACAAAGCGGAAGCTTTTTTTTTTTTTTTGTTAGTTTATGTAGCACAATGAAGAAGAGATTGTTCTGGACCATTGAAGCTAAGATTGGGTTAGTTCCACCTTCATAACGATTCTCTTTGACATTGCTGGTATTTTCGTATTTTGGCGAAAATAGAAAATACCTTTGCTATCCTCAATTTCGTAATTATTTCCGCTTTGTTTTTTTTTATCCCGTTTAATTTTAGTTTTCAAAATTAGGCAGATATAGGTAGCGACCGCGTTTCCATTGATGGAGTTGGTCTGTGCTTTAGCATGAATGTGACCGTTCGACGGTTGAGGAGTACGTGTTCTGTGGCAATCATGCTTTTGCTACAACCCCATCGGTGTAAAGGTAGTCAAAATGAAGTAGGCCTACAGGGTAGGCCTACAGGGTATCTCGTTTAATTTTAATTTCCAAAATTAGGCAGACGTAGGTAGAGACTATTGCTACAACACCATCGGTGTAAAGGTAGTCAGAGTGGATTAGGCCTACAGGGGATACCACTTAAAAAAAAACGCGCCCACGTTTGCTCTACCTCCGTGGTGGGTGTGGAAATGAGCAAGTCGGAAATCTTTCATTAGCTCTAGGGGTTTTGCATTTCCATGTATGAGAAATCAATTTATATAATACGAATGTGAAATTATTAATAATGTAATTTGTGTAATAATAAAGAATTTTTAATACAAAATTTTGTTTACATTTTTTTTCAATGGATTCGATGGATATACGCATTACTATAGCGATATGCATATTTATTCTAATGCATGGAGATTTCGGCCACTGGAAGAATGCTGATCGAACGAGACAGGTTTGATTCAATTAGAACAGCATATCATACATATTTTTTATCTTTTTTTTTCATAGTGATTACTTTGTTCTGATATTAATATATTTTATATTATGTGTAATACGTACTTCGTTAACTCTGTTGATAAAACACCCATAATTTATTGAAGCAAAATAAAATAACAGGTAAAGTTGTCAAATAAATTAAAAAAAAAAAAAATTTCATTTATCCCCCCCTTCGACGATACTCTTTGGCTTTTACATATCCCCTCAGTCCTCTGAATTTCTATAATTCACTTGACTTCTCAAGATCCTCCATGAATTTTTCATTTGCCTCGTCTCCGTGTGTTCCATGCCGCCCTTCCCGCTCGTAGTCTCGGAGACAGGCACCGTCTTACACATTTGAGCACGATCTTTTTTTTACCATTTTCTAAAAACTTTTCTCGACAATCCCCCAAGATTAACAGAAACGGCAAGGAGTCTTTAGTCATCCTAGACGCCTAATCTTGCGGCTAGAGGGTGACGGGTAATTTTTCCCAATGGTATGACTACGCTGTCGAATAAGAATGATAGAAAGTCTTACAGGACAGTGACCCAACGGAGTTGGTTCGTCTCGATTATTGAGATCTTACATGACGTCTCTACAAAGGTTTCCTAAATTTTCATTTATTATCTTTATTATCGTTGTGTGAAAAAATAAGACAGCCAAATTCTCCAAATTGGCGAAAAAAGATTGTCTATTTTGCGGGCAAGAGGATGATCGTATTTTCAAAAACATCAGATCGGATTTACAAAGAGAATTAATTTTTTTTTCACAAAAGTTTGATGACGAGCTTGTACATTTGCAATTATATGTATGAGAGAGATGGGATGGCAATTTTGAATAAGCACGATTTTTTCGTTATGCATTATTGAAAATTAATGAATTAATGGTAACAATTACTTGAATATAATCACTTTCAATGATAATTTAATATGTAATGATTGTTCATTTAATCATGCTCGATGATTTTTTAAAATTTTTTGTAGTGGGTTCCAAGTCAGCCACCTCCACGTGGTGGAACCTGGGGAATTCATGCTTCGACAATACTCTTTATTGTAAAAGCATGAATTTGCTAACGGCTGAATTCACTTTTTTTTAAATTGTGCTTTAAAGTACCTGGTATTCATACCATTAAGTAATTTCATTACATGACTCTTGCGTGCTTTTACCACAGAAAAAACTGTTTGCATGCATTTTCTATGTTCCTTTCTAATAATGTGATTCTATGCATTTTCTTTTATTGCGCTTAAGATGTGTGTGTATATATATTTGCTTGGTATCGCTTGAATCAATGGAATTAACATGCAAATGTTTTTTTTTCAGGTTATCTCTCACGTATTGTAGGTTAAGTTTCACAATTACCATGTCGCATATATATTTCTCCGGTTACAGGTTGTTTATGTGTCATGTTTGCTCTAGTACACGACGCATAAATTTTTTTAATCGATCGTGTCCATCATTGGGAAAAAACGTTATGGGCTTTCAGGTTTTCTTATTGCTCTAGGGACTCTTTCTTACATCTAAGTTAGCCTGTTACTATAGGCCTTAATGTTAAGAGGTCGCTTTGTAAATTTAAGTTACAATTAAAGATATCTATAGCTTGATTTAATATAACATTTCTATTCATATATAGGCAGATTATACGTGTATAAGGTTGCAATTTTCAATCGGTATACAATACCAACCCCCTAGATCTAAGTTAGCCCATTGCGGCTTAATATTAAAAGATTCACATCGCAATTTAAGTTAATATTAATATTTCTAGTTGAATAATAAAATATTTTTTCCATGTATAGGCAGGTATAGATATAAGGTTAAGATTGTTAATCGATATGATATACAAATCCCCTAGATCTGTTAGCCCATTGCGGATTAATATTAAAAAATTCACATCGCAATTCAAGTCAATATTAAGATTTCTAGTTGAATAAAGTAATATTTTTATCCATATATAGGCAGGTATAGATATAAGGTTAAGATATCTTAATATAAATACGAACCCCCTCCGTCAAAGGAGAGGGTTGGTATTCAAACAGAGCGGAAGCTTTTTTTATTTTTGTTAGTTTCTGTAGCACAATGACGAAGAGATTGTTCTGGACCATTGAAGCTAAGATTGGGTTAGTTCCACCTTCATAACGATTCTCTTTGACATTGCTGGTATTTTCGTATTTTGGCGAAAATAGAAAATGCCATTGCTACCCTCAATTTCGCAATTACTTGCGCTTTGTTTTTTAATTGGCCTCAGGCTTTTAGGTAAGCAGAGTGGACTTAGGCCAATATGGGATACCACTTGAAAAAAAACACGCCCGTATTTTGTAGTTGACGTGGTTTAATATATTATTTCCATGTTTAAATATAAGCAGGTATACGTTATAAGACTAAGATTTTCAATCGGTATAAAATACCAACACCCTAGATCTAAGATAGTCCGTTGCGTATTAATGTTAAGAGATTCTCATCGCAATTTAAGCTAATATTAAGATTTCTAGTTGAATAAAGTAATATTTTTATCCATATATAGACAGGTATAGATATAAGGTTAAGATATCTTAATATAAATACGAACCCCCTCCGTCGACGAAGAGGGTTGGTATTCAAACAAAGCGGAAGCTTTTTTTATTTTTGTTAGTTTCTGTAGCACAGTGACGAAGAGATTGTTCTGGACCATTGAAGCTAAGATTGGGTTAGTTCCACCTTCATAACGATTCTCTTTGACATTGCTGGTATTTTCGTATTTTGGCGAAAATAGAAAATGCCTTTGCTACCCTCAATTTCGCAATTACTTGCGCTTTGTTTTTTAATTGGCCCCAGGCTTTTAGGTAAGCAGAGTGGACTTAGGCCAATATAGGATACCACTTGAAAAAAAAACACGCCCGTATTTTGTAGTTGACGTGGTTTAATATATTATTTCCATGTTTAAATATAAGCAGGTATACGTTATAAGACTAAGATTTTCAATCGGTATAAAATACCAACACCCTAGATCTAAAATAGTTCGTTGCGTATTAATGTTAAGAGATTCTCATCGCAATTTAAGCTAATATTAAGATTTTTAGTTGAATAATATAATATTTTTATCCATATATAGGCAGGTATAGATATAAGGTTAAGATATCTTAATATAAATACGAACCCCCTCCGTCAACGGAGAGGGTTGGTATTCAAACAAAGCGGAAGCTTTTTTTATTTTTGTTAGTTTCTGTAGCACAATGACGAAGAGATTGTTCTGGACCATTGAAGCTAAGATTGGGTTAGTTCCACCTTCATAACGATTCTCTTTGACATTGCTGGTATTTTCGTATTTTGGCGAAAATAGAAAATGCCTTTGCTATATACCCTCAATTTCGCAATTACTTGCGCTTTGTTTTTTAATTGGCCTCAGGCTTTTAGGTAAGCAGAGTGGACTTAGGCCAATATGGGATACCACTTGAAAAAAAAACACGCCCGTATTTTGTAGTTGACGTGGTTTAATATATTATTTCCATGTTTAAATATAAGCAGGTATACGTTATAAGGCTAAGATTTTCAATCGTTATAAAATACCAACACCCTAGATCTAAGATAGTCCGTTGCGTATTAATGTTAAGAGATTCTCATCGCAATTTAAGCTAATATTAAGATTTCTAGTTGAATAATATAATATTTTTATCCATATATAGGCAGGTATAGATATAAGGTTAAGATATCTTAATATAAATACAACCCCCCTCCTTCAACAGAGAGGGTTGGTATTCAAACAAAGCGGAAGCTTTTTTATTTTTGTTAGTTTCTGTAGCACAATGACGAAGAGACTGTTCTGGACCATTGAAGCTAAGATTGGGTTAGTTCCACCTTCATAACGATTCTCTTTGACATTGCTGGTATTTTCGTATTTTGGCGAAAATAGAAAATGCCTTTGCTACCCTCAATTTCGCAATTACTTGCGCTTTGTTTTTTAATTGGCCTCAGGCTTTTAGGTAAGCAGAGTGGACTTAGGCCAATATGGGATACCACTTGAAAAAAAAACACGCCCGTATTTTGTAGTTGACGTGGTTTAATATATTATTTCCATGTTTAAATATAAGCAGGTATACGTTATAAGGCTAAGATTTTCAATCGTTATAAAATACCAACACCCTAGATCTAAGATAGTCCGTTGCGTATTAATGTTAAGAGATTCTCATCGCAATTTAAGCTAATATTAAGATTTCTAGTTGACTTACTATAATATTGCTATACAGATATAGACAGGTATAGATATAAGGTTAAGATATCGCAATATAAATACGAACCCCTTCCATCGACAGAGGGGGTTGGTATTCAAACAAAGAGAAAGCTTTTTTTTTTAGTCTCTGATGTAGCACGATGACGAAGAGATTGTTCTGGACACTTGATCCTCGACTTTTTTGTTGGGGCGCAGCTCTATAACGAGACTCTTTGTCGTTGTCGGTATTTTACATTTCTCGAAAATATAAAATGCCTTTGCTACCCTCAATTTCTTAATTACTTTCGCTTTGTTTTTTTTATCCCGGTTAATTTTAGTTCCCAAAATTAGGCAGATATAGGTAGAGACCGCGTTTCCATTGATAGAGTTGGTCTGTGCTTTAGCATGAATGCGACAGTTCGATGATGGAGGAGTACGTGTTCTGTAGCAATCATACTAATGCTACAACCCCATCGGTGTAAAGGTAGTCAGAGTGGAGTAGGCCTACAGGGGATACCACTTAAAAAAAAACGCGCCCAGATTTGCTCTACCTCATGGTGGGTGTGGAAATGAGCGTTTCGCAATTTTTATTCTAGCTTTACAGGTGCTTTGCATTACGATGCATGAGATATGCATGAGATATAAGAACGTAAAAATACTATTAATAAAATATGTATAACAATATAAAGTTCTTCTACTACAAAATCGTGTGTGAAATTTTTTTTTTTGTCAATTACATGTGGTTATATGTAACTTGCTGTATATTTATTTAAACAAATTTACATTTTTTAGCATTTTATTGTCAAAATTCAATACTCGATAATAAAGAACTTGCATGTAAACGTTATCATTCTGTCACAGTTAAATGTTTTTTTGAAGTTAATAAACATTGCATTAATTTCTTCAAGCAGGTAAATTATTATTTCTTAAGGTGTAAAAATTGCAAGAAATTTACGGGCTTTGCGGGCCGAGTGACGTCGTAACACCCCTCTGTACTATATAGGTCAAGGTTATGCTCAGATTTTTCACCTGATGGTTATTTTCTGGATAGAGATAATCCATGTTAAAAGCATACGATATTCATCAGATAACTTTATCCACCGGTTAAAAAATTGGGGAAAATAAATCATTTTGGTGTGTGTAATATATAATAGCGCTTTCCACTGGTGCACCGAGCAGAGACTACTAGTCTCTGGGAATATTGTCGACGAAAGTCACTTTTGGTTGAGAAGGTACGTCCGATTCATCCTTAATCAGTGTATTATGCCTGTAGGCACGTGGTCGTGGGTTCGATCCCAGCGGGGGTTGACGTTTTTATTTATTTTTTTTATTGTGCAATACCTTACATGAAAATTAATTATTTCCAAATTATTTACTAC